>CM052701.1:139960042-140105679 GCA_028551405.1 Uromys caudimaculatus
TGAGGTACTGAGGATGAGGTACTGAGGATGAGGTGCTGAGGGTGAGGTACTGAGGATGAGGTACTGAGGATGAGGTGCTGAGGGTGAGGTACTGAGGATGAGGTACTGAGGATGAGGTACTGAGGATGAGGTACTGAGGACGATCGGAGCAGAGTCCTGCATGGGGCCCAGCCTTATCTTTTATTACAGTCTGCTTGGCCTTCTGACCTGACCACTCTGAGCAACACTCAGAAGGGAACAGTATGAGCAAGGCAGCTCACATATATTTGTAACTCTAGCTTAGGGGGATCTGAAGCCTTTGTGAGTACCAGGTATGTACATGATATACAGACTCACATGCAGGCAAAACACCAACACACATAAAGTAAAAATGTAAAAGAAGATTTATTTTAAAAAAAGTCTGCCTTGCAAAAAGACATAATCAGCTAGAGTAACTACCTGTTACCCTAGGGTACAGACAATAAACCACCACTGGTGACTCTTCTGCACTGTGCAGACTACTCACCTGAAATCCAGGCTCCACCAGGAAGATGTAAACGAGAGAAAAACAAATGAATCTCACATGCCCACTGACCTTGCATTTCTATCGATACCCACACAGCTGTCTGTGTTTGGACAGTAAGTCAAGCCCAGTTAGGAAGGAACATGTATGGTCATAGGGGGTGGGTGGAGGCTGGAATGGGAAGACACCAAAGCTAAATAGATCAGTTCTTTGGAAAGTAAACTTACAAAGTTGAAGATACAGAAGAAACAGAGCTGGGGATCCAGATTAGTCATAGATGGCTTATCTTACATGTAAAAAGCCCTAGGTTCCATCAACCAAAACATTCTGCCCAGGTCAAGCCCTGCCACCTCACTACCATGTATTTTGGCACTCTGAATAACAGGAATAGAGGCAGCTATGGCTGTCACCATGGGAGTATTTGACACACCCTTATAGTAAAGAATGAGAGTTAGTTTGCAGACCGGGGGATGTTTCCTGAGCAAAATCTCATTGGCAGCACACTGCAGCTTCTAGGAATACTTCCCCTTGGAAACAGCTTTTGTTTTGGTGGGAAGACATATAGAACACTGATAATGCTGGAGAGAACCAGAAGAGCTTCCCCTTCATTCGTTCCTCACTCACAGCCAAGGTCCCAAGCACTGCATGCCCAGATTGCCTATCCCTTCCGTCTCTGTTCAACAAAGCCAGCCAAGAGGGCAAACTCTTCCTTCCCAACAGACAGCAAGTGTTAGGTGTGGAGTAGGCAAGGTGAATCAAAGAAGGGGTGGGGAGTGTGGGGGCCTTGGGGCTCTTGTCCCATGGACCCCATTCTCCTAGGGCTAGGAGAGCCAGTTCCTGACACCGGGCTGTAGTGCACTGCGAAAGTTGCAGTACCCTGAGAGTTAGCTCCGGGGCCAGCTACACTCTGTGCATCATGTCTGAGTAATTAACCAACAGTTGTTCCTGCTTTGTGGAACATGGACCCAGCAGCCCTGTGAGGTCCTGTGGGGACTTTTTCAGTCTGATTGGCAGACATTTGGCAGGAAGGTACAGCTTCTGCAATGCCTGACTGAGGGGATGGAGGATGATCCAATTTATTCTTCCTATCTGAAATTGCACTTATCATGTACCTCTGCACTCCTCCCTCGGGCCACTTCCAAGGGTAACTGCGGCCATCCATGCTGAGAATAGAAGATATTATTCCCCTGATGTGGTCCAGCTCAGCCAGGATGTCCATTGCTGTATGAGATTTTAGATCAAATCCTAAAGCTTTAGAACTTAAATTCTAGTATGTCTAAACTGGACAAAGCTTTAGAGCTATTGAGGACACCATTATACAATGAGAAGACTCACCATTGTTATACTAACGAACACGCAGCCGGCCAGGGCAGGACAAAGATCTTTCCTCACTGCTGATCAAATCCCATTCACAGTTGACCCTTCCCCAAATCCTGCAAGATGTCCAATCTTTACAATCTGGATCCAGATCCATGTTCTCCTTGGAAAAGTCTTTCCTCATTATTTAAACAACAATTTCTGTGCCTTCAATACTAACATTTTATTTTAACACAGAATCTAATGTTAGGTATTAAAAATTCATTAGATGCAACCTGAAAGAATTCTGTTGCTATCCTTATGTCCAAACCTATATAATTATGAGTATTTGGGTTATATCTTTTACATTATGGATGTGGATCTTTTGGGCAAGTCAAATGAAACATGTTTCCCAGGTCATGGACCGTAAGGGAAACAGCTGCAAGTTAGACATGACGATAAGCAAGATTCTGCCACGTTGGATGGCTTCCCTCACAGTGTAGCCATCCCTCATCGGTCTTCTCCCATACTTGGCTATTTATTCCCAGGAACTATAAGCCTTCCCTCTTCAGTTTGTCCAGTCCACTTCCAAGGGTACTACAACTTTGTTCTTCTCAAGGGTGAAGAGTACCTTGCTTTTCTCTGAAATTCAACCATCAATGCTAATTATACAGTGCCTTTCCAGTGTGTCAACAGCCTCTTAGCTCTGTGAACCAAACAACTGTCTCCAGGTTGCTGCATTTAGCAAGACCTAGTCAGGGAACCCGGCTAGCCCTGGTGAAGAATGAAGAAAGGACAGACACACAAGCATACATATAGAAAATCTGGAGTCAGGAGTCAGATGGCAACAGGGAACCCTAGCACCTTTCTTAGGTACAGCACAGGCAGGGGTAGGGGGAACTAGTCTCGGTAGGAGGTCTCTGTAAGTGAAGCAAGTTTGGAAGGAGGAGGAGGAGGAGGAAGAAGAAGAAGTTGTTACTAGCTTTTGCACACATTGCCAAATTCAAACTTACACCAGAGGAAGGCTTTGTTAATTTCTCATGGGTCTGAGGCCTTGGTCCTTGACATGGCTGTACCCATGTCAACAATATACGTTCACTTACAACTCCACCCACGCTTTGCACAGTTACTCAAAGCTCTCTCGGCTCCCCATACCAGGTCTCAGTGCTCAGGGGGCCAAGTCACCAGACATACAGTCTGCTGATGGGCCTTAATCATGCTCAGAGTAGCCCTAGAAAGGGACCTCTGTGTCCCACCAGCAATGTCAATCCATCAGCCTTAGGTCTTGTCAGCAACCTGGGCACTGAGAAACTCAAGGTCTCTTCCTGCTCCAGCTGGAATGCCTGTCTTGTCTTCTCTTCAAATCCCTCCTCTTTTGTTACACATACCTACATCTTCCTCACTTCTGAATGTTGTCTAGGGTAGGGAAATTGATATGGGGGCAGCATGCCCTGTTAATCCATTCCTATTCAGTCAGCCTCTGCCCCTCCCCCACCCCCATTCCAGGGCATGACAAGACATGGCTGGCACTATTGCTTAGTGAATAAGCCCTTGCACTGAATGGTGGGATGCTGCCGAACGGGATGGCCAGGGGAAGGAGGCAGTAAGTAGAAATGAGCCAAATACTGAGAAAACAGCAGAGGAAAGTTCCCTTCCCTAGAAGGGTGTCGAAGGACAGAGTAGGGCAGGAAGGAACAGAAGGCTCATCAGACAACAAGGAGGAAGGGAAGCAAGTCCAGAGATGACCACGGGTGTGCCTCTTGTTTGGAATTCTGGCATAGGGGAGAAATAAAAGAAGAGGATGGAAGGGTCAATGTGCTGCCATGATCCCTCGTCGATGAGTTCCAAAATGGAGTTTCCAAATTACTTGAATAAATACTCAATACAGAGCCTCAGTGTTCCCACTTTCAAGGAGGGCATAGCCCTCTTGTTAGGAATGGAGTCCTAGGCTGTACCCTGTGATGCAGTGAATGTATGCCCATGGGAACCACCCTTCCGGACAGCTTCTCTAAGTTCCCAGAGAAGATGGAATCATTAGGATGGGAGCTCAGAGTGCTGAAGTCTAGGAGAGCCTTTAAAACCTCAAATTCTTGGGGAAACATTCTGAGAAGATGAACATTTTGTCTCTTCCATAGGGTAGAATTATATGTATGCTTCTGTGTCAGAACTCATGAATGGAGTTTTCCCAAGGAGATCTATCTATCTATCTGTCTATCTATCTATCTATCTATCTATCTATCTATCTATCTATCTATCTATCTATCTATCTATCTATCTATATGTAGTATAGGCAATTCACACCTCAATAAAGTTGAGCTAGCAAGAAACTATTGACTTATTGCCAAGTGGTAGTAGGTATTATATTCAAGAATATGAAGTCTGCCTTACAAAACAGTCTATTTCTCCCCTAGACAAGAGACATGCTGTCAAGAACATGAATTGGCAATACTTTCCAAATACACAAATAATTCTTTCCTTAGCTACATGTTCAGATGTCACCACTTGTCTCTCACACACAGACTCACAGATACACCATTCCAAAGCCATGATTTACAACATTTAAGTCAAAGTTCCTGGGTATTTCTTAAACATTGTCAGGTAACCCTAGTGAGTAGCAGAGCAAAGAACAAACCAAACAACCAACAGGTGTCAGCAACCAATTTTGTGGATTTGTGGAAAACCCTGTAAGTGCCCCTAACTGTGTGGAGGACAACATGCCACTCTGTGTCCCTCTATAATGCAAGGTCTGGTTTGGAATGTGGACCTGCATATGGAGGGATGTTATAACTGAGGTACGGCTATGTCAACAGTTTGAAATGTCTAAGCCATCTATGGAGAGGCAAGCACATGGCAGCTTCTGGGAAGTCACAAAAGCTTATCTCTGAGCTAACTCTCCAGAGTCCTCCTTCTGCTCTAACTCCACCCTTGCTTTAATGGAATCTTAAAGATGTCAAGTGGCCTCCGCAACCTCACACATCTAAGATATTAGGAGAGGAGACTTGAAGCCATGCCTACTCCTCTAGGGCACCAGCTTTTCCTAGATGCCACTGTGCTTATTAAGCATTAAGAGGAGACCTCCCCTCCCTTGTCAATTTGCCAGAACCAATCAATGGCCATATTATGTGGCACTCATTCAAGTGTCTCAGAACAGAATCCCTGAGCAGAACCAGGAAAGGTGGTATAAGCTTGGGTGGGAGCACCCGGAGTGATATCCATGCAATTGCAGGCACAGACAGCCAATTGGAGGGCACAGGTAACTGGTGCCTACTCAGAAAGAAGAGCCATAGTGTGTGTGTGTGTGTGTGTGTGTGTGTGTGTGTGTGTGTGTGTGTGTGTGTGTGTGTAGGGGGTGGGGATAATTTAACTCCAGGAGATGAGGGCATGACAGGCCCCACTGCCCCTCCTTCTTTGCCAGGGCAACCCAGGATGTCAGACAACACTGTGGCTGCCTCATTATTGGGCTGCTCTGCCATTGTCCTAGGGACAATAGTTTCCGCCAGGTTTTGTGTGGGGCTGCCAGCCAAAGTTATTAACCACAGGAGCTGCCTTTGAGGGACATCCAAGAGAGGGGTGAAAGGTCACCTGGAGCAGCTAGGGGAGCGGAAGTGGGAGGGAAAGGCAACACAAAAGAAAGGGATGAGCTTCTGTCTCCTTTCCCCTCCCCCAAGAAACCTTAAACAGAGCTGGGCCAGAGGGAGACTTGGGTGGGGAGGATCTCAGAGGAAGAACCTGGTGCCACTGCTGTGGAATAGAGAAGAGGCTGGCATATGGGGTCATCTTGAGAACCCTCAGAATTGTGAGACGTACTGGGGCAACAGGAAAGGGAAGAGAAAGCAGAGACTGGGCCTGGGGCTTTTCAACTCACATGTTCTGCCCTCAGAGAAGCCAACTAGGTAGGCCAGAATGTTCCAGTTCTGAGAGAACAGCCTGCTACTCTTCACAGCACTACCCAAGCTAGCCTGGTAGCACTAGAAGCTGGACATTATTATAGCTGGCAGATCCCTGCCTGCATGTGTGACCATGGGAACAGGCCACAGATAGAGTTGCAGAGGTTTTGTTCTTCGTACAACGATGCCTGTTTTCAGTAGGCATAGAAACCACCCTACTCAAGGACATGACCTACCAAGGGCCCAGACCCAGGGATGGGTTGAACTGGAACTTGGGGATTGCATACTTCCTGCTCTTGAGAAAACTAGGCCACTGTCATTGGGCTGGAGCTCCATCTGTGCCCTAGGCTCCATAGGCTTTCTGAGTCCCACAGCTGGAGGACAGCAGAAGGTGTAAGCACTGTCAGCTGCCAAATGCCTGGTACTGGGGACGATGGCTTTGCATGACTCTCATACAAGAGAAGAGCAGGGAGGCAACCGTTCACTGAGCTGTCACCACCACAGCCAGCTCTGCCAGCCCAGCAAGAAATACTCAAACAGAATTCGCTACCCAGAACAGGGCTAGAAGGCCCAGAGCTTTGTTCAGGCTCTGAGCCCCAAGGAGGCTCCTGGCTTCAGAAGTGAGCTGCCTACATCACTGTTGCTTCTCCAGCCACCTTACAAAGACTGGGAGGGGAGGGCAGCACAAGGGAGGGGGTGGTGATAGGTTCAAGTCCAAGACTGTAAGTTTGAGCTCACAGGAGGTCGATAGAAAACAGTGATTCCTCTCAACTTCTGTTTAAGGTTGCACACTTCAATCTTCTTGCATCTTTCTACTGTGATTCCAGATATCTATCTGGTGTCCTTCTACTCCAGTCAGGCCCTTACCCCTGAGCCTCCAAACCAAACAAACATAGTGCTCTCCATCTAGTACCTTCTACCCTACTCCAGAAGTCTGGCTCTGACCCTTCTAGATCTCTCCACCTTCACCCCACTACCCCAAAGCCCTTGCAGGCCCCTATGAGCTTGGCTGCTCTCTGACATCTCCCCCTGCCCCGATGCTGGCTCCCCTGCCTGGGGAAGCTCACTTTTTAACAAACTCATAATGATAACTGATCCCCTCCCCGCCCCGTCTGAGAGAGAGGCATCACAGTCCTCCAAATTGCCCATATTAACCCAGTCCTTCTGAGCATCCTTATTGTCCAAAATAAAGGACACCCATCCCGTACCCCTGCCCTAAATTCCTCTCCTGAACTCTGCAGATATCTCAGCCCTGGTCCGAACCTCGGAGAGGATTTCAATATACTTTGTTTTCCTGTTGACATTTTCCATTCTTACAGCACTCCAATCCCATAGGTTCCCGAGCCTCACAAGGTGAACTATGCATGGGGAAAGAGCTCAGCCTGGGGATCTGTAACTGTCAGTACTCCAGGTCTACTCCAACCCTGTCCTCAATAGCACCTAAGAGGCCCAAACTTTCCAGACTTTCACAACAAATGAAATCACAAACCACCACCAACAGACGTGGGTGAAGGCAGCAAAAACGCAAATAAAATGCTAAAAACAAATAAAACAAATAAAAAATTAAGCAGTATGTATCTGCATTCTCGTTAGGAGGAACATGTGAGATGAAGCACTGTGTTATTAGGCATTCCCTCGATTCAGTAAACACAGGCTGAATAAATGTATAAATAGCAGCATTAAGTGAGGTTTAACAGGGAGCTGGTTATCTTCTGCCTGTCAGGCAGCAGGTAACAGTCTCAGTGAATCACTCACCAGCTCTGCAGTCTTCTTCCACCCCCCCCCCCATCCTGCTGCAGTTGGGTCTGGGGGTGGGAGGTCTGCACTTCAGAGAAACTGTCATCTTAGTGAGTTCAGGGTAGGCTCTGTGCAGAGGATGCTTGGGAACACACATCCTGGGACTGCATCCCACTTTCCTCAGCAGCAGCCAACATCTGGGTAACTTGGCTTCCCACTTTCCTCAGCATCAGCCAACATCTGGGTAACTTGGCTATGTAACATTTCTTTTTATTCCCCTTCTCGCTCCAGCCCCACTCGCTCTGGCCCTGCTTGCTATGCAACATTTCTAAAGCACACGGATATAGCTTGAATACCCCCTAAAACTAATACCCACTGGGAGGTATTAAGAAGTGTATCTTGGTAGAACCTGTAAAAATTGATTAGGTAATGAGCTCTGTAAATGGTTTAGGCCATTTGAAGATCAATGAATTGTTGAGTCATCTCCAGAACAATTTAGTTACAAAGGCCAGTTTGTCTGCCTTTTGTGTGTCCCCTCTCACATGTGATACCCTATGGCACCTTAAGACTCTAGATTCCCACCAGCAAAATGAAGGCCCATAATCTTGGATTACTCTAGATTCTAGAACTGTGAGCTGAAGAAACATTTATTCTCTGCAAACTAACCAGTCTACAACATTTGATTACAGCTATAGAAGATGGCTCAATTTGCAGCTATTTGAAATCAGTGCCTATTCATAAAGCTGTGGAGAGCACCAAAAGCTGTTGTTTTTCAAGAGACAGACACATAATAGGGCCACAAATAAAAGGTTTCAGTATTTACTTAATGTGGTTGCTGGACTCTGCCATGTTCAGTGGAACAGTACAGAGGCAAGTGAAGGGGAGGACCATGAAGCAGAGGGCAGAAGCCCCAAGAGCTGTCTTCCTGGCTCTCCCAGAGGCAAGTGAGGGGCATTCCATAGATGGCTTCAGCTTCCAGGTGTCTGTTTTCTCCTATTCTGCCCTTGACGTTCCTGTAAGATCAAGGCCTCTGTAATGACTGCCAAGTGACCCTACATGCAACGAGAATTAAGTGCTGGGTAAGCACAAGGTCACCAAGGATTGAGGCTTCTAGCAGATGGCACTGAGGCTAAGAACATAGGACTCAGGGTCCCTGGGAGATGTCCAGGGCCCTTTTCTGCTTTGGCTAGACTCTAGTACAAGCTGGAGCCACGTGTGGGTCCCTAAAGTCTTACCATCCGCAAGCTTGTGTTCCATGTGGTCCTCTGTTAGAGATCAATCTAGCATCTCCCTACCATCCCACCACACAAAATTAAGTCTTTACCTCTGCTTTGTCTTGAAGTACATAAATTGCTAGATTAGGATAGGACATAGCAGCACGTCCTCTCAAAGGAGCTTCTGAATATTGAGCAACATCAATACACAGATTTATACAAAGACTTGAATCCCTATAAAGTCCATACGGAGCTCACGAGAAAGGAATATATACTGAATTTTAACATGAGTGCGAGTGACATCAACAGGCTGTCTTCCATCACGAAGCAACTGTTTAATACCATTTATTTCTTCTCCCTGATGAGGCTTCCATACGCCAAGGGTCCACCCAAGAAGACCTCAGAGGCTTTGACACCAGGCAGCATTTCCACAGAGGCTGTGGGTGGCTGGCACAGGACAGACATGTGCAATGGGAATGCACGTGTACCACGACCACACTGCGGGCTGGGAGTCACAGCGCCCTTCTACCTATTCCAGAGATGGCCGATCTGAACCAGACTCTGGCCTTCCTAATAGTAAAATAAGTAAAAAATGTATCTCAAATCACCTCAGATCATCTGTGTCTTCACTGATAAAGCAGGTCTTCTCTACAGTCCACTCTAGCCTGAATTCCAAATAGCATCATTGTTATGTAGTCTTAGATGAACAGGGTATGGAAGTTCTAGGAACTGAGCTGCAGAGAAACAACAACTGCTTATGCATAGGGTGCAGGAGTACTAGTTTTCATGACTTAGCATCTAAGTAAAGTCTATTCGCATCATTTATAGGAAGGGTATATGTGAGCCTCTCTACTAGAGGCTCTGAAGTAAATACAGAACTAATTGTAACAATCATAGATTCTAGACAAACCACATAAGAGAAAAAGAGTGGCCAAGATGACCTGAGCTAGGCCTAAGTATTAGTTCAATAACTATTTCTACCATGGCCTAGATCAGTTAAACAACGAATAATTATTACACATACTTAGAAGGCTAAACTAGTCATTCTCTCCTCTCCTTTGTTTGCAGGGTGACCCCAGCATGCTGGAATAACAAATTCCTCTTGCTTTTTGCATCAATCCCCGACTCCATGGTGTTCACTTGGGGGGTGTCTCTGGTAAGCTAAGGCTTCCCAGAATCTTACATTTGGTGCATTGGCCAGGAATCGATCCCCCGTGGGTAGATCAGGGAGAGCCGTGGATCGGAGGTCTCGAGCAGTTACTGTGGTACTTGTGTGTCTTGCTGTTTGTCAAAATCTGAGTCTGTAAGTCTGTTTGAACTTTTGGGTTGCTTGCAAGCATCTGGAGGCTCAAAGATCCCACAGTGTTTGGGGTGGTCAAGAGTGACAGGCAGACATGTCTTAACGTCACAACTGCCGGGAATCTGGGGGACGCTCTAGAGATCCTGGAAGGAGCCAGGAAGGCTCCGCTCCTTCTGGAAACATCAAGACAGTATCGAGTCTTGCTTTAACCTGGTTTATCTGGCTCCTGCCATTTCAGAAGGGGCTTATGGTTTGTCTTGGAGTGATGGAGCTGGCTGAGGAACTCTGGCTCCTGTTGTATCAGCAGGGGCTCCTGGTTTGTCTCATCATGGTGGAGCTGGCTGAGCAACTCTGTTCTTTGTCCATGGTAGGGACAAACTGTCTGTAACTGGGCCCATGGAAGGGGCGAACTGTATGTTGATTGTCTTTCTCTGTGTTCTTGGACCTGGACACCCGACTGTGGCAGGGTCGAGCTGTCTGTATGTTGATTGTTTTTCTCTGTGTTTGTTGGTATCTTGTTCTGTGTTCTTGGATTTAGACTGATGACAGTTTTTTGTTTTTGTTTTTGTTTTTTTGACATTGGACAGACTGATACTACTCCGTTAAACATCCTAGTTAACCACTAGAGGAGAAAACTTGTCAATAGTAGTAAATAAGGGAAAGTTAGTTACTCTCTGCTTCTCCAAGTGACCCACTTTTGGAGTAGGGTGGCCACCCATAGGGACCTTTGACTTGCAGGCGAACAAAGCAGTAGAGGAGAGTCTTTAGGTCAGGATCCCTTGGGTACCCAGACCAATTGCCCTATATAGTTACCTGGAAGAATCTAGTGAAGGACCCCCTTCTCCCCCTCATAGATAAAAGCCTTTCTCTCAAGCCGGGCAGTGGTGGCACATGCCTTTAATCCCAGCACTTGGGAGGCAGAGGCAGGTGGATTTCTGAGTTTGAGACCAGCCTGGTCTACAGAGTGAGTTCCAGGACAGCCAGGGCTATACAGAGAAACCCTGTTTCGAAAAACCAAAAAAAAGAAAGAAAGAAAGAAAGAAAGAAAGAAAGAAAGAAAGAAAGAAAGAGAAAAAGAAAGAGAAAAAGAAAAAGAAAAAGAAAAAGAAAAAGAAAAAAAGAAAAAGAAAAGAAAGGGAAAAAAAAAGCCTTTCTCTCCCCAAGACCCACTTCACAGGTTCTTGCCATCAGGAAGAAGGAAGTACAGGAGGAGAGATCTGGACCTGAGAAGAAGTCAATCCTCTAAGACTCTTCAACAGCTGACCTGTTACTCCAAGACCCTCCTCCTCCATATCCCCCTACCCTGGCCCCCATGGCCCCACCAGCGCCAGCACTAGTCCCAGGATCCTCAGCCCATATGGGACCAGGGCCATTGTACCTCCCTTTACCAGAGGGAGGAATGGGAGGAGAACCCCAACTTCCTGGTCCTGCCATGGAGACCCAAAGTCTGAGAGCCACCTCCCCTGATACCACAGTGGCTCTCCCACTGAGGGCATATGGGCCTCTAGATAAGGGCAATCAGGCAATGCAATATCGGCCTTTCTCTTAGGCCGACTTGTACAACTGGAAAACCCAACACCCCTTGGCCCTTTCAGATAACCCCATTGAGACTGTTTTATTTACTCATCAGCCCACCTGGAATGATATCCAGCAACCCATGAGAGTGCTCTTCATGACCGAAGAGCGAGAGAGGATAATGCAGGAAACCAGAAAGAATGTCCCCTCAGACATGGGGGCACCATCAACTGACCAGGCTGTCATCGACAGCGGGTTTTCCCTGACTAGACTTGACAGGGTCTCTAAGGGGCACCTGAAGGTCTACCACCAGACCAGACTCCATTGGCAAGTCTCAAGCGGGCCGTGTGACGGCCCACAAATCTGACCACGGTATGTGAGGTTAAGCAGGGACCAGATGAGTAGCATGCAGCCTTTCTAGAGTGACTCATGAAGACATTCCATCAGCACAAAGAAAGCTACTGTGACAATGGCTTTTATAGACCAGGCTAGTAGAGATATCAGGAAAAAGCTTCAGAGGCTAGAGGGACTGAAGGATAAGCCATTTTGAGGGATTTAGTGCAGGTTACTGAGAAAGTCTACCATAACAGGGAGACAGAGCAGGAGAAAGAGCAGAGAAAGAGAAAGGTCGAAAAGTGACAGGGAAGGAATCTACAGAGAGTCTGACTCTCAGGTTAGAGGATGAATACAAGTTGTTTGAGACCTCTGACAGGACACCCCAGGACCTAGGCTCGAGGCCTTTCCCCAGGCCTGAACTGAGACAGAAAGGGTGGGAGGGCCACCAACAAGCCCCCCATCCATGTGGGGCTGAGAGCCCAAGCCTCCCTGGTGTCTGTGTGCCAATATCCGATGTTGAGGAAAGCCCAGGACGGAATCAGGCCGCACATTACCAGGCTCCTAGAACAAGGGATCCTGTGGAAGTGCCAATCAGCTTGGAATATTTCCCTTCTGCCTGTGAAGAAACCTGGGCCCCGAGACCAAGGAGGATTGTCTAGAGGGGACTAAATGCCTCTTGGAGGAGCTGGGAGGATTGGGATACAGGGCCTCAGCCAAGAAGGCCCAAATCTGCCAGAGAAAAGTAAGTTATTTGGGCTACCTGCTGAAAGACGGCCAATGCTGGCTCACTAACACTCCAAAGGAGACCATCCTGCAATCCCTCCTCTGCAGAGCCCCAAGCAGGTCCGGGAATTCCTGGGCACGGCGGGTTTCTGCCGGCTAAGGATCCCAGGGTTTGCTGAGTTGGCTGCCCCCCTGTACCCCCTGACTAAAAACAAACAGCCTTCCATTGGGAGGAAGAAGAGCAACAGGCTTTTGACGCGATTAAGTAGGCTCTGCTCGAGGTCCCTGCTCTAGGACTGCCTGACGCCAGTAGACCTTTCCACCTTTATGTGGCTGAGAACAGGGGGATGGCCAAGGGGGTGCTCACCCAGTGGCTGGGCCTGTGGAAGTGCCCAGTTGCCTATCTGTCAAAGAAATTAGACCCTGTCACTGCTGGGTGGCCTGCTTGCCTATGGATAGTGGCAGCGGTGGCGGTTCTAGTTAAAGATGCTAATAAATTGACTCTAGGGCAGAATCTGACCATGACAGCTCCCCATGACTTGGAGAGCATTGTTCACCCCAGTCCCCGGATCGATGACTGCCCAAACGCCCACATGACTCATTATCAGACTCTGTTACTAAATTCAGATGGGGTGACCTTTACGTCACCAGTGGCCGTCAACCCGGCCACTGTTACCCGACCCTGACCTTGATCCACCAGCAGATTTTAGCTGAGGACCAGGGATGGCAAAAGGACCTGTCGGATCAGCTTGTCCCCTATGCCGAGGCAACCTGGTTCTCTAACGGCAGCAGCTACCTGGTGGAAGGACAACGCAAGGCCACCATTGTGGATAGGCACCAGGTGGTCTGAGCAGAACTGCTTAGCCCTGACCAAAGCCTTGGACCTGGGGCCAGGCAAAAAGATCAACATCTATAGGGATAGCAAGCAGGTACGCCTTTGCCACACCCCACGCCCATGAGGCTATGTACCAAGGGAGAGGACTGCTCACAACAGAGGGAAAAGAAATAAACAAGCAGGAAATCTTGGACCTGATGAAGCCAGCAACTGTGAGTATTATTCATTGCCCAAGACATCAGAAGGGAAGAGACTCAGTGGCCTGGGGCAATAACCAGGCAGATCAAGTGGCTCAAGAACTGGCTATGCACTAGCCTATTCTGATTATGGGCCTGCAAGAGACACCCACTGGGAAATAGGACTGGACTATGGGATAGCCTCACTTAGAATATACTGGAGAAGAAAGGACTCAGATTGCTAGCCATCCTACCAACTATTACCTAGAGAAGGAAGGGAAATGGCACACAAGAAAGAAAACTATGCTCCCCAGAAAACAAGCAAAAGACTTACTAGGCCAAATGCACAGATGGACTCATTTACAGGATAAAAAGCTTGTCCAAGCAGTTAAGGGATATAATAGGACTCAGATTTTGGGCCAGAAAGATAATAAAACAGTGTATGGTATGCCAGCAAGTGAATGCTTGGGCAGCCAAGAGTACACAGGGCAAAAGACCTAGGGGAGAACAGCCTGGAGTATATTGAGAGGTCAATTTTACAGAAGTTAAGTTAAGTGTGGTTACAAATACCTTCAGGTGTTTGTAGATACTTTCTCTGGATGGGTTGAGGGTTTCCCCACCAAGCAGGCAACAGCTACCATGGTATCCAAGTAGATATTAGAGGAAATTTCCCTGAGGTGTGGAGTGTCCAAGGTAATTGGATCAGAGAATGGTCCTGCTTTTGTCTCTAAGGTAAGTCAGGGATTGGCAGAGATATTAGGAATTAATTGGAAGCTCCATTATGAGTAGCATCCCCAAAGCTCAGGGCAGGTAGGGAGAGTAAACAGAACCCCCAAAAGAGACCTTAACTAAATTGACCTTGGAGACTGGCTCAGACTGGATGGTGCCCCTCCCCTTGGCCTTGTTCTTAGCCCGGAACACCGCCTACCATTTTAACCTGACCCCTTTTGAGCTCCTGTGTGGTACTAACTCCCTTGGTGTCCACTGGGCCCTCCCAGGAGGTATCCCACAACATGAGATTTGGCCCAAACTGTCTGCCTTAAATGCTCCAGGGATGCCAGAGACCCCTCCTCGCTTCCAGACTGGTGACTGGATCTATATAAGGCGGTATCGAGCATAGTCACTGGAACCCTGATGGAAGGGACCCTTCTTGGCCCTGCTAGCCACTCCCATAGCCCTCAAGGTGGACAGTATTGCCACCTGGGTGCACGCTTACCATGTGAAACCTGCAGACATCCCACTCCCCAGAGACCCCTACTGGTGATAGAGAAGATGGACAATCTGCTCAAGCTCAAGATCACTTGACCTTGATCATGACTGCTTGTGGCACCTTTGGATTCTGGTTCCTTCCCTCCTCCTATGTGCCTATCCGCCAAACCTGTTACAGCACTCACTGTCTCCCTTCTGTTGTGGTTGGGGGTGGCTGAGGCAGCCACCAGGACCTCTCCTTTGGTCTTGCAAGGGAAAATTATGACAGTCTGAGGACAGCCATTGATTTTGATATTGAGAGAATAGAAACTTCCATCAGTCACCTTAAAGACTCACTGACTTCGTTATCAGAAGTAGTACTACAGAATAGGAGGGCTACGTGCTGCCTTAGCTGAAGAGTGTAGCTTTTATATAGACCATTCTGGGGTTGTTAAAGATTCAATGGCCAAGGTGAGAATAAGGTTAGTCAAGTGGGAGGGAGAGAGAGAGAGAGAGAGAGAGAGAGAGAGAGAGAGAGAGAGAGAGAGAGAGAACAGAGTCAGGGCTGGTTTGAGTCTTGGTTTAACTCCTCCCCTTGGTGAACCACCCTCATATCCACCCTGTTAGGACCTTAATTGTTCACTTGCCATTGTTGACTTTTGGCCCCTACATTTTGAACCGCTTGGTCGCTTTAGTTAAGGAATGCATAGGTACAGTACAGTTAATGATCCTAAAGCAGAGATACAAAGAACTAGATACAGAAGACTAGGAGTATGGGCTATCAGAATACCAGCAATAGCTTCAGGATTGAAGAATGCACAAAGAAAAGGTGGAAATGAAGAGGTTAGCTCAGGAACTTTGGATAATTCCACCAGACCCACGAGCACATAGGCACCCCTCCCCTCCTGGAAGAGACAGGTTAGAGAGCACGTAGGCTCGAAGGGAGGGGCTGATTAAGACCCTACTACCTCATTCCCTAAAGACCAATCGGTTTAAAAGTCACACTGTTCTGCCAATCACATTGTGCCTAATGGCGGCTGCTCTGAAAACTGCAAAAACTGCAGGTGGTCATTCTCTCCCTCCTTTGTGTGCAGGGTGACCCCAGCATGCTGGAACAATAAATTCCTCTTGCTTTTTGCATCAGGAAAAAAAAAAAAGAAAGCTAAACTTAAAGGCTAAGCTCAGCATAACTGGGCACTTGCAGAGAGTTATGTTCTGGTTTATAGATGACCATCTTCTTGATTTGTTATTACAGAGCTGAGAAGATGAAAGAGATAAGAAGTCAGGAGAATGAGAAGAGGCAAGCTCTCTCCTAGCTCCTCAAATCAAGGCACTAATCTCTCCCAAGAGCACCACCCACATGACCGAATTACGTCCCAAAGTCTTGATCTCGAAATATCACTCAGTTGGTGTGACTAAAGCTTAACAAATTAATTAAGGGGTAAGGGAACACAAATGCGTAACTTATAGAACTGGTATCATTATGTCTGCCTGCCCTAGTTTTATTTCTGTCGCTGTGATAAAATAATGATGAAACACTGACCAAAACCAACTTGGGGAGGAAATGGTTTATGTGGCTTACATGTCCCAACCACAGTCCATCATTCTGGGAGGAGAAGCCAAGACAAGAGCTCCAACAAGGTAAGAACTTGGAGGCAGGAACTGAAGCAGAGACAATAGAGAAGTGCCTCCCTTTTCTCAAATGACAGTAACTTTTGTCACGTTAACAAAACAACCAACCAACCAACAACAACAACAACAACAGCACAACAGCAGCAGCAATAAAACCAACCAACCAATCAAACAAAACCTAGCTAGCATACTGCCTTACATATGCTTTTGTTAGATTTGTTTTAAAATCTCAGTCAGAGGCTGGATAGAAGGCTCACAGTTACAAGCATGTACTTGTGCAGAAGGCCCGCATTCAGTTGCCAGGTCCCCCATGGGAGACTCACAACAATCTGTAACTCCAACTCTGGGAGATCTTATACCCACACACAAAAAACACATAAAATAAAAATTAAAAGTTAATCTTTAAAAATATCAGTCAATGTCACAGGGCAACAACAGGGTATCTGAGAGGAGTCCCTGTGAGGATCCAGGCTTGATGGTGTAGCAGAAGCCAGAGGCCTCTAACACACCAATGCCTCTGCCATGACATCTGCAAAGAGACGTGTGTGGACAAAAGAGTGTAATGTGTTTCACATTGTGAGATTTTTAGTTTGTTCTATTTTACTTTATTTGCTTTGGGGGATAGACTGCAAGGGCGGAGGGAGGGCACAAAAGTGTGGGGAGATGACTGAGATTGGGGTGCATGGTGTGAAATTCACAAAGAACCAACAAAAAGGTTTTTTTAAAAAAACTGCAGTCAATGGAATCAGATGTAGACTAGACATCCCAAGGACTAGGTCTTAATGTGGTTATTATAGTGTGGACTCTGCCTGGAAAGAACAAGCCTCAAGACAGAAAGAGAGAAAGAGGAAAGGGTGCAGGGGAGAGAGAAAGAGAAAGGGAGAGGGGAGGGAGGATGGGAGGGAGAGAGGCAGAGAGGGAGAGAGAGAAAGGAAGAGAAAGGGAGGGGAGAGAGAGAAAGGAAGAGAGAGGGAGGAGGAGGGAGGAACACAGAGAGAGAGAGACAGACAGAAAGAGAGGGAGAGAGGGAGGGAGAAGACAGGGGAGGGAGGGAATGGGGGGGAAAAAGAGGGGGGAGGGAAGTTGTACATGAGTTATCTTGCAAAATCAAAGAATGAATTTTAGTAGTGAAGATGTTTATGTAGGAAATCTGGGTTGAATTATGTTTTCCAAAATATTTCTAGTACTTGAGAATGTGACTTTATTTAGAAATAAAGTCTTGACACATAAAATCAACATTATGAGGTGATTTATGCATCCGTAATCATAATCCATATAGCATGTGATCTTGTAAGAGAGTAGGGAGTATATTGTGAAACCATAGAAAGAGGGAGCTCATTTAAAGATGGAGGTGGGGCCTACATCCTTTGGGATACACTCGAAGGCAGGAGAAGGGTCAAAGAGCCCTGCCAATGCCTCCATTTGTACTTCAGGTATTCAGAACTGGGAGAGAATAAGCTTCTGACACCTTTAGCCACCTAAGCTGTCATATATTGTTATGGCAGCCCTAGCAAATAGAAGCAGTAAGTTAAATTCTGTAAGAAGATATAATTAGTTGTAAGTCACTTTTGCTGTTTTGCAGGAGTGCTTAGTGTGTGTCATAGGTGCTGCAGAAGGAAGAGTGACCTTTGTTTGTGGATATGGTCCTTGGTCGGATGTGCACACCACAGCGGGTGGCCACCGCGGGTGGCCACAGCTGTGCACATACAGGCAGCACTCACTGGACTCCACTAATTATTAAGTATAAACAAATAAGAAGAGAATTCAGAGGTAGATGGTGAGTAGTTGGAGGTGTGGAGGGTGAATATGATCAAGATACATTCTATATGCAAAGATTCAATGAATGCACTCTATATATAAAACTTTAGAATGATACATTCAGTGCATGAAAATTTCAAAGAATAGAGACTATCAAGTCTTCCTGATGCAGCTAGGGTCTGTGTTGATGTCTGTAGCCTGAATTACCACCAAAGGACATGCAGTTGCCCATGGTATGGCTGCCACTGGAGACCATGTGGATATCTGAGGGCTGTGCTGCTGATGGGGAGACATGCTGATCTGAGTGGCTTGTGTTGGCACCTGAGGGCATGGGGACATCTGGGCCCACCCTGATGCCTGGAGCCATGTCTGGGTTCATGGTCTTATGGCAGCCGAGGTCTATGTTGAAGTCCCAGGCCTATGTAACCACCAAAAGCCATGCAGGTGTCCCTGGTCTGGGCTGTGGTCTGAGGTACTGTGCTGACCTGGACCTGCCCCTTGCAGGCCACCACACTTGGGAGAGCTGGCCCTGCCTCTAGACTGCTAGATGGTTTGAGGGAGGGAGAGATGTCTTACCCTCACCTCTTGCCCTTGCCAGCTATGCCGGGGGGGGGGGGGGGGAAGAGCTTGCCCTGTTCCTTGCCGGCTGCAGCATTGGGTGATGTAGCTTGGGCAGTGCTGGAGATCTTGCCCCGGTGGTGCAGGTGCAGGAGAGCTGGCAGCCTGACCAACTAACTCAGCTATCTCCCAGGCCCAGATCTGAGACTTTGAATTGTCTCACCCCAACATCTAGCCCATCTGCTGGAGGACATGAAAGGGCCAGGCCTGCAGATCCAAAGCTGCAGGCTCTCCACGACACAAGGCAACAATAGGATATTGGAGAGGAGTGCCTTCGAGGACCAGTGTTGATGATGTGGCAGAAGCCAGAGGCCTCAGACAGACCATTGACTCACTGCGATGTGCATTCCCAAGTAAAACTGTGTGGACAGAAGGATACTGCGAGACACACTGCAGCCTCCACGACAGGACTTTCTGTTGTTGTTATCTTATTTTCTTTTCTTTGGGGGGTGGGGGGGGTAAGGATGCAAAGGCAGAGGATCAATATGAAGGAACAGGGAGATGAGAGGATTGGGGTGCATGATGTGAAATTCACAAAAAAGTCAATAAAAAGTAAAAAAATTGAAGAATAATTTTTTAAATTATTAAAATTAGAAAGGAGAAAATTCACAGAAAAGTAGAAGATTTGAGAACTAGAGGAATAGTTAAGGAAATGTGGAGAAGGGAATGGAAGGGAGAGCGCAAATAATGCAATCGGCATCCAAACCAGGACGAAGAGACATTCTTCAGTGGTGTAGCCACAGGTACGGTGCCCGCGTCCCTACAAAGAACCCTAGTTTATGTCCCTCATGCAACTCTAATGAAACTCATTGAATCATATCCCACACACAGAATTAAATTCAAAAGGCCATGATAGTAGAAGCAGGGCTAGAGGAGAGTAAGGGAATCCAGTGAGAGACAGGAGGATGAGAAAAAAATAATATAGGTAAGCATGCCTGAAATGCATTACATAGTATGTGAATATGTCATGATGAAATTTATTAGTATACATAATTAATATATACTTTAAAGGCATATTAACATATATGCAAAACCCAGAAGATCACTTTGTGATCTGAGACCCAAGGAGCCTTAGCCTAGAGTCTTTAGAAAGCAGAGCATGAGGCAAGGATTGAAATGGTGGAGTTTGTCAGAAGGAAGGGTGTAAACCCAGGACAGCAAGGCAAAGGAGGACGCCCAGTCTGAGGCTTATGTGCATTTGTGTCTAGTGACAACTTCAAAGTGAGCTGTAAAGATGTCGTGTAAGAGCCTCTGAAGAAACAGAAGACATGTGGATCTAGATCTCTCAATAACTGGTAAGTACATATTGAGATAGATAGATAGACAGACAGACAGACAGATAGATAAATATCAGGTAGCTAGAAAGTCAGACAAAATTCATCACAATGAAATTTCTGGAGATTGAATTTCAAGGTTACTGGGAAGGAGCTCAAGTAAACTGTGGGACCGGAAAGTATACGGAATACCCCAAAGCTTTAAAAACTATGATAATTCAAAAATGAATGAAATAGGCCCATGACAAATGCTATAGTGTAAAATCTTTAAAATCCACAGTTAGACATTAGATTCATTTTTCTCAAAACTTTAAAACGAAGGCAACAAAGCCTAGAGAGGGGTTGGCAACTGTGGTAGTTTAAATGAGAAATGTTTCCTAGAGACTCAGATATTTGAGTGCTTAGCCCCATTGGTGGCACTGTTGAGGAGTTGCTGAGGGCCACTTAGAGAGTTCATTCTGCTTCATGAGTGAGGCTGAAGATGTGAACTCAGCTTACTGCTCCTATTGTCACACCTTGTGACTCATCACCATGCCTCCCCTCCATTATGGAATCTCCCTCTGGAACTGGAAGTCCAAATAAATTATTTTCTTCTATAAGCTGCCTTGGTCATGATGTTAGTGGACAACCACTTTCTCAGTGATTAACACACACATACACACACACACACACACACACACATACACACACACACACACACACACCATGTTTAGAAGTAGTGTTTTTGAGAGCGACACTTAAGCTCTATCTTCTCTGTGACCTGTGCCTATGGAGAGTCATGGGTAAGTCACCTGAGATTGGAATCTTGGTATTCCACATGTGATAACATCTGTCTGAATTACAGAGTGAGTCCAAACAATGGAAAGGACCATCCAAGACACTCTTTAGAGTCTCAGAAGAAGGCTAAAGTGTAGAGCCTCCTTCATAGCCTCCGAGTAGCTCCTCCTGACCTCGCCTTGATCCTCAGAGATCCTATGGGCTCGCTGCCACTCCACCAAACTCTGCATTGCCTCCTCTGAAGTTCCATTTTTAGTGAAAGGAACCAAGAGCTGGAAGGAAGGTTACCAGAAAAATGTATTTTTTGGTCAGTGCTGATCTGGTCTCTAAGTTATTAATGAGTTACAAGACAGTAAATGGAAAGAATAGCATGAGGAGCAAGATATGGCTAGTATCTCTCTTTCCCTTTGGTTCTGAAAGGTGGGCCTCTTAACCAGTCGCTGGAAGAATGCCCTCTAGGGATTTGATGGCACACTTGATGTACCTCCTCCAGACCTTCATGATAGACTGAGGCTCAGCTTAAGTGTGAAGTTCATGTCAGTGGGATTCTCAAAAGAACTAAGGAAAAACCAATGCTAAGTCCATTCGCTTCTATAGCATGGCAGTACATTTTGAGCAGTCCCATGACAGAACACCCCTATGATCAAGGACAGAAGTTCTCAGAAGCTAGGGAAATAGGGTTTGTATGAGTCCTCTGTGGGTATATAACACATTCTTACATAACAAATTAGAACAACAAACACTAATTAGCTCAAGTCTTTATTCCTGAGGGTCAGAAGCCTGGGATCTGATAGATGGATGAATCTGCTCCATGTTCCTTGTGTAGTTGCCTGTGGTCATGCTACCAACCAGGCCTAGGGCTGACTTAGGCTGAGGAGCTACATTCAAGATGTGTTCTTCACTTAAATATTGATAGAGTCCCCTTTTGATGACTGGGGGCAGGAAACCTCAGTTTCCCAGGAAGAACATGGGCTTCTCTGTGGAAATGGCAGCTGGCTTCTCCAGGAAAAATGACCTAAGAAAGAAGGACAGGAGCTTTTTTTAAAAAGATGACTCAGAAGTGGCAAGGCTACACTTTGGTGGTTAGACAGACCAGCCTTGATCCCATGTGAGAAAGAATTACAGAAGGGTATGAAAAGCAACCAGGAAGTATTTGAATTTGGTTCTTTTGGGAGTCATCTTTGAGTTTGGCTATAATATATCAGGTGCTAAACTCATCCAGTATAAATTGAACTAAAACTAATGCTAAATTGTTAAAATAAAATCATCTCTGTGATAAAACTAATTACTACATACTGGACAATAGTGGTTCTCACATTTGAGAAAGCAGTCAACCCCTGTATTTTAATCACAGATCATCTAGACCCGTGTTTGAAGCTACTGATTCTGTTGGCCTTGGTTGGACACAAACATTTGCACTTCCGGAAGCTTCCTGATGATTATGATGTTGCATTGGGGAAAACACTACATAGAGACATTTATAAAAGTTTGGACTTTAAAGCTTTTTCATTATTTTTTTTTTAGGAGTTTGGGGTCTCATTGTGTTGCTTAGGCTGATTTTGAGGTACCAGGTTCAAGCAATAATCCTACCTCAGTCTCCTGAGTAGTTAATACTGTAAGAGCATACTAGTGAACCAAGGTTGAACATTTTTTAAAGGATTTCTGATTGAATTGTCTCCAAACTCAGTGTCTGCCCAAGATCACCCACAATACTACAGGAAGTCAGAGAACCGTTTTTCTCCTTTCTCAGCTCAGGATTCGTCTTTGAGAGGTCTTAAATGGAGTCTAGTTTTACTTAACTTCTCCAGATGATCAAATGACTCATTAGCGTGGAGAACTCCCAGCCCCCAGCTCTCTCCTCTCCAGTGTCCCAGCCATTCAGGCCCACTTAAAGAATATTCTTATCTGTAGGCTGTTACCTCCCTCTCAAGGCAGTGGCTACCGTCCAAGCCCCAGGCAGGTGAACTGTCCTAAACTTGAAGTTTAGTCTCCTTTTGCGGTAGTACAGAACTAATAATCCAAGTCTGGTCTAACTTAAAAGGAGCAGGAATAAACAAAACACCCATGCTGGACCCATCATCCACCCCACCTCTCTGTTAGACCCCACAAACCTCACAAGTGGGTGCTCTGGGGCAGTTTCGCATCTTCTAAACATCTATGATGTGTTGTTTGGAACTGTCTATGCAGCCTCAAAAGGTTTCATCTACCTTTCTTTTAGAGTGGCAATCTTCATTCCTAAAGATGAATTTCTGGTGGCCTTCATGTGTGCTGATGGGACCTGAGTCAAGCAGGTCCTCCCAGGCATGGAGTGGGCCCTCTCTTTACAAGGCTTTGATGGGTGATCTTAGGATCTTGGAGTGGTAGCTACTGCTGGGATGTGTGAGCCCCAGTGTGCTTATCTGTAAAGCAGATCACTGCTGACTTCAACAACTCGTCAATTGCTTATAAAGATGGTAGGAGATCGTGCTCTTTGAAAGTGCTCTGGGGGCATCAGTTATTCCAAGTAGTTTTCTTGCATCTCCCCAGGTCAGCAGAACACTCGCAGTAAAGGAGATGAAGAAGCAAGCACGCTTGCTCCACAGGCATGGCTGAGGAAGCACTAAGGGAAGGCGTCCATCCTGTCACGCATTGCCAACTGTCAGAGAAGACAGATGCTCAAGATGTGTCCAAAACAAGTCTAAACTGCCGAGCTTGCCCTACCCTCTTCTGTCACTGTCGAGGCTGGACTATCATGTGGTCGGCAGACTGTCTGCCTGTATTAATGTCTGCAGGACTGGCCATCCAGACTGCAAAGGAGGTCTGCTGTACAGAGCGAGACATGGAACATTGTCTGTTTCCTCGAGACTGTCACACACAGCATGGGGATTGTGTGATCCTAGGCTCTAAACTCTGGAAGAACACAGAACTACTGGGAGACAAGTCAGTGACTAAGCAACCCCACACCTCTTTCTCATTTTGTCCATTCTTTCTCCTGTCTTTAACATGGGAGTCTCAGTTAAGTGTGCACTGACCTCATACCTATCTACTTCATTCACCTATTTATTCCTTCATGTCAACTCTGTATCAGACCCCTCTGGCAGACATAAAACCCAGAAGCCACCCCAACACACACACATGCATATATGTACACACACACACACACACACACACACACTTTTCCCCAGTGCAAGAAAAAGAGGGATATGCAAAAAAGAGATCTGAAATAGCACACTGCAGGTGGAAGTCTGAGTCTTCTGCCTCAGACCGGGTTAGGAATGAATACTAACCAGGAGTTGAGAAGGGAGTCCTCAGCGCCTCTCTGTTCTTATAGGTGAGAAGCAAAGCTTGTCTCCAAGACAGAGCAGTCAGAAAGGGTGGACACTGGTGGCCAGGAAGAGGACTGGAGTGGCTGGTAAGCAAGCCTGAGGAAAGCTACAGAGAAAACTCAGAACCAGCTGGGAGACTGAATCAGAAGGCCTGCACTATCGCACCCACATGGAAGAAAACCTGTTCTCAGGTCATGCTTCCTCTGCTGCATGATAAGAAACCCGCTGGCATGTGTTTAGTCGCCATGTTTCCTTGTCAACATGTATGACACTGGCGAATTTACCTCATTCTTTAAACTTGAAAAACATTGTTAAAGGGCTGAAGAGATGGCTCAAGGGTTAAGAGCACCAGCTGCTCTCCCAGATGACCCAGGTTCCAACCCCAGTTTGGCAGCTTGAAGTTCTAGGGGATCTGATGCCCTCTTCTGGCTTCCTTGGACACTGTATGCACGTGGTACACAGCCATACATGCAGGCAAAAGATCCATATACATAAAATACAAATGAATAAATAAATGTTTCCAATCCTTATTATATTTTGTTCCTTTGTTTTTGTGTACGTGTTCACATGCGTGAAGCATGTATGTGGACGACTCTTGCAGGAGATGGTTCTCTCTTTCCACCATGCAGGCCCTAGGGATCAAACTCAGGTCATCAGGTTTGGCGCCAGGTGCTTCTATCTATCTTGCTACCTTCAAAAATATGGGGTTTTTTTCCCAATGAAATAAGTAAAGGAGAAAAAATTTGGTAGGGTTTTTAATTTTTGTGTGTTTTGTTGTGTTTTCTTCTTGTCATTTTGGTTTGTTGCAATAAGATCTCCCTCTCACTACGTAGCTCAGACCAGATTTGCAATTTTCATGCCTCAGCCTCAGACCTATCCCCCAGATATGTAACAGGTCCTCCCAACAACTGGAGCAGGGGCTGTCCCTATATCTGTTGTCTGCCTATGGAGTCCCTTTCCCTAACTGGGCTGCCTTGTCTGGCTTCAGTCGGAAAGAATGTGCCCAGCCTTGCAGAGAGTTGATGTGCCAGGGTGGGGGACATACCTGGGGGGCTCCACTCTCAGAGGAGAAGGGGATGGAGGGCCTGGGGGGACTGGGAGGAGGGGCAGCAATTGGGATGTAAAATGGATAAATAAATTAACTAATGGGAAAAATGTCCCAAGTGCTGGAATAATAATTGTAATAATAGAAAGTATTATAATTATAATCCTAACTGAAGAAACAAGGAAGACGGGCTGAGTTTCAGCTCAATGGTAGAGACATTATTTAACATATCAAGACTTATTTCCATATTTAGCGCCAGAAAGCATTTTAAAAATAAGAATTTTGTTTTGTCCTGGCAGTTCTCGTTCTAATCTCCTCTGCACTCCAGTTCCCACTTGAACGAAGCCTTCCCATTGTTGTAACCCAACATCTGCCCTATATCAAAGTTTCTGTCCAGTCTCCAATGTCCAACCAACAGGTGATCAGAAAACGCCTGCTTTCTTGCAGCCAGACGCCCAGTGCTAACCCTTCCTTTAGAGACTGACATGATCCATCAGTTTGCTTCCCAGCAGGAAGCTACGCCCGCTCTTCAGGTAGCAGAACCATGCTGAGCTACCAAGTGGCTGGAAACCTGACAGCTACCTCCTGGCCAGCAGTGACAGACACTGCAGAGTCCCAGCGGCAGCCCAGGGGGTCTGCGTATGCTTGCTTGCCTAGACATCCTAGGATGTAGCAGAAAGATGTTCTATTAACCTCAGGGCTCTTTCTAATTCAGAGGCAGTATAAAGAGAATAATACCAGGCAAATGGAGACCAGTGTCATGGAAGGATAAATACTTTTAATTAAAGGAAGGTGCCTGGAGACTCAGCAGTGGGGAGAGAAAACTAGAGCAGTCTACTGCAGATTTGCTACTGGGCAGGACAGAAGCCCTGCTCTTTTTGGCCTCAGTATCTTCCTCCCCGTTTCTGCCTTCAGGAGTATAGGAGGTAGCTTGACCCCTATACTAAGAAGGGTTAAAACTATCATCACCATCATCATCATCATCATCATCAAGCTTGCAGAGTGCCAACACACAAGCCCAGTGTCACATGCTTCATTTCCTTTAAGCCTCACAACTCATGCACGTACATGACCCAAACTTTCCCCATCTCACAAGTGATGCAAGGTTGTGAGCAAGAGGGCCAGATAACACGTTAAGGCACATTGTAAGTGGTGCAGCAGCGTCTCCAAGACTGTCCAGTTTCAAAGTTCAAGATCACAGGACCCTTCCCATAGGGACAAAGGCATCAAGAAGAGTAAAACCCGCTAGGCGTACAGCACCTTGGACAGCACCGAACACAGCACTTGTGGGGAATCACTGTAGGAGCCATGTGTTTCCTTGACAGTGACTCTGGATGGCAAAACCGGAACAGACTAAAATCACCTGCTTGGCCCCAGCATCCAGGGCAATGGGCAGAGGCGCAGATGACTGAGCCTCGCCCTTTTCTGCTTGCTGCCGTCTGGTGTGCTGAGGATTTAGAATAAAACTGAACTAAGGTCTCTGAACTCACAGCAAACATACGGGATTCAAGTTGGCTGTAGTTGGCCTTTAAAATTCCTCTGTCTGTCTACAGCCCCTTCCAGCACTCCTGCATGCCATCTCTGAAAGCTGTCCACCATGGGGACAGTAGGCAGATAGGATGGAATTTTCCTACAGCCGCTGAGCAGCCCCCTGGAGTGATGCAGCCCCGCAGAGCCCCTCATGTTGAGGACAGAAGCAAAGGCATGTTTTTGTGAAAGGCAATACTGTGTAAATCTCACCCCATCTTAGCCCATCGTTGGCACCATCTCCATTTTACAGATCCTGATGCTAAAGCTAAAAGAATGGAGGTGGCTGCCAGGGAACACACAGCCTTCAAGTGCGAGGGTGGAATAAACTTTTCCAGAAACTTTGCTGTGGTGCCTCTAAGGTTGTCCAAGATTTCCCAGAGTTCCGTAGCATCACATCCTGTTTTACTGGCCTACAGACGACAAGTTCCATGAAGGTGGCTTCCTTCTCAGAGTAGACGGTGACAGTGGGAGTGTTTGGGCTTGGTGACATTGGAGGAAAACTTTGAACTTCCGAAACTGCTGTGCAGTCTTCGTCATTCAAAGCAAATGTTGAGAAAGGATCAATAAATGGTAAAGTGCTACCAAGATGCAGAACAGAGCAGTCTTGTCACTGTCCACTGTTTTCTATAGGGCCTCAAGCCAGGGTGGGCTTATGTCTTCCTTTGCCCATCGATTCCCCTAGGATGGCAAGATAGATAGATAGATAGATAGATAGATAGATAGATAGATAGAAGAGAGACAATATCCTCCCCAGGATCATCTGGACAGCACCCACTTCTTGTCCAGGGCCCTGTAACTTAGGGCTCCAAATGGTCCGGTAGTACTGGAATGGGGTGTGGCTTGGCACAGGGGACCTGTGTGTTTAGCACAGTGACCTGATTGTGCAGGTTGTTCCAACCCAGCAGTGCTCCAGTGGTCACATGTCCCCTGGGCAGCAGATGCTATGACCTTTGCCCAGGGGTTTGGAGCCCTCAGTGGCTCCTAAGTGCCAAAGAGGAGGAGAGAGGCCTGGCTGCCCCACTGTCACTGGAATACAGAGAAAGCTATTCCCTGACTCTGCTCATGGCCCTGCATCCTACCCTACCCACATTCCACTCAGAGGATCCTCCTCTCCAGTGAGAAAGAATATCAGAAAAGCAGGTAACATCCCCAGGTAAAAAGTGAGGGGCTACTTAGTTTCTGTTTCTGCTGCTAACTGAGGTGTTACTCAGCTGAGACTCCAGCCCTGTGTTTGTCCTGCTAACTGCTATGTACCTAGTGCCTAGCATGACAACATCACAATGAGGTCATTGTATTTCCCTGCCTGCTCACATTTGTTCCATGAAACACACACGCAAGCATGTGTTTATTGAGAATTACCTCTGTGCCAGACACTGTTGCAGGCTCAGAAACAAACAAAACTGACAAGAACCTCCTGTGCTCACGAAACTGTGAGAACAGAGAGAAAAATAAATAAATACATGAGTATATTAACTCTATGTGGCTGGTGGAAAGACCAGTGAACAGGGCTAAGAGTGGAGAGCAGAGAGGTTAAGGAGAGTGGGAACTAGAGAAGAATTCACAGACGTAAAGGGATGAGCATCAGACTAAGCAGGAAGCAGCCAACGGCACATTGGTCTAAAGCACAAGCCTGAACTGTTAGGGACAACAGAGTCCAGGGTGGGGGGGCAGTCTCTATTTACAGTGTGTAGAAGGAAGGGGAGGGACAAAGTGGAAGGCTACACTACGGCAAACGCTGCTGACATGGTAGGACTTTAGAAGCCATTGTCAAGGATGTTTCTGTTTTCCCAAGTGAGCTAGGGAGCTACTGAACTGGAATAGAATATATCAGAATCTCATGACTGCTCTAGCATCCTGTACACACACACACACACACACACACACACACACACACACACACACACACCACGAGAAAGAGAGAGAGAGAGAGAGAGAGAAAGAAGGAGAGGGAGGGCAAGGGAGGGAGAATATATATGCATCAAATGGATTACATATAGCATGACATTTTATGATGCATGTAGTAATACAGGGATATATATGTTTGACAAGATGGCGCACTGGGTTAATGTGCTCATTGTAGAGACCCAGTGGCCTGAGTTCAGTCCTCAGAACCTACAGCACTCTACAGAAAGGGGGCAGATACTGGGGAACTGGCCAGGAGCGGGCAGAGCTGGTAGCCTGGAGTACACAGTACAGTGACAGAGATAACAAGAGAGGCTTTGGGTCTCAGGTGTAAGACCAGAACCATTTACTGATAGTATTTGTCCTCTGACTTCAAAATGTGTATGTGCACACACACACACACACACACACACACACACACACACACACTTCATTCATTCATTCACTTATCAATGATCATAAATTTTAATTGAGATCATTCGTGGATGTATGCTGACACTTATTCCCCAGGATGTCTTGTCAGTCAAAAGCATTGCTAAAACTATGAGTTTCAAAGTTCTTTTACACCCACTTGTCCGTAAAAGCCAACCCACTGGGATTAAAGATTTCCTAAACAGTTTTATTGACACTAAGAAAACATGGTGCCGGGGCACTAAGGAGTTTGTTTAAAGCACAGATCTAGGAAAGATTCTTTCTACATCTTTGTAAAGATGGAAACCCTGAGGACCGGGCAAGCTACGTGACTCTTCCAAGGCCCCAGAGCCTCCGTGGTAACCTAGCCTCTTGACTCACAGGAATGCTTTTTTAACTGCCGACAATGGTTAACCTTGATTGTCAGCTTGACGGGAACCACCTAGGAGACACACCTCTGGGTGTGACTGTGAGGCATTTCTAGGGAGGTTTAACTGAGCTAGGAAGGCTAGCTTGACTGTCGACCGCAGTCCTTTTTATTCCATGACCTGAATAAAAAGGAAAGAGTAAGTAGAGTCCCAGCATCCCACTCTCTGCCTCCTGGCTGCCTCCAGTCACCTCCGCCTCCTACTGTCCATGCCTTTCCATCATGGTGGACTGTAATCTTAAACCAGGAAACAACAGAACCTTTTACGATGGTCAGTGCTAGTTGTCAACTTGACCAGAATCTAGAATCACCTGGAAGATGGGCTACTGGCCTGCCTATGGGGGATTATTTTGGTTACATTAATTGATATGGAAAGACACATTTTATTTTGAGGGAGGGTCTCAACATGTAGCCATGCTTGGTCTAGAGCTCTCTATTTAGGTCAGCCTGGCCTCAGATTCATAGACATCTGCCTGCTTCTGCCTCCTGAGTTCTGGGTTTAAAGGGCAACCTTAATTACAAATGGGAACATTCCCTTGGCCAGACTGTAGACTGGAGAAAGTGAACTGAGCATAGCAAGCATGCATTTCTCACTCTGTGCTTCTTGATGGCAGATGTGATATGACCAGTTCTTTCAAGCTCAGCTCCTGACTCCCCGACATGATGGACATAAACTGGTGACAATAAACCCTAGCTTTCTCCATAAGTTGCTGTTGTCAAATATTCTGTCCTAGCAAAGCAAAAAGTAACAGAAAGTAACTAGCACCCCACATCAAAGGCAGGCACCCATGCCTGCCCTGTGCCTGCTTTCTCTGTTGCTCAGGACTGGGCTGGAACCCAAACTCTAGAGCCCTAAGAAACTTCAGACTTAGGGCTCCTCTCTACCCTAGCCCTATCTCTATGGCCATTCGAGCTCTTGACCAGTTACCTTCCTTCTGGCTTTTCAGAGCTGGTGGTGTTCATATAGAAGCCTCCCCTGACCATTGGAAGTTTTGAGGTGGAAAATGCTCCCCAAAGCTTTGATCCTGGTGGAGGACCTGGGAAAGCAACACACAACTAGCACTAATCCGTTGCCTGGTCACTGTAGGGTTACAGCCTTTTGCCATCTAGCCAATGATAAAACTTAGTCCAAATCTGACCAGACAATGTTTCCCTCACCCCATCTCCACAGTGCTTCCTCCACCTGAGTCTTCTCTTACTGCCAGGAATTATGGGAATTTGTATTTCCCCACCCACTCACGCACAGCTGGAGTTCTCCACTCTCTCCACCATACTGCATCCAACAAGAAGTTGTTTTGGACTGAATTAGTTTATTGGCATCACATGTGCTATTGAGACGATGACTTCATGAGTTTTTCTTTAAATATGGCATTTAGCAGGTACAAAGATGCAAATATATCTTCAGGCTCCAATTGCAAACTTGAAATAACTACTTAGGAAAAGCAAGATGGCTCAACAGGTGAATGTGCTTTTGGTAAAGCATGACCTGAGTTCAATCTCCAGGACCTGCCCTGTAGTACTGTACTGGCTAGTGTTGTGTGTCAACTTGACACAAGCTGGAGTTATCACAGAGAAAGGAGTCTCAGTTGAGAAAATGCCTCCATGAGATCCAGCAGTAAGTCATTTTCTCAATTAGTGATCAAGGGGGGAGGGCCCCTTGTAAGTGGTACCATTCCTGGGCTGGTAGTCTTGGGCTCTATAAGAATGCAAGTTGAGCAAGCCAGAGAAGCAAGCCAGTAAGTAGATCCCTCCATGGCCTCTGCATCAGCTCCCACTTCCTGACCTGCTTGAGTTCCAGTCCTGACTTCCTTTTGTGATGAACAACAATTGGAAGTGTCAGCTGAATAAACTCTTTCCTCCCCAAATTGCATCTTGGTCATGATGTTTGTGCAGGAATAGAAACCCTAAGACAAGTATGGAAGGAGAAGACCACCTCTTGCCCTGTGGTATGGACGGAGAAGACCACCTCTTGCCCTGTGGTACGGAAGGAGAAGACGACCACCTCTTGCAAGCAAGCTGCCCTCTGATCTTCAACACCTGGAAAGGACAGGTTGCAGGAGCATGCCCTAAAAATAGTTTGGTAAATTTTGATTTTTGATCCCACTTAAAAGTTTAATGTCTAGGACTGGTATTACCTTGATAATTTTCTGAGCTGTTGGCTGTGGCTTTTTCTCTTCTGTCTCTGCTCCATCCTGAGTCTTGAGAAATCTGACTTGTGGGACGACAGAGGAAATTCCCTATCCAGTCCTTCCTACATCTGTAATGATGTCTCAGGCCACAGACTCTGGCCTGTCTAGCGCAGCCAGAAAACCTCTATGTGGTGCTTTCAGGATCTCCGCCTCTGTCTTCACATGCTCTCTCCTAGGCCTCACATTTCCAACAACAGGTAATCATGCATTCTGCTTTCTTTTGGAACGGTCAAAAAAAAAAATTTACACGCTGGTAGGCTGCAATCCATATGATGTCTTGGATCCTTACTGACAAATTGGTGTATGTTAGCACCCATATACTCATGTAGAGATGGAAGTCATGAAGAGCATACATACATGCAGAGATGGATGTCATGAAAGGTAATGGCAGCGGACACAACATAGGTGGTGGTGACAGCCCAGGCTAACTGCTCCCCCCAGGAAGAACTTTCTAAAACCCAAATATTCTCTCCTTTGCCTGCACTAAAATCCCTCTTCTCTTAGTACAAAGTCCGAACTCCTTAACATGCCTCCAGGGACCCATGACCTAATCCCGTATACTTTCCAAACATCACCAATGTCACCACATATCACATACGCCCCGCTGTAGCGTACACATTCATATCACACAAACACCTCCTCATACCACACGTGCCCTACGCATTCTCCACCAACATACATACTACATACACACCACACCGCACACGTCATTACACCACACATATGCACACACATTATTTACACTACCATATACATTATTCGCACCAAACACACACCTCCGTGTTCCACACATGCCCCACGCACACCCCGCATACTCCATTGTGCACACATTCATATACAGCCCCTGTGTATGAATACATACACATACTCCATATCACATATAGCCCACTCTACCACATGCCAGCACACATGTCCTATACCACATACACCACTACACCAAACACACACTACCCCACAAACCCCACCACATGAGCACACATACACAATGCCTTTTACCATATGCCCAAGAGTACCATTTACAGATCCACACACAAACACACACAGGACATGTGCCTACCACACAGGCACAGCACATCACACACGCTAAAGTACTTGCTTTTACATCTTTACAGACCCATCCTGTACCACACACATCACACTCTACGTACACCACATGGTGTATTAGGCAGCTCACAAACACCTATAACCCTACCTCTGGTGGGACCCAACACTGTCTTCTCACCTCCACAGGCACCCGTACAAACATGCTGGCATGCGCACACACACAACCACACCAAAATCTTTTTCCACATGACATTTTTATTGATTCTCTGGGAGAATCAATACCCCCCATTACATCATACCCCCCATTACAATCCTTTTCCAGTCTTTCCACGTCTGCTTCCACTTGTGACCCACGCCAAGAAGTAAGACATAAAAATAAGAAAAACCAACCAAACAAGTCCACTTTGTGTCATCTATATACTCTCTGGAACAAGGTCAAACTCTCAGTGTCCTGCTCCTTAAGTAGAACTGAGTCCTTCCCTTCCCACAGCCCCGTCAGAAGCCACCAATTGTGGAGAGCTACTCTTCAGTATCTCTGTTGAACTGTCAGTTCTCTCGGTGGCTTCCTGTCGAGGCTGCTGCGTTTTGGTGGGGGAGTGGTGTGGCGTGGGGGTTGGGGCTGTCATCGGAGCCGTCCATGCCCCTCACTCTCAATTGTGCATCTGCAGTTGTTGATATCACTCCTTGCTCTTCACAGTCAGTGGGGGCTCAGATCATGGCCCTCAGCAGCAGCATGAGCCCAGACATCGCTGTGGCCTCAGGTGGCAGTGCAGGCCACTCAGATCAGTATAGCCCCCTCTCCTGATGGCAGGATGCTCCACAGACATTGACATGGTTTCAGACATCAGCACAGACCACAGGCCTTCACATAACCTTTAGTGGAATCTTGGACCATGGATATCAACACAGGCCCCAGCTGCAGTAGGGCCTCAGACTCAGACATCCTTGCTACAGCAAAGACTAGATATCACCATGGCCTCAGGTGGCAGCACCAGCCCCTCCTATCAGTGCGGGCCCCCAGTTGCAGCACAGGCTATGTGCTGCAACATGGTTTCAGGCTGCAGGAGGCAGGCAGCCATTGGCCTGGCTGGTTTGCTTGGCTCTTTCACCACACACCCACCCCATCTCATTTTTTTTTAATAAAATAATAATTGTTAATAATTTAAAGCAGAGAAAACAGTCTACTAGGTGCATTTGAATGAGTTCAAGTAGGACACTACAAAACTGAGCTGAAAGACTCCTCGTGAATGCAAGGGGGGTACTTGAGGTTAAAGACTCTGCTATGCCCAGGTACACACAGCTAGAACTGAGGAGCTTTTCTGGAAGTGTGCTCTCTCACTCAGCCCCAGCTGAGGAATATAACCTGGCTGCAGAGATGATAGAGTAGGCTCTATCCACAAATGTGGGCCTGAGGGATGGAGAATAGAGGCCTGAGCCCTGCAGATGCCCAGAGCCTAGGGGAAACACAGCTCACTCACACCTGGGCCATCTTGTCCCAAGGTCCTCCTCCATCCTTTTCTGGGCTGAGCCTGAGGGAAGTGAAAAAAAGGAAGGAAGGAAGGAAGGAAGGAAGGAAGGAAGGAAGGAAGGAAGGAAGGACTGACAAATCCACCATGGGAATGTGACAAAGTAAACGGAAGCAACCAGGGCTGCAGGACACAGCATGAAGCTTGGAGGAGGGGCGTTAGGGCCAAGAAAAGAAAATTCTCCTAAATCAGAAAGGGAGACAGTCACACCCCAGCCCACAACACTGGCATCTTCATTCTTCCCCATGCTAGCCTCTCTGATGGCACACAGATTATAAGCCTCCATGTTACGGGCAGAGCTTCCTCCCAATTCCACGGGGTCCCTGAAACTAGCACATACTATCTGCTTTGTTTTTGAGTTTAGCCCAAGAGCTTTCTTGGAGTCATGGCTACTATTCATGCCCAGTACTAGCATGAGGTAGAGGAACCATGCTGGGATTAGCTGTATCTGAGAGCAGACCAAGATTCGGTAGCTGAGTGACTCAGAGCGAGGTCTATGTCCAAGGTGCCTTCAGACCCTGGCTTCACTGAGTATTGTACTAAATAAGCGGGGCCTTCTGTAGAGAGTATCCAGTCATACTGGCATTTAGAAACACTTAGCAAGGCACAGCGGCAGCAGCTGCCTTCATCACAAGGATTCCCTTCTTCATTTTCTCGAGATGACGTTTCATCCACTCTAGTACAAAATCCATAAGTAGCACGGGAAACCATCAGAAAAGAAAGAGGAAAACTACGGTCTCAGTCCTTAACTCAGGGCGGATCCTCCAGGCACAGTGAATGCAGTGGCTGTTGAAAAGAACCTAGGTCCACAGGGAAATAGACAGAGCAACTTAGCTTGTTCTGTTCAGAACGTGCCAGAAGTTTTCAGAGGACAGGGTTGAGAGGTTGGGGACAAAAGTCAGGTTAGATGTCCCGAATATTCTTTATACTTTGAGCTCTTCCCACACCTCCACTCCATCCCCACCCACTGAGCTTGACGGTCCCTCTCAGTACCTACGACTGCCAGGGACTGGGGAGGGCTGACCCTACTCTGTTGTCTCTCCTAATAGCAGGAACCTCTGGCATTCCAGGCCCACAGAGGATAGAGCCAGCCCTGGCCCTGGGTTTTTTCCTTGGCATGTCCCCAAGAACAGCTGTCAGAAAGGTAGCCCACTTGGTGACTTGGAATGGGTGGAAGGATTCCTGCAATCTGACTTCTGCTGTTCTAGGCTGGATCACAGGCTCCCGGCCATGGGAGGGCATTCCTCCTTGCTGAGCTGCTTGCTCTCCATCTCTGGCAGGGCAATGTTCCCACCATGGGGTCTGACCTCACTCTAGCCACACCCTGGCTTCCAGAAACCTTCTTCCTAATGGGAGAATGGTAGGTGCTGGGAAGAGAGAGGAACCAGGGTGGAATGAGCAGGATTGCCAGCACCTAATGCAAGGCCAGGGTCACTAGCCCAGCAGGGTGCCCTTGGTCACAGTAGCTCCTGTAGACTCAGTTTCCTCATTTTCAAAGCAGATTACACAAAGGTTCTAGCTCATTGTTTGTAATTTTAAAAACTATTGTTAGTGGAGGGGATGTGAGTTTCCCCCTAGCCCTTGTAAAAGTCCCTTAGTCACTTCTCCCTTTTCTGTTTCCAGTGAGGATTTTTCTTATTCAGCCCCAAAAGCATTGGGGTCCCCTCAAACAGCTAAGGTAGATGCTGCCAAGGGGCTATAAAATGGGCAAACGACCAAGGGACGTGTGCCAGGTCACTTCTCCAACCTTCCCCAACTGGACAAATGCCACGGGTGGCTTTTTCCAAACTGCCTTTCCATCCCGTGGCCCCTTTCCTCTCACCTGCCAGGACCTGTATTTCTATTTCTGTTTTGAAAGCCTCAGGGAAGTGGACCAGAATAATTAATGATTGATTCTCAGGCACAGCCACCAGGAGGCCCCAGGGCAGGCTGCTGGCCATTTCCCTAAAGTGTGAGGACAGAGTAGAAATCCCAAGAGGCCACAGCAGGATTGGGCTTGTCCCTGGGGGAGATCTGTGAGAAGACACACATCTACTCTCTGCAAACTAAAGTCGTGAAGTTTGCAGACTGAAAGAGGCCAGGGTGCTGGCCTCTGCTTCTGCCAGGATCTCTGCTTCCTTCTTTGTAGTGATCCCTCTCCTAGCCGTCCCACATCGCCAATGTCTGCTCGCACAAGCGCATGCTCGCTGCCTCTTTATCTTGAGGTTCTCACCCAGGAGGCTTTTGAAAAACTCATCATGCTTTGGGGAAAGATTAAAGGAACCGATGTCTACTGAAAAATGCCAGAGGAGTTTTAACTCTGGCCTTCTTGGGTGCATTGCCTCTGCCTTTGTTGTCTAATAATAATTAACTTTTGTACCTAGCTGGTTTTCAAAGGGCTTTCACATTTGTAAGTCTATTCATCCTCACAACAAAGTGCAAGGTAGGCCCACCCTTTCTCTCTACTTCACTGCATCTAGCATCCCACAGAAGAGGAAACAGGCTCAGAGAGAAGGCATGCTTCCATTTTACACAATCAGGTCTGGAACACTCACCTAACAAGAGCAGAGAGCACTCTTGTTCCTAAAGAATGCATCTTGGTGCAGGAATGCTCATTAAGTAGGAGGAGACAGGCTGCTAGGGTGGGGAGCCTTACCCATGCCTGTCCTCCGGGAAGACTCTGCAGGCAACCTTCTGAGCCTTCATATCAAGGGGACGAAGAGGCTCCCCGCCTCCTCCGCTGGGGTATTTGGGGTACCACTTAGAGTATCCTGGAGAAAGTACAGGGTACATCACCTAAGCCAGTGGGCGCCAAGACCCCACCCTTGTAATCAGCTACCCATACTTAGGCAGTACTCAGCTGAAACCCTGGGCTACCTACGAAGAAGCCCAAACCACTTGGCTCTAATCAGGTAATATGACTAACTCAGCCTGGTTGGCCAGGACAGCCCCAGTTTAGTGCTGAAAACCTCACAACCAGGAGAATTCAGAAAGTTCATTCCACTACTATCAGACCCATGGTGCCAAAAATAGTTCCCCCAGATCAATGTTGGATTAAAGTCCCAGGATATTACGTAAAGTCAAAAAGTTACTAATTGTTGCATAGGACTGTCACATTCACCTGGAATGAATGTAATGTTAAGACTAAAGGAATATTTATTTCCACAAACACTAAAATATATGGTGGCCAGATTTCTCAAAATTTTAGAGGCCAATCAGCATTATTTATTATTGCATTTTAATACTGGCAACAAATTAAATTTTCTTGGGTAAACAGAATATAAAACTTGTAACTGAAGAAAAAATGGGGGGGGGGGAGGCCCAGTGGTGATGACAAACATCTTTAATCCCAGCTTCCAGGAGACAGAAGAAGGAGGATCTCTGAGTTCAAGGCCAGCCTGGTCTACAGAGTGAGTTCTAGGATATCCAGGGCTACACAGAGAAATCCTGTCTCATCCCCCCTCCCAAAAAACAAAACAAAACAAAACAAAACAAAACAAAACAACCCTTGTAACTGGGTTTAATCTACAGGTTTCTGATTGATTACCCAGGGGGAAAGCTTTATGTGTGCCAAGCTGAAGACCAGGTGGGGTGGGAGTGGGCAGCATTGCTGTTTTAAAAGGAACTCTTTAATTTCTTACTAAACTGAAAGTCAATATGGGAATATAATTTGGAAGTTTAACTAAAGTCAAAGAGAGGGTTGAGACTTAAAAACTTGAAGAACTTCTTTTCCAAAAGAGGAGACTGACCCAGAGATACTGCATTTAGGTGCCTGGGTACTGTTTAATGACACTCCTGCTTCTGCCTAGGTTGCAGAAAACCAGGAAGTGCAGAGGGGCCAGGGTCTGATTTCCAGTTGTAATTATAAAACAAGGCATGGTGTTCTTACTACTGGTTGGTTCTAGAAGATCAAGCCTGCTCAGTGTCCTCCTGGCTATCCGTGTCACCTGCAGCCTGAAGCAGGGTGCCCTGGAGGCAAGTGGGCCAGTGCTTTCTTGATAAGCAGGTACGTGCAGGTGCACATTACAGTCTCATACTAGAATATTGTAATAACTTGCTGTTGGTCTAAATATGGAAGAAAATAAGACTATTCTGTTGGTCAGTAAAAACAAGTATTGGCCAAAATAGATTTATTAGCTTTAGTGGTTATTAGACCCTTGGCTTAGGTAGAACTTCTGAGATTTTCAGAACTGTTTAGGCAAGGCATCTCAGACAGCCCACGGGGTCTTTAGGTCCTATACCAGGAGCCACTTCTGGTTTGCCACACAGAGTCTTTTCTCCACAGGAGGATATTTATGGCAGAGTCAGGAGATCTGGACCTGTCAACATACAGAGCAGTCTTAAATAACAATACAGAAGCATTTAAAACAGCAATACAGTTTTCCTTTAGAGCCCTTTACTAATGTGGAGGACATTTACAGACATGCATTCTCTTTCTTTTTCACAGAATAGCTACATTTCTCCTAAACTGAGATACGAAAAAGGACCAATGGGCAGTGAAATAACTTTTTTTAATTAAAAAAGTTGTGAGTTTTCATACGCAGGTGCGCATGCATCTCCCTGAGCAGCTCAGTGTCTCTGGCCCTGTACAGGCTTCCTGCTCATTCCAGCTCTTTATTCTACCCCTCCAGGCAGAACAGTCAGTCCCTCCTGCCCAGCGGGCTGTCCTCTCAGCTGTAATCCACACGCTCACAGTGTCCCCTTGGACAGTGATTCGGAATCAAAGAGGATGACTAGAAAGATAGACGTGGCAGCCATTGACACCTCTTACACCTTCCCAAAGGGTGCCTTCCACATCACAGAAGCCATTGGTTTCTGTATCTTTGCCACAGGTCAGCCCAAACTACCCTTTCCTAAGGCACAGGATGAGGTGAAATCTAAGCTGTAATGGCTTCCTTTACACTCTTCTCCCAGGGTCCTCACTGCGAAGAATGAAAAAGAGAACTGAGCTGGTGCCCTTGCATGTTTGAGAAGAGAGAAAAGTCTCTCGGGCCTTAGTAGCAGCCAGCCAGTTTCCTTAACCTAGGCCTGGCTAAGCCTCGATGGCCCAGAGAAAGTTTGGTGTTGATTTGCTCTAGAGAGGGTCACATCAGCAAGTAAAGCCATCTTGCTGCAGCCTCATGGGCGGATTTCTACTGAAGAAGTTCTCACTCAGAAAAGAAAAGGCCCCTTTCCCATGAGCAGGGAAAGAGAAGGGTTGCAGGGCATAGAGTGACCTTGAGCTCACTCTGGTGGTCAGCGACCCTAAGAGTTTCCAAAGAAACACATCCTCAGACCCTAGGCTTTCATCTTCCACCCCCACACCCCCCAGTATTTCCTGGTCGGCTGAGTTGAGTTAGGACTCTGTGGCCGCCCTCTCTTCCCTCCTCTGGAAACAGAAGCTCCAGCGAATGTTTCTAACTCCTGAGTCCACTCAGCCATGTCCCCCTTGCAAAATCCTCCCCTTCCCTCACCCCCCTGCACCTAGCCAGCCAATCCGCGGCCTGAGAGCCTCACCAGACACATCTCCCAGGGCCTCAGCGGGATAAAAACTGGCTGGTGATGCCAGGTGGATGGGAGCAAACTTCAGAAGGAACAGACGCCTGGGCCCTGGGCACCCTCAGGGGCAGACCCAGGCAGAAAGGGCCTGAGGCCAGCCGGCCAGGTATGTCGCCTAAGGGCTAGAAGGGAGCTGGTTGGGAAACAGCTGGCCTGTGAGAAAGGAGATGGTCCCAAGAAGACTAGTAGCCTTTTTCCTCTCAAGTTAAGTGGGATGAGGCTGGGTCTATGGAGGGACAGGGTACCTGGGCTGGAGTTTGGGGCTCCCTCGGTGCACTCCTAACCATGGATCCTCCAAACAGGCACATTTACTAGGCCAAGCAGAGGCTGGCCTCACTTCACCCAAAAATCCCCTCCTCTTGATACTCAGTGGGAGTCAAAAGACCTTGCCTGGGGAGGGGATGTGGGTTTGAGGCCTCGATTCTCATACCCTTTGCCCCGGGTCTATATGCAGGGTAGCGGCGTGGCAGCCGGAGCTGCCAGGACCTGCGTAAGAAAGCTGCGAGTGTTCCGCAGGCTGTGAGCGACTCCCTGGCGATGCCTCACAACTCGATCAGATCCGGTAAGGACCGCGGAGGGGCCAGGACCCCCGAGCCCTCTCGCTGCCGTGCGTTGCTGAGCTGTGTACGCCTGGGCGGGTAGGGTGAGAGAGCTCCCGCTCTAGGCTGGCATGACCCACCTGTGTGGGGACATAGCTGGAGGTGACTCGGGCCTTGCTCTCCACTAGGGACTGCCTCGCTGCTCTCCAGTTCTTGGGTCCTCTGTCCGACTGAGCTGTCCTTCCCCAGCCTTGGCTTCTGAGAACTACGGGAAGCAGTGAGGGGTTATTTGTGGGGTCACAAGGGTTGTTCTTTTGCACCCCACAACCATCTTGCACAGCCTATTAGGGTGGCAGCCTGTACGCTCACAGGCCTTAGGTCAAGTAGATTCTAGACTTGCCGCGACCTCTAATCCTTGGTCTCTGGGTGCTCATAGTTCTTCCCAGGATTCCCCTAGAGCTCCGTAAGCCGACCCCCACCTCCATACGTCTCTATCCTAGGGAAAAGGAGTCTGGGGTCTGTGGATCTGGGGGTCTGAGAACGGTGGCGCACTAGATTGGGCCAGGCGGGGACCCAGGCTCAGGGCTTCCACTGGCGCAGACTACGCCGGCCGCCAAAAGATCCCCATTTTCCTCCCCACCTGCGCCCCAGCTCTGGGCCTTCAGAGCTCCCGAGCTTCCTGCAGCTGTGCCCGATCTGCCCACTCGCGGCCCGGGCTGGGGTGTACCAGGGTAAGGACTCCTAGGGTCCAGGCTGGCGGGTGCGGTCGCACGGTCAGGGAGGACAGCGGGCGGAGGCGCGCCTCGGCCTGCGGTGATGGATGGAGCCAGGTCGGGCACGAGGAAAGCGATTTATGGGGCCAGGACGCATCGCGATCGATTTGGGCCGGCCGAGTGAGAGGAAATCAATATTTCAGATGAATTCTCTGCGAATATGAAGTCGCGCTTAGCAAACGGGACATTTGTTATAATAAGGAGGGTCGGATGCCGCGCGCCACCCGACTGAGATCTCTATTTAGCCGCCAGGGTAGGACGATGAGGCGCAGTTTCCGTTTGGAGGGCCCACACCTCACTGGAAGGGACCCCGCCAATCCCCCGGGGCGCGGGAAGGTTTCCTAACCCTTTCGCTGTAAAGCAGTAGGGGATTCAGCAGGATGATCACAATCCAGGAAAGTGGGACCCCAGCGATCTTAGCTGCCCTGGCTGACTTAGGGCAGCTTCAGGGACTGCGACGTGGAGACGTCCCAGCTCTTCCCTGGCGCCACTAATGAAGCTGCCTGGTACTCCTGATCTGGAAGCTCCTATCGCGCCCCTGGGCCACTTTTTAAGGACAGGGTAAAATTTTAGCCCCTTAGTCTTTAGTCAAACTAGCGTATGCATCGCCCCCGCCCTGGGAGCTAGGTGGTTTTCTAGGCTTAGAGAGGTATTGGGTCTGGATGCTGTTAAATTCCCTAGTTAGGCTTTTGGCGTTTCGGGTTATTCTGCTTTGACCTACTCCTGAGAGTGGGAACTCACAGACCTTAAAATCGCGAGGATGAGCGAGACTCTTCTCAAACGCTGCTTAAGAAGAAAGGGTGTCAGAATTTTTCCTGATTGGCTTGTTTTCGTTCTAAAAACACTCATTAGAATAATCGAAAATAAAAGACTAACGGCAAAATGTACCTATATTCTTAATCAACAACTGCTCCAGTTGCTGAAAGAAAGGCACTTTTTTTTATAGCTCGGATGAGATCACCCTTGGTGTTGAGTGGCTCCTCGGCTATCTCCTGCTCTGCCAGGTAGTTTTCTGTTTGAGGAAGCTGAAGGAGCCTCTTCTCCCTCCTCCAAACAAAAGAAGAAATAAAACCGCGATGGAGAAGAGAGACTTTCTTCATCCATACATTATGACTTTAAAAAGGATGAAAATACCTAAAGGAATCCCAATAGTTCAAATCTGTCCCGCATTTCTCTCCCGATCCCTGTGTTGAGGCGGAGATGCTCTGTCTTCCTGATTTGATGCCCTGTCCCGTGTTTAGAGAGGAATTCGTAGCTAGCCCTTCTTGGTTTTTGTTTTGAAAAGCCCATTCTTTGTGTTCAGTGGCTGGTCCACAAGTCCGTTGGCACCCAAGTTTCTATACTGATGCCACATGGAGTCTGCGGGTGTAAGTTTTCGGTGGAGCATGCACCAGAGTGCCAAACGTCCTCTTGAGCTTTCGCCAGTGCCAGGCCAGGATCTCCTGGAACAGCCATTCCAGCTGCCCCAGCAAAAGTGTCCTTTGCGCTGGGGCCTGGGCGGAAGCAGTTCACCCTTCACCTTCCACTTATCCCGGGCTAATCTAGTCTTGTAGAAAAGTCTTACCATCTTTACAGCTTTATTCTCAAGGGTGGTTCATGCTTTGAGTGAATTATTTTGACATCTGTAGGTCAGCGTTGGGCTGAGCGGTCTGTAAATCCGCAGGATTTTTTGTTGCACCGGGGGACAAACTTCTCTAAAAGCAGAAATTAAAAAAAAATTTTTTTTGAAAGATGCATGAGAAATGATCGGCGTCACTTAAATATTAAAATGTAAATAATACTATACTGTTTCTATGAGGAAGAGAGTCTGGCAAAAAACAAGCAGATTGTCATTAATAGTAACATTGAAAAACTTGCGGAGAACCTGTCCCTCCATCCGCCCTGAAAACCAGTCATTCTAGCAGCAGATGAGAAGATCAAAGAATGCCGAGTTGCCTGCCGTCAAACACCTAAAACCGGGTGCCTCCTGAGAAAGAGGGGGGGAAATTCAACTGGAAAGGATCGATTTCTTTCCAGGTTTCTTGCCCGGCTTCGGGGGTTGCAGGGTGGGGGGTGGGGGGAGCGGTTCTTGGGAGGTGAACCGGTGTCCAGGAATATAAAGAGATACTGGAGGTTCCTCAATTCATCTTTGTTTCAGGACAGTCTATCTTCCCACCCTCTGCAAGTTAATTAGGAGATAATTTAGTTGCCTTGTGAATTAGTTTTAAGATAAGTATCTTTTCAAGCGTTGTCACTTTAATTGCCCCGCTGATTGATAAGAAGTAATTATTTCTAATTGACACTTTTTTGATGTCTATTGGAAGCATTTATTTGAGACCTTTTTGGAATAAAAGGAAAGTTAATTAATTTTATCAATCTACACCCAAAAGGACTTTGTCATTTTTTTCTTGAACAGGACAAAGGAAATAAATGAAAAATAAAAATCAATACCATGGAATTTTAATTATTAAGAATTATTTTGGTTCAAAGAAGATTACCTATTACTATAGCAAATCAAAATATTTTATGCCAACCCCAAATCTCCAACTTCAACGAGTGCAACTATTTAGGCCATGAATGTATTTATTCGCCCCTTGTGCATCTACTTCATTTTTGATCAGGTTCCCTCTGCTTTTAGTTGTGGGTTTTGTTGTTGTTGGTTTTTTGTTTTGTAAAGTCAATGAAACTTGGAATGGTCTGAACAGATAAAATCAGGTTTTGTTGTTGTTGTTGTTAAGAGTCAATTGTAAGTATGATTTACTAACAGTCGCCCTCGCTCTCTGTAATTGTTGACAGAGGTGGGCGTAAAGGTGAAACTTTACTTATGGTAGGTGACATGCTGTCTCATACCTAAACCTTGGAATAAACAGCTTAATCATTGACCATCAGAACATTTTACCGTGAGAGAGAAAAAGGCAGGAAAGAATAGAGAAAAGGGAATGAAAGTGAAAAGAAAAGGGAGTGGATGGAAGAGACTGGGGGGGATAGAATTGTACAGTTACCTGGGAAAGAAGGGGGTGGGGGGGGATAGAAGTGCCGCATTTACTCGGGGAAAGAAGGCAGCCCAGTTCGGGGTGGGGATGGGGGTGGGGGTGGGGGTGGGGGGCTCTTGGATCTTTGAGTTAACAAAATGAAAATCCTAATTTCAGAACACATTCTTTTGAACGTCGAATCTCTACCACAGCTCGTGAGCCATCCCTTAACGCCAGCCCAAGTTCCTCTTTTTTCTATGCTTAAAAGGAAGCAAACTCTTGGACAGCCAACTCATTATGATGTTGGGCATCTAGCTATCAAAGTTTTCATTTGAAAAAAAAAATCTATGAAAAGAAATCAGTAAAATATACATTGTTTTCTAGGGAAATACAAAAAGATTGGGTGCTGTTTTTATTTTGTTCTTAAAGCCCCATCTGTTTGCCTGTGAGTGTGTCTCACGGGCACACTTGTGACTTACTGACATAAGAAGATATTCCTGAATTAACCCAACACACTTTTCCCTCCCTCCGACCCTCCCCCCTCACACACACACACACACACACACACACACACACACACACACACACACACACACAATTGTGTAACTCAGGAAGAGAGGAACTGATTATAATAATGTAAAATACGCTCATGCTAGGTTAATTTCAGCCAGCATCTTTTTCAATAATTTATATGAAAAAATCAAATCTTTAATTCTGTTTCTCCAAGTTTATGTCAAGCTGCAAGAATGAGGAAATGTTTCAAATGAAAAAGAAATCTAAGATGTACAAACAGCAGATAATATCACATACCAACCCCACTATTAGTAAAACTGGAAAAATATATAAATAATGCTAAAAAAAAATCAGCCAGGGAGAGTTTAGTAATGGAAAATTCCCCTGCAATTAAATGAAACAGTAATTTAGTGGAGATATGCCTGAATGAATTAGCATTTATTAATTGGCTTTCATAAAAAACAATTTGTGTGTGCGCTCATACATGCCCACACACAGGGAAGTGTAAAAATTATAGATTCCCTGCAGGAAAAGTTGTTCAAATGTTCATATCAAATTATGTCCTTATCACATTCTTTCTTTTGTGTGTGCGAAAAATTCCAGTTCCTTTGCTGGCAAGTTTCACCTGCACATAGAGAGAGCGTGCAGTCCATAGAACACAGAGAGAGCTTGCAGTAAGGGGAACCCCTTCTAGAGCAGAAGGAAGCTGCTCACCCTCTTTTTGTTAGTACATTTCTAAACATGAAACCATGTGTAGTTGGCTTCACTTTGCTGAGGAATATCCAAACTAGGTCTAAAAAGATGACCTACCTTCAGTTGTGGGGCTGGGGGTGGGGGTGGGATAGCTAACCAAGGTAGAGAAGGCTGCTCTGTGATTTTGGTCCTTACCCAGACTGCCTGAGCATCCTCCCTGGCTCTCAGGCAGGAGCTACAGCTTGTAATGTCAAGGAGCTTGCCAGAGTGACTGGTGACTGGTGCGTGGATGTGTTTACTTTCTCTCACCAGTCAGTCTGTCTTCATTCAGGGCTGAGCATTTTCAAGCCGCTCTATCAGTCCAAAGAGGGCTAGAGTTCTCAACTGAGCTTTGAGGTTTTGAGTTCTGAGATTCTGAGAATGAGAGAGTGAAAGGTAACACACACTCTCTCTCTCTCTCTCTCTCTCTCTCTCTCTCTCTCTCTCTCACACACACACACACACACACACACACACACACAGAGAGAGAGAGAGAGAGAGAGAGAGAGAGAGAGAGAGAGAGAGAGTTTTAAAAGGAGGAAGCGGGGAATGAGTCCCTGTTCAAGGCTGAGGAATATTTTCCCTTAGTTGATACACTGGTCTGAGCTTCTCCCTCCTTCAGAGGTAAACTTCAGGGTCTAAAGCACGTACCCCACATTCCCACATACCACGAATGTTTCTTTCTGGAGTCAGGTGGCAATGCCTTACTTAACCCGGGTTCCTTTGGGAGGAGGGAGTCAAAAGCAAATGAACCTGTCCAAAGGCTGTGTCTAAGGCAGTGTTAGATGGGTCATTTCGGGGTGAAAATACAAAGACCAGCTGTCAGGAGGGCCTGGGCTCTGGAAGCCGAGCCAATCCCATCTTACCCAGCCCACTAGAGCAACACTAGAATGGACTACCTAAAGCCAAGTGGGTGGGAGGAGGTTTTAAACCTTTTATTTTTTAATCTGCACTGACTTTAAAGTATATCTGTGAGGAGAGATGATTATTTTTTTCATGTCCACAGTCAGGCTAGCGGGCCTTCTTGAATTTTCAAAAGCCCTTCAGTCTGCTTCCATGGCCTCACGGGACCTGAAAATCAAGTGTTTATTTTACAGGGGACAGAAAACAGAAGTTTTTCATGACAAGGTTTGGTAACCCTCCATTCATGTCACTGAGCACCAGCTTTGCCTTGACTGAAGATCTTGAATGGGTTTTGGGTGGAAACCAGCAAGCATCTTTGTTCAAGAATAATGGTAGAGAAGTTCAGGTGTCCCTCAGGAACTCTTCGGTCCCTTTTCTGAGTTAATTTCTTAGGATCCTACTCCTAGTCCCAAATGCCACTTAAGATGCCAAGTATGTCCAGGCTCTGACAGCCATCGTTGCCTCTCCACCCTGCTCCAGCAATGCTGCTTGTAGGGTCAAAGATGGAGAACCAGACCCAAGAGCCAAGCTCACCCTGGAACTTCCTGCTAGGAAGCTGAGCTTCTCAGCTCTGAGGGTTGTTACAGGTGTGGCACTGTACTGCCAGCAGGCACATCCATCACCTCAGTTAACTCTCAGGACTTTGCCTGACAGGCATTGCATGGATGTTTCTATAGAAATGAAAGGAACTCATAGCCAGAGAGGCAGACCTCAACCACTCCCTTTCCACTCCAAATCTAGTTCATCAGAACTCAGTGGCACTAGATGGACTGGCCACACTTGCAAACTTGATAGAAACTTAGCCAGAAGGCTGAGTAGGAGGCTGCAGTGCCTGTGCAGCAGGGTCTGCTAGAGCCTTCACTCTCTCAGCTTGTCTTTCCATCTGTGAAGAGAGGCAAGTGCTTTATTTCTCAGGGCACCTCTTGAGAGGAGGTGTCAAACATTAACCAATAGAAAGAGAGGGGCCTTTTAAAACATTTCTCAAAACCATCACCACACCTCTGTCTGTACCGGAAGAAGTGTTGTCCTTTGGCACCTTAAAAAGTTCAAAGTCCACAAGAAAGTTAATTCCCTCCCTTGACATCTCAAAACCACATTTAGTCTGAGTTCTTGGGCTGATTTCAGGAATGGCAAGCGAGTATATGCAATAGAAATAGCTTTGGTGTACCCAGGAAGGCTTTCCTATTTTGCCAGGGGTCAGTACTGGGTATCCAATCTCCTAGTCTTGTAGCCAGGGATGGTGGAAGTGCTGGGATGCTGGGCACCGGGACGCTGGGCTCTAGGATGCTGGCTGCTAGGCACTTTCTCCAAGTTTAGTTTTGCTTCCTCTGCAGCTCCTCAGGGTCTGTCTCTCAGGGGCCGTTGCAGCCTCTACAGAGGTTCCCTTATAAGTCAGCTCAAATGGGGTTCATTTTAATGTCCTCATTTAGCACTGAGCTGGCTACATTTTTTGTGATGGTTTGATTTAAGCAGAGAAACTCAAAGTGTATACCCCTCAATCTTTAGCTCCTACCCTTTCTCTCTCCCTCTCTCTTCTCGCCCCACCCCTTCTTGCTCTTTCTGTCTTCAGACACAATGACATGGGTTTTCTCTTTTTCACTTGTTTTTCTAAGTGGCCTTGGAGTGACCTGGCAGTTAGTGCTAATTACTCTGCTGGGACATATTGTCACTGTCAGAACAGGGCAGGAGACCGGTCTGGCTGAATGACGCATCTAAGAAGGAAATGGCTTAATCTGCTGTCATCCCGGTGAGCTCTGTGTTTGCACACACCCAAGCCTCTGTTTGTGTTGTAATTTTTATTCTTTGGTATCTGCACTATCTGAAGAAGACCAGCAGAACTACTATCCCTGGGATACGCTCAGGGGCTGAGAGGTGTCAAGAGGGTGAGGGACTTCCAAAATGACTGTGAAGCCAGTGTCCTACCCCAACCTCCCACCAGAAAGAACCCTGTTCTGCAAGCAGCAGGAGGGGGCTAAGCCCTGGAGCCTTTGTTCTTGATCTGGTGCCTTGTTGTTTTCAATCTGTGTGACCTTAGGCAAGTCGGTTGTCTCCTTGGGGTTGATTATTTTATTTGTATGAAACTGTGGGATACTCCAGGGTTTCTAGAAAACAGTGTATGTAAAACTAATGTCCAAATGAATATATATGTATATCTTTTCAAAAGAAATTATTATCCTCACTACGGCATGTAGTGGCTACTCAAGATTTCTTTTTCTTTTTCTTTTTTTTTTTTTTTTTTTGCTTCTTTTTAATTTATTTTTTTTAAAGGGACTTAAGAAACCCAGGTAGCAGAGGGCAGTATGAACTTCTCTATCTCTTGCCTCTACTTCCTGAATGTAAAGACTGTAACCATGAGCCACCACTACTGAATTATAAGATGCTGGGGATCAAACCTGAGGATTCCTGAATGCCAGGCAAACACTCTAAAAATGGACTATGTCATTAGCCCTAGTTAAAAAAACAACAACAAAACAAAACAAAACCAACAACAAAAACTCTTCCATATTATGCTAACTAGGAAATGGAGTGCCCAGGACACATTTCCAGATATCCTATTGTCTCAGCAGATTGTCCAGAGCTGAAACTTCATTCTTTTGTAGATTTAGGAGAGACCTTTTCGTATTCCACATAGACAAAGCTCATCCCACAGCTGCTGAGATAAGTAAAAGAAAACTTGGGAACTGTCCACTAAGGTCTCCACAGCCACTGTGAGCTGTTACATTGTCCTAGCTAGAAACCCATTTTACAAGAGCACCGAGGAGTAGCAGGAGCACTCAGCTTCTAGTAGAATGAACTGCCTGTGGACTTTAGGATGGGATCCAGAGCAGTCGAGGGCAGTGGTTTTCAACCTATGGGTCCCAACCCCTTTGACAAACTTCTTTTTGCAAAAATATTTGCATTACAATTCATAACAGTAGAAAAATTACAGTCATGAAGTAGCAACAAAAGTAATTTTATGGTTGGGGCCACCACAACATGAAGGACTGTATTAAAGAGTAGCAGCATGAGGAGGGGTGAGAACACTGCTGTAGGATTTAATGAATCTACCAGAGAGCTGTGTGTTTGCAGTTGCACTGTGTATGCAGCTAAGACAGGACAGGCAAACACTTGCCTTAGAAATTCATTTTTAATTCAGATCCATACCACTTAGTTTTTATCAATTAAAACATCACCATTTTCTGATTTCTTCTCTTTTCTCCCTGTCTCCCTCTCTCTCCACCTCTGCCTTCTATTTCCCTGATGAGTTTCTAGCTAGGACAATGTAATAATAACCCATTTTGACCCTGATGGCAAACCCTGGTTGATATTTAAGTCGTGATAACTGAGCTCAGCTTTCCTCCTTAATCCTAACAGTAACTCGGTTCTTGAGAAGCCTCAAAATGGAGGTGGCAGTTGTGAGTGACCGGTCCATACTCACAGACTCACCTTGTGATGAGCATCTAATTTTGACTCTGAGGTGGAAGCAAGGCAGAGGCTGTAGGCAAGAAATAGCACTAGAGTCAATCTAGAAAGCAGCTGGAATTGGAGAGGCAGCAGTTTATTTCAGCTTAACTAGCCTACATGAAGTGCCACCTACCATGGTAATGACACCATGCCAAGGACTGTAGCATTTGTGGCCAGAACAAAAAAAGGTGAATGGCTGGGCTTTCATCGTGAAGAGATGAGCGGCACCTACTCAGGGCAGGGAAATGGATTCTTGTGAATCCCTTTAAATGGAACAGACCCAGAGTACCAGAACTGGGAGCGAGCAGACAAAACAGTTCAGGGGCTGGACAAGGACATGGATAGATAGGTCAGTTGGGAGCACCAGGAAGCTGAGGTCATTTACTTGAACTGCTACTAGAGAGAAACCCCATCATCATGGATGACATATAAACCTCCTGTGGCCATCTGTGGTCTGGTGGATCCTAGAAGCATTTTGCTCCAGAAAGGTATCCTGGGAGCCTGGGTAGGACCAGCAATCTCCAGGGAAGTCAACACTGGAATTTCATCTCCATATATCTGGACAACTCAAAATGAGGCAGAATCATAGGTCATGGACAGATGTGCACTTCTGCAGAGCTGAAATGCCAGGCTTTGTCAGATGGAAGGGGTCCTTTGCCTGTGAATACCTGAGGCTCAGCAGCACATCAGCACCTGTCCAGGCTGCATTGCTTGATTCCATCTCTCTAGAGGTTGTTCTCTGTATCATGCAGTGCAGACACAATTGTCTCAGCCTCTCACTCTTTGCAGACTACTTGTTTCTGTGTTTGTCAATCTGCCCCACATAGACAGCATTCACTTTTAGCCCTGAGAACCTAAGGTTCCCATTGGTAGAGGATTAAAAGGGGGTTCTTAAAGGCTGGCCTTTAGGGTCATGCATGCCCGGCTCTGAAGCTCTTCTGACTGTTTATCGTGTGTGAGTTCAGGAGCTGCTGACTTTGTGAGTCCTTAGGAGTCACTGGTCCTGCCTCAAAGGGTTGGCATCATGTGTATTGAGCACTTGGTGCCTGTATCTGAGCTATCCTCAGCAGACCCATTACCCCTTGTAAAGTTTTCCACTATTTCTTCCTCTTCCTCATTTCTTCAAGAAATCTTACTGCTGTGATTTTATGGCTGTTTGTAGTCTACTTTGCATCGGGGTATTTATCTTTATGGCTCCTATATTCTAGGCTTGAGCTACGTGAGGGTCTGTCAGTATACTCAAACACAAACTCCAAGAGTTTCATAGTATTTAATTACATGGAATAGTTCGCTCCAAAAGTGTTAAGGTCAAGGGGAGTCACAGATGAGGCCCTGTCATCACACTGTACTGGGGAGACTGGGGGTTTGCACACCTGCATCCAGGTCCTACAGTCCTTGTGTCAGACCAGGAAACTCTTCTTTTTTTTTTTTTTTTTTTTTGTGTGTGTGTGTGTGTGTGTATGTGTGTGTGTGTGTGTGTGTGTTTGAGACAGGGTTTCTCTGTGTAGCTCTGGCTGTCCTGGAATTCACTTGGTAGACCAGGCTGGCCTCGAACTCAGAAATCCGCCTGTCTCTGCCTCCCAAGTGCTGGGATTAAAGGCGTGAGCCACCACTGCCCAGCCAGGAAACTCTTCTTAAAAACCAGAGCTCTCTCAGTGACTTTGTGGTACACCCCAAAGTGTGGGTAGGGAGGATTAAGAAGAGAGAGAGAGAGAGAGAGAGAGAGAGAGAGAGAGAGAGAGAGAGAGAGTTGTCTGTGGTCTTTTCTGAATGAACAGGGTTTAGAATATGGGAAGAAAGGTCCTCCTTCACAGACTGAAGTCCTCTGAGAGCTGCTGAGACACACCTAGATGTACACACACATACACACACACACACACACACACGCACACGGCTGGAACTAGAGAGAAGTATAAAGGTTCATAAGCTACTTTCTTGTGAGTGCATGCAAGGGTGTGGTTAGTTCTGAGAATGCATGAATGGCTTCTTAAATTTTGTAGTCTGGACATCTGGCCATTTTCAGTTTAGCCCCCATCTCATACATATACCACATATACTGGAAGATATAAGTTTGCATACACTACCTTCTCACACACATAAACACACTGGGAATACGACTTTCAATGCTTAGAAATTGTCCTAGAACTAGAGGTGATTAATGGGAAAGAGAAGCCCCTCTGTTCTCAGAGACCCCTAGAGACTCAGGTGCGACTGGTTATGTCTTGGTTGAATCCACAATTGCAGGGAAGTGATAATAGACTGAGTGGGGACATAGAATCCGAGCTCCCAGGGTTTCTGCTCTGGATTGTGAGATCATGTTTGAATGGGGAAACAGCCATAGCATCTTGGTTTTATAGCTTATGGTTTCAGATCTGAATAAGGGAGTATGGTGTATCCAGCCATGCCCTGCTTCCCTGACCCCAGGACCTTATGTAGTTAAGGAACATGGATGGTCATAGAGGTTCAGTAAAAACTCTTGGGTTCAGCATTGTTCTCATAAGCTGAGGCTCAGGGATAGGTGATCATTTGCTAGTAGCTGCGTCTAATATCACTGGGTCCCTGGAGTTCATGGTGGGTCTTCCTTGATCTGGATAGTTACTAGTGGCAATTTTAAGGACTTATTCTTTGCAGAATCCAGCGTTTTGTACCCTGAGGATGAGGCACTGAGGTCACATTGTTCAGGCAGGATCCCCTGCTCAGAAGACACTGTCATCCCCACCATTCTGCTCTGCTTTAGACTTTTGGGGCAGCTCTTCTCCGTGGGGCTCTTTGGCATCTGTCCCAAGCCCAGTACACAGCTACCTCCATGCTTACACAGGCCAAAACCTGAAAGAGTTCAGGGAGAGTTAGCAAAACCCATGAACATATAAGACCATGCTTGCTGCAGCATCCATAAGAACGGTGTTTATGGTTATTGCAAACAATATGGTTTACTCAGTGAACAAATAGTAACCACTTTTGAAAGTCTGTGATTCTCAAACAACATTCTCTTGCAGGTGAGTAGAGGTGCACATCCATACATCAAAGTCCAAGGTACCAGTTAGGGAACAGTGCATTTATAGACAAAATACTTTCAAGTTGAAGGTGTAAGTTTTTCTACGTATGAACTTCTGTGTCTGCTCTTTGGGACCCAGGACCTAGGATCTGATTCAGTAGTCCCATTAAACTCACTGCTCCAAGGTATTTGTTGCAGAGCGATCTGATCATACTGGTCTAATACATATCAGAAAGGCTGGCATTGCTGTGAAGGAGAACTGTCTGAAGTCCACACAGACATTATGCTTCTCTAGTTACATGAAATAGTAGGCCTCACATGCCTTTCTCCATCAGAGGATGTCTCTGGGACTTGATTTAACTTTCCTAACAGTACCTCTTCTTTCCAGATACATGATATCGTTCATGTATGTTGGACACTTAAGGCACCCAGGTGCTTTGAAATAGTATGGTAGCTAGTGGAGCAGGGCCTCCCACTCCTCAGCTTCCCAGGCATGTTCACCCTCAACTATTGTTACATCTGTGTAAGCTGCTTGGTCTCATTTTCTCAGCTCCCCTGGTAAATACCTGTCTTAGCTTCCTTTCCCATAGCTGTGATAAAATATTCTGACGAAAGCAACTTAAGGGAGAAAGGGTTTGCTTGCTTTGAGTTCTATTGCAGGGAAATCAAGGTGGCCGGTATTAGATGCTGTAAGTCACATGACACTAACGGTCAAGAGCAAAGAGCAGTGAATTAATGCATGCCTATTAGTATTCAGCCTACATTCTCCACGCATACAATCCAGAATCCAGGCAATGGTGCCACTTATATTGGGTAGGTGTTCTCACCTCAATTAATATAATCAAGATACCTGAATCCTTTCACAAAGACAAGGCCAAACTGTTTTAGACAGTTCTTTATTGAAGCTTTCTTGCCAAGTGATTCTAGATTGTGACAAGTTGACAATTCAAACACTGAACATTGCAGTTCCTGAGGCCAGGATGCCACTCCTTGAGATTTCCTCTGAAGGTCTTGCTATCCCTGAAGACACCCTTCTAAAACCCCATAGATATGGTTCCTTTTGCTACCCTCTGGAATGCACACACATCTCTGGGCAGGCTCCTAGTCTCAGCCCTCCATTCTCCCATGGTAGCCTCTTTCTGGCTCATTTCTCTGCCAGTTCTTGTAAAAGCATCTCCACACCTCTTCCCTCTCCAACTCTGACTCCTTTCTCCCTCTGCATTGCTCCCTCAGCTGGCCAGGGCAAGCTCTGTAAATCCATCAGCATCTCCTGTTGGTATTTAATTGCCTTTACCTGATTTTATTTTTCCAGGCTAAGCAAGCCCTAGGTTTTAATTCTAAATTATTTTGAGCAGGATTAGCATTAACTGGTCAGTTAAATAAGTAATTACTTACTAAGCCCTTCAGTGTGGTGGGCAATGACAGCAGTGACAGCAGCAAGCCTCATCCTTTCCATGAAATATTGAGGACAGAGAGTCTGAGGGCCACCACAGGCAATATTCTCAAACCTGGATACCTCTGCCATTACGCTGACATTCCAGAGACAGAAAAGCAAAGTGGACTTTCACCTACAGCCAAAGAAAGGAGAGGGTTCAGTCCAGACAGACACAAAGTGCTGAGCAAGGAGGGAGGGGTGGAGCCGTGACTTGTGGGTGTAGCTGTGGGAGGGCTAAAGGTGAAGTCTCACTAGGTAGCGGAGCAGAGGTGGGAGACTCCAGGATGTGTGCCTTTGTGAAGGAGCAAGCAACGGGAAGAGGAACGATGGGTGAGGTCCAGCGCGGCTGTCCGGCACATCCGCCCGCGCGGCTGTGGGGAACTTAACAAAGCCGGGCTGAGATAGTCATTCTAGGCTGCCTTCAGAAAGTCTGCTTACAGAGCGCTCGCAAAGCTTCAGTCCTGCCTGGTTGGCTTTGCGTTTCTGTCTTTGCCACTCTACATGTAAATTCTCTTCTCTCTTGCCAGAGTCTGTTAGACTTTGTGATGTTTTTATGAAGGGAACAGCTGTGGCAATAAGTTTTGATAGCTAGATTATTCACATTATCAAAATGTTTTGATTTCTCTCCTCTTCTGGCCCCATTCCAGAGAAACTTAGCCTGGTGATTTTCCAAAATAACCTCAGATTCTTGCTTGGGCTTCCTTTTAATCCAATCGTTAACAGTTTTTTGTTTAAGTCAACTGCTAGTGTGTGATCTGAGAGGACTCCCCAACACTATTTCTGTATGCAAGCCTCTGTTTCAGCAAACTAGTCATTGTTTACAAAGCATGCACATGTACATTCCCACTTGTGGACCTTTGCCCACTTGGTGCCAGCCTCTGGTCAACGTCCCTCCTCCCACAAACTTGCTCAAGTCCTACCCCCCCCTTTTTTTGGATATTTACTTTATTTACATCTCAAATGTTTTCCCCTTTCCAGGCCTCCTCTTTGGAAACCCCCTATCCCATCCCCCTCCCCCTGTCTCTTTGAGGGTGCTCCCCCACCCACCTGCCCACTCCTGTCTTCCCTCCCTAGCATTCCCCTATACTGGGCATTGAACACCCTCAGGCCCAAGGGCCTCTCCTCCCACTGATGGCCAACAAGGCCCTCCTCTGCCACATATGTGGCCAGCACCATGGGTCCCTCCATGTGTATTCTTTGGTTGGTGGTCCAGCCTCCAGGAGCTCCAGGGGGTCAGGCCAGTTGACACTGTTGCTCCCTCCATGGGGCTGCAAACCCCCTCAGCTCCTTCAGTCCCTTCTCCAACTCCTCCATCTGGGACCCCACGCTCAGTCCAATGGTTGGCTGCAAGCATCCGCCTCTGTATTTCTCAGGCTCTGCCTGAGCTCCTCAGGAGACAGCTTATCATGCTTCCATCAGCAAGCACTTCCCAGCATCCACAATAACGTCCGGGTTTGGTGGCTGTATATGGGATGTATCCCCAGGTGGGGCAGGCTCTGGATGGCCTTTCCTTCAGTCTCTGCTCCACACTTTGTCTCAATATTTACTCCTGTGAGTATTTTGTTCACCTTTCTAAGAAACACTGAAGAATCTACATTTTGGTCTTTCTTCTTCTTAGACTTCATATGGTCTGTGAATTGAATCTTGGGTATTCCGAACTTTTGGGCTAATATCCGCTTATCAGTGAGTACATACCGTGTTTGTTCTTTTGTGACTGAGTTACCTCACCCAGGATGATATTTTCAAGGTTCATTTGCCTGCGAATTTCATGAAGTCCTTGTTTTTAATAGCTGAATAGTATTCCATTGTTTAAATGTACCACATTTTCTGTATCTAGTCCTCTGCTGAGGGAGTCCCACCTTTCAGTGAGACTCTCAGATACTCTAGTGGCCATACCATCTAACTTCCTATCTTGTCCTGCCTTCTGCTCTTCAGCACTCAGTCTCCCCAACCCCTCAGTTACTAACATCTTTTAACTTTTATTGTGGTGTACTCTCTCTGAGCTAGATAAAAGTTAAAATCCTTTCAAACTTCCAACTGCTGAGTACATTGTACAGAATCCTCTGAAGAGTGAGGCCAGGGAATATCTGTGTGAGTCACTTCCACTCAATTCTCCAGTAACATGTTTTATTGTTTTAGTCACTGACTAAAGGTTTTCCAATGCGAAGCAGACCCGATTCTTTCCACATGATATGATGTAATTTTGTCTCAATTTTCTTTATATAAATGACAACCAGGACATTGAAGAAACAAGGACCTTCTAGAGAACCTGCGTCAGCTATCAAAGATGGTGCTGCCCCATTGGCATGCCTCCTCAGTCCTCGGGAAGACAAATGCTGGGTAGTCAGGTTGGATCACAAGGGCAACTACAAGTTGCAAGCATGGGCAGACATGGGTAGTTCTGACCCAGGGACCAGCCTGGTGAACACAGGCTATTTGGCAGGATGGCTAGTTAGGTTAAAGACAAGCACTTCTGTGAGGATAAAGGATTCCTAGATTCTTGTAGGCTAAGACTAAAAAATACCTCCAGTTGATATCTAGCACAGAGATGTGTAACAAGAATTTGCTAATTCAAAGAAGCTGCCTCCTCCTCCTTCCTGCTCCCCTCCCTCCTCCTCCCTCCTCCCCCTCCTCCTCCTCCCCCTCCTCCTCCTCCCCCTCCTCCTCCTCCTCCTCCCTCCTCCTCCTCCCCCTCCTCCTCCTCCCTTCCTCTTCTCCTCCTCCCTTCCTCTCCTCCTCCTCCCTTCTCCTCCTCCTCCCTTCTCTTCCTCCTCCTACCTTCTCCTCCTCCTCCTCCCTTCTCCTCCTCCTCCTCCCTTCTCCTCCTCCCCGTCCTTCCTCTTCCTCTTCCTTCTCCCCTCCTCCCTTTTCTCATTCTCCTTTCTTCCATTCTCCTCATCTCTGTTTCCTGATGTGGACACAGTATGGCCAGACACCTTGTATCCCTGCCTTCTCCACCATGATGGATTATAGCTTCCAACTGTGAGCCAAAATAAACTCTTCTCCTTCTTCGTCTCTTTCTTTTTCTTCTCCTCCTCCTCTTCTTCTCCTCTTTCTCCTCCTCCTTTTTTGTCCTCACAGCAATGAAAAAATAGTTAATACAATCCCAAGTATAACGGCATTGCATAATGATGGGGCCACTGGAGATGGAGCCTAAGAGCAGTAAGCAGCTGACGTTTGCCCATCTATGCTTGTCTCAGGAGAGTGGGTTAGTGTTTCAAGAATGGGTTGATTATATGATAGCTGTTCAGCTGGAACAGCTGAAGACTACTCCATGAGCTTGGCAGCTTGTACATGGACCCTGGCAAGGGCCCTGTCTTCTGCACAGCACAGGAAGGGAGGTATGCTGGGGCTTGTGTGCCCTGATACTCTTTTGTGAAATAACGAGATCCCACCACAAGATGAAAAGTTTTAGAATGAAGAACAAAGTACTGGCTTGACAGGGAGACAGTGTTGGCAGGAGATATGGGTGTCATGTTTAAAGGAGTTTTTCCCCAGGAGTCTTGCTTGAGCCTGCTTTGTACTGAAGGACCCTTTAGAGGGAAGCTACAAGACAAGCAAAATCTCAGAAGAGTATCTCACAGAGCCTTCCCAACTGCTGTGGAGTTCAAAACCCACTGAAGAGGCTGGATGGCTCAGCAGTGGAGAGAACTGGCTTCTAGAGCACAGAGGTACCATTTCTAGTGCCTGCATGGTGGCTTACAACTTTCTGTAACTTCAGTTTCAAGGCATATGATACCATCTTCTGGCCTCTTCAGGTACCACACACACACACACAGTACACAGAAATACATTCAGGCAAAACACATCTATAATCCCAGCACTCAGGATGCTGAGACAAGAGAAGTTCAAGGCTAGCCTGGGTCACAGAGCAAGACACACATATACCTATACATACACAGACAAAACAAGAACCAAACAATTAACTCCTGGTAGTTTGTGTATTAGTTTCCTAGGGCTCTGGTGACAAAATACACAGGCAAGATGACATAGACATCATACATTTCTCAAAAGTTCTAGAGGTGAGAAGCTTCAGACCTAGGAAGTCAGGGTTACTTCCTAGCTTCCAGTGTGTGGGCAATCTCTGCCACCCCTTGGCTCATGCAGCACAGCTTCAGTCTCCACACGATCTCCCTGTCTGCCTATTCCTCCGTCCTAAATTACACTTTGGTCTAGATCATGGGCATATTAGATTAGGGCCCATCCCAATGACCTCACTTTAACCTCATTCTCTACAAAGATCCCATTTCCAAATACAGTCACACTCTGAAGCTTTGGAGGTTAGGACCTCGGCACACGGACTGGATGAGCAGGTTACACTTCAGCTCTTAACGATATAAGCACTGTGTGTCAGAGGCTGCTCAGCACCTTCCCTAACCTCAGCTCCACCTGGAGCTGATTAGTGACCTTGTGACACCAAGCACAGAAATCCAGGTTTGAGACTGATGAGTAGCGTAAGTCAACACTTGACCAAAATTTTTTTGTTGCCCTAGAGTGGAAGGGATATTATCCTTGATGCCCAGCACAGAACTTCATATGAGGGCACAGATTTAAACTAAAACAGATGGAAATGGCAAGCAAACAAGCTGACTAGAGAAGACATACTCTTTCAGGCCCTCCTTGGTTCTGAGTACGCTCCACTCACACTCTACTGTCTTCCTCTTCTCTACTGAAACAGCACCAAGGTCCCAAAGGGCTTCCAGCAACAGAAAATGAACAGATCAGAAAACACAAATTCTGTCCTGGCTCTGCAAGGAAGTGTCTGGACATTAGGCCATCTCTTCTTCACTGTCAGCTACACTCTGAGTGTCCTGTATGGACACACATTCCCTTCCACAGAATGCAGGTCACAGCAGCCTACTCCACGACTGTGGAGGTTACACGGGAGCCCTTGCAATCCTCGATGTATTGTTTTCGTCTTACAGCAGCCTCAGGACCACTGTGCTGGTGTGCTGTGGAGGGGGCTCAACCTTTTTATTCCTCCTGGGAGCCTTCTGACCTCAGTCCCAGAGCCCAAGGATAGCCCTGGAGTATCAGGCTTCTAGGATCATATGCTCTGCAGAAACCTAGGCTCAGATTCATGTGCTCACAGGTTCTGCAGGTAGCTTCATGCTTCCTCATTTACAGTGCTCTGGGTTTCTTCCTCTGAAATCCCAGCCTGGAGGTTGTTTCTGTTCCTCTCTGTCCCCTCCCATTTTCTTCTGCAGCCTTGAGTCAGGCCTTAGAGCAAATAATTCCCTTCACAATGGTACCAGGTTGCAAGTTAGTGGCTGCCATAGTTGTGGAAACCACAGATAGGAAATTTTGTTGAAGATTTTGCTTGGTATGTTGTACTTAGCAAGGTGGATCTTTTTCTTCTTCTTCTTCTTCTTCTTCTTCTTCTTCTTCTTCTTCTTCTTCTTCTTCTTCTTCTTCTTCTTCTTCTCCTCCTCCTCCTCCTCCTCCTCCTCCTCCTCCTCCTCCTCCTCCTCCTCCTCCTCCCCCCCTCCTCCTCCTCCTCCTCCTCCTCCTCCTCCTCCTCCTCCTTCTTCTTCTTCTTCTCTCTCTCTCTCTCTCTCTCTCTCTCTCTCTCTCTCTCTCTCTCTCTCTCTCTCCTCTCTCTGCCATCCCCCACATATACATAGTCTCTGATTCTTATTCTAGCCAAAGTCTACCCTTTCCTCCTCTCTAAGCTTGTCAATCACATCTTATCTTAGTTAAGATCTAAACAATAAAGAAACTCAGAGCTGTAGAGAAACAGCGGTGGTTTAGGTAAAAGGGGGAAAGCATATCTTTTTCCCTACTGTGTGACTGTATCCTATTTACCACTCCTCACTTATCTGGCCTGAGTCACTGCGACTCCGGTCGCCTTTCTCTCTTGTCCCCCCACCTCCTGATGTCCTCTCCACTCTCATGACTTTGTCTCTACTAGAGGTTCTTCTAGCCACATCTCTATTTCCCTTCTCACCCATCTCAAAGTGAGTTTTAAATGTGTGTTCATTAAACTCAGATGTATAGCCTTGTAGCAGAGCTACAGAACCTAGTTCTCCAGCAGGACATGGTGACAGAATTTGGATTGTTTACTATGCACTAGCCCCCCACAGAGATGCACACTCTGACACACACACACACACACACAAACACACACTCTCTCACACTGTCTCTTGCTCACACACACAACACACACACATACATACACACTCTCTCACACACATGCTCTCTCTCACACACAACACACACATACTCTCTCATACACATACAACAACACACACTGATACACTAACACACTCTCACACACACTCTCTCTCACACACACACTGGCACACACACAATACATACTGACTCTCTCTCTCTCTTTCTCTCTCTCTCTCTCTCTCTCACACACACACACACACACAATCTTACAGGACTTCTTGGAGAAAGGAAGGTGATGATACACGTAACCCACAGTGAATAGATCAAAAGCCTTAGGGTTCGGTAGCATATTAAAAGCTGTGTGTGTCTCTCAAGGGCAAAGCCTATCATCTATTCAGAAGCCACCTCAGCCTGTTGCATGTCTCCCAGAATTGAATATTGTTTTAATATCAGTCCATCTTCTTAAGAAACAGCATTAATAGGCTCTGAACCTAGAGGCAATGTGGGGTGACTTGGAAGGAGCTAGACGTCAAAGTGTATAGTCAGCAGATGTCTTCACCTGCAGGAAGACAGAGCTCTGACTCCTGGTGTGGATATTTCTATCAGCCTCAGGCAGTTTTTGTAGCAGGATTCCAAGGGCCTCCGGAAGCTCAGGGGGAGGAGTCAGAAGAAAGACCTCTAGCACACCTTCCAGGACCTGGGGAGGCTAGTAGCTGCAAGGTTATGTTTAATGAACTAATTAATATTTTGGGTTCCTAGTTATTTCTATTTTACAGAGTGGCTATAAACTCTAAGAAATCACAAGAAGATCCTTTAAAGGACCCAAGAGCAATGACATTATGCTGAAATCTTCTCTTTAAGCTGTACAAGGTGAAAAGTACCAGGCCTTCCAAGAGAGTCTAGTGAGCATTGAGGTAGGAAGGACTCTGCTCTCCAGGGAGGAGCTTCCGCAGTCAGAAGAGGGGCTGCAGCTGGGTCTTGTTGTCCAGGAAGAAACCTGCATAATAAGATTCAGATGGAGGCCTTTGGACAGGCAAAGCTGGCAGAGAGAGAGAGAGAGAGAGAGAGAGAGAGAGAGAGAGAGAGAGAGAGAGAGAGAGAGAGATTTATTCTGAATCTTGCTCCTGGTAGGCCTCTTTCCTTAGGTAGTGCAGGATGTAAATGAGCCACACTCAGAGCCCAGACACAGAAGGCCTTCACGTCTTTAGGAAGGTGACGTGCCATACCCATTGCTCAAGAAACTGCCAAATCACAGCCATAGGGAGAAAGTTGCCCATCTACTGCTTAGCATACTTATAGAATATATAGGGCACAAGCAAGCTGGAAACAGCCTCCAGAAATCTTTGAGAGAGCCCCAAAGTTCATCCTACCTAGGAAGAACTAGGGCATGGTAACTCTCAGGTTCAACACAGCCTATGTGACCCAGGTGCTTGCAGCACTCTGGTTCCTGTGTTTTGGAAACCTACAGACTGGCCTTAGGAAGGACTCTGATGTGGAGATCGTCAGTGCTTTCCAGTAGACATTTAGGGGCTTACTGACATTTACAGCAGCTTTATCCTGAATACAGAATTGGGGTCCCTTTTGGGGAGGGAGGTGCCAGGGTTAATCTAAAGGCTGAGAGAGACAGAGAGAAAAGGCCTTGAAACCACAGTGAAGCCAACCAGATTAATAAAGGAAGAGTGAGGGGGGTAAACCATTAGGAAGACAAAGAGAAAATCATGCCGGAGCAATAGAAAGGGAAATCTAATATCAACTAGGGAAAAATAAATGGAGATTAGGGCAAACAAATTAGCTTTAATGGGTTCAACACTAATACAAGAATAACAGCAGAGCTGTGAATGCCTTGGAGGGAAGATGGGATAAAGAACCCGGGCAGCCATGCAGGCAGTGGAGATTATGCAGGGGGTGGCCAACGGGCCCGGGAGAGGGGGAGAGAGGAGAGGCAGGGGTGAAGAAGAACAAGGGAGAGGGGGCAGAGAAGGGCCTGCTCTCTTTGATAGGAAGGGGCTGGGCCCTAGTGACAGTAGGGTCAGAGGGGTGATTATCACTGGGTAGAAATAAGGGAAAGCAACGGAAGGAGACAGAGGACAGGGGACCTTCAGCTGGACAAGCAGAAGGAGAGAAGTGCAAGCAGACCTAAGATGAGCAGAGGAAAACAAACCGATATGGAAGAGTAGGGGACAGGGAAGAATAGCATTTTTTTCTCACTGGAAAAAAAAAATCTAATAGTGAAGACATAGACACCGATCCTCCAACAAATGGAAACCCGGGAAGAATTTTAAAGTGGGTTTGGGAAGCACACACACTTAGTAGGTAGTGTTGAAGGCATGGTCACTCTTAGGTAAGGTCTGACTAAATGTGGACCGACCACCTTGCTGCCAGGGTGGCAGAGGTCACAAAGTGCAGAGTACTTGTGTAGGCATCGCACGGAGAGCTCCCAGCTTGAGAGTTAGCTCTGGCCCCGCTGTAATGTGCAGCCTTGGGCAACTTACTTAACCATGTCTGCTCCTCACCCTGCTGTATGTAAAATGGAGGTGATATGCTTTCTACCTCAAGGGCTATTAAGTGAATTTAATGGAAAGATGCACTTACACTGTTCTGCTTGGCTCAGGAAGAAGCGTGTTTCTTGATGCTGCCTGCAGCCATTATTCCTAAGCAGTAACTAACTCAGGAAAGGGGGTGAATACAGAACACAGCCCACCTCCCCTCTTCCTTCTCTTTTCTCCTATTTAAGGCTAATATTGGTAAGACACAGGTCAACTTTGGCTCATGTTCAGTTATCACCCTTTTATCCACCATTTGTCCCCCACTTTTGCATTTATGTCACCGCCTCCATACCAGAGTACCAGATATGAAATGATAGTACTAACCCTTCTCAGCCACACCACCCTCTGGGCTAATCCAAGTAAGGACATCTTCCCCTGCCTTTTAATCCTATAGGGAGATACTCTTTGGTCTGGCTGAGCTTCAGTCCATAGGAGACCCAGGATTGCTGTTGGTTTTGCCAACTGCCTTAAAGTTGTGGAGAAGCAGAGTCGGCCAGATCAGAGGAAGGCATCCAAAAAAATTCCCAGGAGTCAATGAGTAACCACCCAGTCATGCACTTCTGGAGGAAAAGGAGCGCTGTGGTTATTCTTGACCCCCACAGCATCCAGAACCAAGGATTCTCTCATCACTAAGGATTGTAAATTACTAACACCAGAAAACAGCCCGGGCAGGAGGCCATGTTGCAGGAGGATTTGCTACTTGCTGAGACGTGAAAAATTAGTTGAAACCATTTCAGGAAGAACCATCCACGAAACCAACCCCAAAAGGATGGATATCAAGATGGACACAGCAGTGGTAAGCTCAGTAGAGGGCCTACTGAGCCCAGGTTCCATGCTAAGCTCCGTAGGTGTCTCATACCCAAACAGCATACCTACACTGAGGGAAGCAAGGATCATAAGTCAGAGGTCAGGCAGAAGCTTTCGGACCTCCATCCTATACAGCTTCAGAGAATGAAAATTAATGAATCTATGAACCTCACCCAGGAATCACTGCTTCTCCACTGGACTAACTATGCTGGATTCCTAAATGGGCCAACCGGTAGGGAGCAGAAGGCTGGAGGGCTTCCTTCTTGATCCAAGTGGTCACTGGACTCAGCAGCATCAGTGGCTCTAGATCCCAACTCTCATAGAGCCCGCCTCACATGTCTTCCAGCAAAATCTGGGCAAAGCCATCGATTGCATTGCCCCATTCCCACGGAACTGCTTTCAAGTACCTAAATTCAGTGTCAGGACTTCCCTTTGCTTCCTCCTGCCTAGGGGCAATGGCTGCTTCCTGTGATTGCCTATATGTTATTCAAGATGGTTGGACCAGAAGAGTTTCCAGTTTCAGATCTTCCTTCTTGAGGATGAGACCAAGTCTCATCATGTCATCATGATCATGTTTCTCCTATTCCTTAAATATACAACCTGAAGGCTATTTTGTGTAAGATTTTCATGTACCTGGGATCTTACACCTGTCAGAGAAGTCAGCTCAGGAACATTGAACTTGTTGGTACTAAAGAAGTTTATGGTTTTTGAAAACATTTCCTATTTTGGGAATTTGGATTAGGGATGACCAGCCCAGATTTCCTTTGTGCTTTATATTCCTTGACAGCCAGGAAATTTTGTTTAAACCCAGCTGCTAAAATTGCTAGGAACAGGATTCCATCTTCTGACCAAACTCCAAATGATGCTACTGGAAGGATTCTGAGGAAACAAGGTTCTAGGATTGGATCGACTCAGTCGTGGTCCTTGAAGGTAGAACTGTGATTCTAGGCGGTGAGGTGCAGGAAACAGTTTTTTCTTTTTTTACTGACTGAACTATGAAGATACAAAGTGGCACTGCCCACACAGTCATGGGTCAAAAATTTCTCCTCAAGCAGATGTCTGGGTTCTTAGGAAAGGCAACTTCTACTACTAATCCTGTCTCCCTAGCTTGAGCTAGGACTCTTGGGTCTTCTCCCCAACAGAACTGCAAGCCTCCCAAGGCCAGAGCTGTGTAGTCACCCCAACATTCTTCATGAAACCTTTGTGACCAGAGTTAGAAGTAAAAGGCTTCATAACTAGGAATTGTAACGCCCACACTGATGACAATTTGCTCATTGGCAAAAAAAATGTAACAATAAAATAGCATTTCTTTCTCCATACGTTCCTCAAAACATGTGGCACATTCATCCATAGAGCTGGCTCCTCTCAAAGGTATGAACCCCAGGAGGGCTCATCTGCTTAATGTGAACTCTGCAGCTTGGGTAGGCGCCAGCAGAAGGGCCACTGCATTCATTCTGTGCATCCCTCAGAAGCAATGGAAGCCTCTCTTTTCATGGGCTGTGATAGGTGGATCTCCTTCTTCAAATCCTCACAGCTGAGAATCTGTGGTGAACAGAATTCTCTTGAAGGCACATGTAGCTTCCTCTCAACCTCCCAGGCCTGCTCTCCTCCCTCCTGGGCTTGGTCCTTCCTGCCTTCCCTCACTTTGTCTTTTTCCTCCTTCTATTTGCATTTCTTCTTTTCTTCCAAAAACGAATTAAATAAGCATGATTTAATATCACAGTGTACCAAGCACTACTTTGGATGCTAGGGTTTCAGTAAATAACAACAACAACAACAACAATAACAAGAGGGAGCAGACAAGAAAAAAAAAACCTCGGAGAACTTCCTGTAAGAGGCTAACTCTTAAGATATAAGTGAAATGAAAGTAAAGTAATGGTACTCAAGGCATGGATGAGGACCCAGGGCAGGGCTTAGGTACTGTGGCAAAAATGCTAAGCCATACGTGTACTAAAGTAGTGATTTTAAGGCGCAGATGGTGGGAAATGAGTCAAGAGAGAAAAGAAGGGTCATGGTGGATCTTGTCTGCTAAATCTAGACGCTTGGACTTACCATGAATGAAAGGATGCCACGCCTTTTCTTTAAACATCCCTAAGCGTGAGAGTGGTACATCCAGATGTAGGTTTGGATGCACTGGTTTCCAGCTACATAACAGAGGGTTACGCGGGGAAGGTTGGAGGGAGCTCAGTGAGTCCCCTACCTGTCTAGGTTCCTTGTCACCTGTGGGGATTTCCCCTTGTTCTTCTTGAAATGACTCCATTTCTTTTATCCCCCCTCATTACTCTTTAATTCCACATCCATTGTCTCCTTGTAAAGATTTTAAGTATTAAAGTATCTGTGTGTTGATTTGCCGAATGTGTAGCTCCTCCTAAACTATCACTGGAATAAAAGCTCTAGGAAGGAGAAGTTTCATGTACTCACTTCTGCTAAAATGTTTGGTATATCACAGTGCATAAGAAAATGTTGAATACATGGGTTTTAAATGCTGAAGAAAGTTAGAAGATATTGGTATAAATATTTAGAGATAGACATGCTGTGTGGTCTGCTGAATATTCCATATAGGAGAACGGATGACGGTAGAGGCACTTGGCTAATTCACAGGGGATCTATTTATTTAACATGTTACATAATTTAAACAAAAATGAAACAAATATTTTTGTCACATGGCTTCAGTCTGATAGAAAAAATCACTTTCATTTATATAATTATGCAGAGATTTGGGTTACCCCGACACCCATCTCCTCATTCATATTTTCTCCTGACTACGAAAATTTCCCTCCTCACTTTTAAACAAGTTTCTCAAAACAGCCATACTTGATGCTGCATTTTGATGAACACTATGTAATAAATGTAAAGAATGCTAGGAAACCATCTGAACAGAGGCCCAGCCTAGTCTGTAAGCAAGAGCAAAGCTCCCTAAGGCCAGTGGCTCCATGCTGAACTACAGGGCGAACAGAAGTAAATTAGACAAAGGGGAAGACAAAAGTCCTAAGTGGAACCAACCACATGTGCCAAGGCCCCAAGGCAGCATGTGTGCCACAGTAGCAGAAGAACCGTGAAGGAGATTGCGGTAGGAAATGGTCTGATGAAGCTGAGGGGGCATGCTCTATGAATTCACAGTGCTGCTGCTCAGGGGTATTATTTATTATTTAAGAAATTTCCTATAGGACATTGAATCTGCGAGGGGAGTGGAGACTCCTCTTACTCACAAGACTATGAAAAGATAGGAAGTCGGTGAAATCACAAGAGTAGACTGCCCCGGGGAGGCGTGGTAAGGAAGACTAGCACTGGGATGTGAGAGAGAGTGTGGAAGAGACAGATACGACGCAACAGAAAATGGGGAAGTACCTCATTAGAGAGAAATGAAAGCCGAGGCTGGTCATATAAGGAAGCAGGAGACAAGCACGGGGGCCTCCTCAGGAGGGGGAATATGGCTCCTTCTACTTCCATATCACTAAGCGTTTGAGCACATGAGGCTTACGAGACAGCTGACCCCTGAGTAGGAAGGAGGAACTGGGAGACACAGGAAGAGCAAGCAGAATTACTTCTTGAGGCAATAGGAAGAAAAGTTTTACAGCCAAGGAAAGAATTTTCAGGTAGGGGCTAGAGACAGAGAGCATAGATGAATTTTATTCATTTTATACCTGAGAATGGGCCTAGTAGAAAGTGAGTGGTAAAAATTGATTTTCGAAATAGGACAATAAATGATAGAGTAGTTTCAAGAACATTTGAAACATGAGCAGTCCACGAGAAATGAATGAGAAAGGTAAAGAGTCGCCTTGCTTAGACACTGCCTGTTCTCTAGCTCCCCTTAGTAGGACAAGTGGTAGGCACAAAGACACCAAAGGTCATGCAGAGAGGCAGGGGTGGATCCACGATGCTGCTCTCTCCGCAGGGCAGCTCAGGATTGGGTGTGCACTTACCCTCACAGATTGAAGTGATCTGCTATACTGACTTAGGACAGTGGTATTCCATGGTCCCAGAACACTTTCTTTAGGCACAGTTTGAGACAAAGTCCTTGGATTTTTATTCCATAAAGGTATAAAGTCAAGATGGAGGTGTTGTGAGTTGTGGCCATGGCAGACCTGAAAGCCAGGGTCCTAGGGAGAAGCAACACCAGACTGAGAACATCCAAGACAAACTAGCATCAGCAGAGCTTATGCCTTACACAAGGGAGGTAGATAGCAAGATTTGAAGGGTACCTCTAGGCAGTTGCTGCACCTCTTACTATACCTTGCCAAGGGCTGCCCATTCTTGGGGCAACACCAAAGAGTCCACAGATAGTAAAATTCAGTTTTGTTTTTGTTTTCACAGCACAGCACAGCACACTGAGCTATTGCTATTTGGGGCTGAGCTTTAAGGAATCAAGAAGATGAAAAAAGAAAGAAAAAGTATTGTGGAATTGGATGTGAGGGTCCCACAATAGGGACTCTGAGTCGGGTGCTAACACTTGGCCTCTCCCCTTGAGGAATCTACAAAGAAACCAAATAGATAATGTTGTTGGTCAAAGTCTGTGATGTGGTAGTGGTGCAGAAGATTGTGGGGAAGCAGGAAAGGTGTGCTTCTGTCTTAAGTGTTTGTGTGATGACAGTTTTAAATGATGTCTGTTTTATTCTTCCATCCTTCTCAGAGCCTTCTGAGTGGAAAAGAAATTACCAAACAGTATCTTTGGATCTCCCACAGTGGTCATTTTCCCCAAAGGATGCTTCTAGACGGCAAACATCAGCTAAAGTTTTACAGACATACAAATTCATTTAACTCACCCTAAGTCCTCCCTGCCCTGTAAAACTTGCATTTCCCCATCTGCAGATACATCCTCAAGAACTTCCTTATATCTGGCCAGCCTTCCTCTTCCATCGCCACCTCTCCCCACCCACAGCTCTCTAGACAAGCAAAAGCCCATTGCTTATGAAACTTCAAACCTCTTCCTGATTTACACTTTCCCCAACCCTACCCCTGGATCAACCGCGGAGCTCCTACTGATCACTGGCTTCCGGCCTTAAGGCCCACCTGCCCATAAAGTACAAAGTAGCATGGAGACAGTGGGCATCAGTCCCTTGCTGAGGGCAGGAAGGAAGCCTGCACCCACCTCTGGGCACTTGGTGGTGAATCACCTAGAGAAGTCCACTCCCCCACACCGGACACAGAAAACACAAAAGCCCTTCCATCACAGACCTCAGTTCAGCCACAGAGGCCGCCCCTCATGTGCAGCCAGCTGACCCTTCCCCATCTGTCTTTAATGCATGATCTACAGAGGCAGGAAATAACACTCAGTGTGGTCAAGACTTTATACAAGGAAATTTTAACTTCCTATGGCTACTTCATTCATTCATTCATTCATTCATTCATTCATTCGGTTTCTCTCTGGCTGCCTGTGTGCTTCTCCAAGGGACTTCTATCTTAACGCGAAGATTTTCAATTAATCTGATTGTGTCTCCCGAAAAGGGTTTAAACATTCATTTCTTGTTCCAGGTTATGTACCCAGGGCTTTGGGCTTGAGTCACTATTAGCGTTTTGCTAATATGTGTGGAATTGAAATGAAAGTCATTAAATACACATAATAGTTATAATTCTTGAAAAACAATTGGAGAAAGAAAGAATATCATCGTGTTCATTTGTTTTGTCTGCCATTGCTCAACACCCAGCCTAAACCAGTGGTTCTAAAGTCTCAGCGTTCATACAGTCTAGAAGCTTCTCCGAAACACACTTTAAAAAAAGCTTTTGTTCATTATTTGAAAATTTCCTACAACGTATTTTGATATTCACCCCATTCCCCCAACTTTTCAGAGATCATCCTCCACCTCCCTATCCAGCCAACCTCCCACCTGTGTGCATACACACACACACACACACACACACACACACACACACACACACACACATCTATGGAGTCAAGCTTGTGTTGGCCCACTACTTCTGGGAGTGGGTGGAGCCAGATGTTGCACCATTAAAGAACTAACTTTACCTTTCCTATCAGCAATCAAATATCAATAGATCCTCAGCTGCATGTTCTCTCTCTGTCTTCCACGGCAGGCTCTTGTGTGGCGTGAGCGTGTGCAGGTCGTGTGCATGCTGTCATATCTTTGTGAGCTTGTACGTGCACCTGCTTTGTTGTGCCCCCAAACACTGTTTCCCTGGGTTCACCCACCACCTCTGGCTCTTACAATCTTCCCAGCCCCTTTCCTGCGTAGATCTCTGACCTTGATATTTATGTTCCATGTAGGGCTAAGCATTCCAAACTCACTTCCTCTCCACAGTGAACAGTGTGGGCCTCTGACAAACATAAATTCTTGGTTCCACCCTAGAGTGACTGATTTTAAAACTTAAGGTATTGTACTCAATAGGTTTTTATTCAATAAACCCTAAAATTAACTCTGCTGTGTATTTCAGTTTGAGAACTCCTACCCCAGTCTTAGGGCCAAGTCAGAGTTACCACCATGTTATGTTATAATCAACCATGTTATTATTACAATGAAAAACCTTTATATTTATATCAAGACTTTCAGCTAATGAGATGCTTCTCCACCTTCATCCCAACATTGCTGTTGCTATTGTCAGTAGCAGGTACAATGACAAATGCTGTCAAACTCCATGTCATGCCTATAATTAGAAACAATCAAATCTACTCAAAAGATATGGCTAAAACACATAGAATCAAAGCAGAAATGCGACCCCAACTCTTTCCCAATAAAATAATATCTTAGAGAAGTCACAGTTCAGGGGTCAGAGTTGTAATTGTCTGCTGTGTATAGGAGGGTTCTGAGCATGTGGGTTTCTAAAGATACTGAGTCAGCCCTTAGGATAATTTAGGACTCTAGTTTGTACTGTTTCTATTGGAGAATCACATGAGTAGATTTTTTTGTTTTGTTTTCAGGCAAAATTTTCAATTTGTGCCACCTCTATAACACACACACACACACACACACACACACACACACACTCAATCTGACTTCCAGATAGATTCTAGCACAAAAATCCATACTCCATGCATCAAGGGTTCTGGAAAATAGGGCAAAGTAGGCCCGTCTAAAGGCTTGTACATTTGGATAGCTGTCTGATGTGCCCTGGTATTCAGGGTCTAGATCCCAAAGAGTCAAAGACAGCAATGAGAAAATGGGAGGTAATTTTTTCACAAAGGGCAGCATGGCCAGTGAGGGGTCAGAGGAAGGAGTTCGAGAGCAAGTAAGAGCCACATTGTTCATCCCCCGTGCTGGACTGAAAGTCTCTGAGACATCTTCTAACTCACGGAGAAGCGGGCATCAGGACAGGCGGTCTGGAACAGCACAGGCAGAAGCTGTCCTGAGAGACAGACCATCCTGTCCCTCACACTTCCTGAGAGATGGACTACCCTGTCCCTCACACTTCCTGAGAGATGGACCACCCTGTCCCTCACACTTCCTGAGAGATGGACCACCCTGTCCCTCACACTTCCTGAGAGATGGACCATCCTGTCCCTCACACTTCCTGAGAGATGGACCATCCTGTCCCTCACACTTCCTGAGAGATGGACCACCCTGTCCCTCACACTTCCTGAGAGATGGACCATTCTGTCCCTCACACTTGGTGCGCAGCCAGTGGGTTTTTCCTCCTAACTTATTGCCCAGGACAGAGGCTTATGACCTTGTTTGTTTGTTTGTTTTAAGGAAAATTATCTGTTGAAGACATCTTGGGCCCCTGAGGAGAAATTGGGAGGTGGCTCTGAATGTGCGAAGTCAGTGGGTGATAATGGGCACTTCCCACCCTTGCCCGTAACTATTGTTAACTGGCCACAGTGGCCTGGTATCAACGTCCCCTTCTTATTGGCTGGTTTCCTACGACTCCCGCCCCCTGTACAATACTGGCTGCTATGCCGTAAGCTTCGGGATGGTCCATAGTGTTTGAGCTCAGACCATTCTGCTCCCATCAACACCTAGAATTCTTATACTTCCCCACCCTAAGTTAGATCACCAGATTCAGTTCTTGGTGTGAAAAGATGCTAGTCATGCCTAGGCAATGGCACTGTCATCATAAGGTTGCAGAGACAGGATTATCTCTATCCTGTCAATCAAAGGCCCACAAAGAAGCAGCAATTATTGGATTCCTAACCATTGTTTGGATCCTGGCTGCTCTTCACATAAGCTGGGTCATTAGAGCGAAGCCACAGAAATGCTCTTTATGGTCTTCTCTTTGGAAATTGTGTATCTCAGTTCTGAAATTAACCCACCGTTAATTGAAAAGCATTTGCAAACAGTGCAAATCTTAGAGACACCTACCCTCTTAACCTCCAAACCTCTGCATGTGCTATCCCCATGGTTCAAACAGGATCCTGCTCTCTCATCTAGCACTTCTTTGCCTTGAGTCTCAGCTTGCACTTTTGAAAGAACTCTTCTGTGCTTCTCTGACCACGGGCAGGTCTACTGATTCAATAATTACCCGTCTAAGCATGAGATTCCAGAAAAGATCATGAGGGATGCTAATTAGCTGGTTTAGGCTCCTACTGTGATAAGCCCTGTGAGGTGCGTGCAAGTATGCAGGTGGCTTTGTTCACCTTGGGGCTTCAGAACCTGGGAAAGCACCTGACACATACTAGGCACTCAGCAGGTATGGGTCTGACTACATATGTACGGTCAGAATGAAGCACAGAATCAGTCCAGAGGGTCGAGTCAGGGAAGCAGCTACAGCTTGGCTTGCCATGCACGGTACCACGCCGCCCCCCAGCCTGACACAGAGCTACAAAATTCATGAGGTGTCTCCTAGTGAATTCTCAGCCTGGTGTTTTAGTTCTCTAATCTGTCGAAAAGAGACAAGAACTTGGGGTTGCTTAGGCAAGACAGTTGCAGACAGGCTCGGTCCATTCTGACCTAGCTCAACCAGAGACTCTCTCCTTCATTTCTTTGGTGTTTGTGTTGTAAAATATTTTAACTCAGCTTAAGGAAACCTTGACTTCTCCACTCCTACATGTTTGTATATGGGAAGAAATGGGGAAAGGATGGCGTTGATGATCCGTGGCATAAAGGGCTGGGCTTCTGAATGGGGCGAGCAGATCTAAAGGGCTCTCAGAGAGCCATGTACTTCTTTCAAATGTTCACTTGACAGATGGGCTGAGCAGCTTATGCCACCTATGCCAGCCTCCCCAGAAGTGTGTTTCTGAGTACGACGGGGTGTAAGCAGAGGGGCCACTGAAGGACCTGACCATGGAGTGCCCAGCTATACTCTCACACCTACTCACACTCAAGGCTAATTCTCACCCGACATTTATCTCCTGGTTCTGACAACTGTCCCTGACAATGCTGTCTTTTTAGGCCATGGAGGGCTGAATCAGCTAGGAGGGGCCTTTGTGAATGGCAGGCCTCTGCCAGAAGTTGTCCGGCAACGCATTGTGGACTTGGCCCACCAGGGTGTGAGGCCCTGTGATATCTCTAGACAGCTCCGTGTCAGCCATGGCTGTGTAAGCAAGATCCTTGGCAGGTAAGCACGAAATTCACCACACACCACTTTCCCTGAAAGGTTTGTCTTCTATGGCCAACCTCATAGCTGCAGGTCCATGTACCATCTGATTTTGTGTTTTTCAAGCCCAAAAATGTCAGAATATCTGTTACAAGAAGCAATGAAGTATTTGATGAAATCCACAGCCCTACTGAGTCAGCCCCTTAGCGAGGCCTGTGGCTCTTGCAGGATGACCAGGAAGCATGAAACTCAGAAACATGGAGGACTGAGAACCATCAATCTGTAAGACTCAGTGTGGTGGTTCACAGCCCTGGTTGTGCCAGGAGACTCTAAACAATCAATCAGAAGGTCAGGATCTAGGCTCCAGCACAGACCAATAAAAGGGAGTGGACTCAAATTTATGTATATCAATGGCCTCCACCTCACTGAAGTGAGTCTGATTGTCTCAGCCGGTCAGTCGGGGCTGAGAACCGCAGGGCATGGGTTCAGAAGGACAGGGAACACAGGGTCTCTAACATGTCCATCAGAAATATTATTTAAGTAGAGAGTTTGGGAATTCTGGAGTTCCATGTCCTGCTCACTCTACTCCCTAATCCAGCACACAGACCCATATGTAGGTTCCAGGGAAATTAAGGGGCGGGTCTGTAAAGAACCATGGAGAACCCTGGCTCCCTGCCTGAAACTGTTAGAGGGAAAGTGGCCAAGCAGAGAGTATTGTTGAGATGATTGTAGAGTCCCAGAGAGAAGAGCTTTGAATAGCGAGGACAATGGCCTTTTTAAAGACCCAGGCTTTGTTTTATTCATTGGTAGAAGAGACCAGAGGAGAAGAAGAAGACAGGAGTCTTGATTAAGCCACTCCTCTGTCAGCCAGCTAGTTGTGGGGTGGGTAGGCTCTGAAGGAGGGAGCTCATGTTTAGGGATTGACTCAGGTCAGGGATTCTAAGTGAGGCTGGACTTCAGAAGCAGTTTTAACTTGAACCATGGAACTTGGTAGAAAGCCAGAGAGCAAAGGGTGAGGGAGAGGCTCAGATTTGGACAAGGCAAAGGTGACTCAGCAAGACAGCAGCTGGCTTTCCTGAGTAAGGCCAGGAGAATAAAGTCAGGGAGTCGGTCATGCTAAGAGAAGGTGGATGAGAGGAGCAGCCACTGCAGGCCTGTGACTCTCCAGCATCAATACGGAAACATACTTTCTTACAAGGCAGATCTTTGTGTGCTTTCTGACAGAAATACAGTGAGCTGGCCTGGGGAGAAGCCTTTGCAGAGGGGTCTTGCTTTGGCAGCCGCATAAATCTACCCAAATAAGTGAATTGTTGGAGAGAAATCCAGTGTTAGGCTGAGCAGGAGTTGGGGGAGGGGGGTGTCTCAGTTCCTCACCTCTCCTCAGGAGACTCAGAGGGGACAGAGGCTCTGGCCAGGTCCATGTTCAAAGGCCCCACCTGCTTATTGGGTAATTTTGGGGGGTTCTCTATTGGAGTAGGTACTACGAGACTGGCAGCATCCGGCCTGGAGTGATAGGGGGCTCCAAGCCCAAGGTGGCCACCCCCAAGGTGGTGGAGAAGATAGGGGACTACAAGCGGCAGAACCCCACCATGTTCGCTTGGGAGATCCGGGACCGGCTCCTGGCAGAAGGCGTTTGTGACAATGACACTGTGCCCAGTGTCAGCTCCATCAACAGGTGAGAGACAGCAGTTTCTGGCACCCTCCTGGACCCTAGGGCTCTGGAAGATCCCTGTAAGAAACATGAAGGACTTGGCCTAGGTGGGGTATTGTTATTTGGATGAGGCTTTACTTTGAAGAATCAGACAGGAGCTCCTCGGCCTGGCCCATGCCGACCCTTCCAGCCTTCTCGTGCTCCTGTGTGGCACCTCTCTCTGTCCCCACACTATCTCGTGCTCCCTCAAACACCACATCCTCTTCATTCTGTGAAAGAAGTTCCTTGAGCCTTTCCTGGCTCTCATTGACTACTTGGTCACATGTTCACTTTTGCTCACTACCTTTTCATCAAACATTTGCTCACTCATTCATTCACAATTATTCATTCATTTATTCTGTATTAGTTCCCAGAACACAGAATCCCTGTCCTCCCAGAGTTCACAGTCTAATGGTAACACAGACTCAAACAGAGTACCCACAAAGACAGGGCAAAAAAATGCAACTACTGGTCCTGCTGAGGCTAGGACCCTGACAGCAATGGGGCAGCCTACAGTAACTTGTTTTAGGGAAATCATGAGCGCTTTTCCTTAAGTAAGAAGCAGTGAATGGGAGTGAACTAGATGAAGAGGGGTACCTGAGAACTCTGACACAGCATATAAAGGTCCTGTGGCTAATGAAAGTCTGCACACAGAGATGACATAGAGTCATTCGAGAGACAGGAAAGGCCTGAAGTACACTGATTATAAGATGCCAGAAGAAACTGCTAAGAAGCCGGTGGGTGGGCACTGGAGCATATTCCTGCCTTTGATGCCTATGCAGCAGGCAGCCAGTAGAGTATTTTAGGCAGGAAGCTGATTTGTATTTGAAAACACTCACTCTGGCTGAAAAGGGCAGAATCAAGTAGAGTATGTGGGGTTCAGGAAGGGCCACTAGAGGAGCAGAGCAGCTGGTGGGTGGCACACATTCAGATGTTAACAGTGAAATGTAAAACAAGATCAATCCTGGGGGCTAGCATGGCTAAATCTACAGATCCCTGTTAAGTTGTAGCTTTGTCTGTGCCTTGAGACAGCCATGTTTCTAAGTCATGACATGGGACATGAGGAAGCAGGTATGAGAATGAGGTGAGGCCAGTTTGATTGTGAACTCAGTGAGTTGAAGACAAATTTAAGACCTCTAAGTGGCTGTCATGAAGGTGAGTGGATTGGGGACAACCACAGCTCCTCTTTCCTCCTCTCTCCCTAACAGTCCTTCTGCTTCCTCACAGAATCATCCGGACCAAAGTGCAGCAGCCATTCAACCTCCCCATGGACAGCTGCGTGGCCACCAAGTCTCTGAGCCCAGGACACACACTAAGTGAGTGTTTAGGGATTTGGCTGTTCCCATACCTTTGAATGTAGACCCAGTCTACACAGCCATACAGACATAGACCCAACCACACAGGAGCATATGAATGCTCGTATGCCTGTACATGGACTGAGTTATTACCCCGGGGCCAAGTCTATTTCAGTGCTCATGGGATACTCACAGGAACATGGTGAAATGGACACACGTCAGACAGACGTCATTTTAGGAAGCTTTCCCACCAGCAGGCCCTTGAAGGGCTGCAGCTCTCCAGGGCCTCTGTCCACTGCATAGCCTGCTGCTTTGCATCCATGGTGGTGGTAGTGGCTATGTGGAGTATCACTCCTATTTCTGACCCTCTCCTTATTCCTTTGCAGTCCCCAGCTCAGCTGTAACACCCCCAGAGTCACCCCAGTCGGATTCCTTGGGCTCTACCTACTCTATCAACGGGCTCCTAGGAATTGCTCAGCCTGGCAGTGACAACAAGAGAAAGATGGATGATAGTGAGTGCTCAGGGGACCTGTGGGTGGCATGAAACGCAGGAGAGCATTTGCTCAAGCTTTGATAGGAAGGCCAACCTTTCCTTCCATGGCCCTGGCTTAGTAGGGCTCTGAGACTCCCTTTTACAGGAGCATGGGTCCTCTCCCTTAGCTTGCCCAGTCCCAATCTCTACAGCCCTCCACTTTGGAGCACTTTGGCCTGGTGGTTTGGTAGAGGAGTCTCCTGAACGTTTTCTTCCTGCCTGGGGTACTAGGTGACCAGGACAGCTGCCGGCTGAGCATCGACTCACAGAGCAGCAGCGGCGGTCCTCGAAAACACCTTCGTACAGACACCTTCAGCCAGCACCATCTCGAGCCGCTCGAGTGCCCGTTTGAGCGGCAGCATTACCCGGAGGCCTATGCCTCCCCCAGTCACACCAAAGGCGAGCAGGTAAGAAGCTGGGGTGCAGGAGACAGATAGGGTAGGCAAGTGCCACAGCAAAGCATGTCTTCTGGCCATCAAAACAACTTCAAATTGCTCCCGTGGTCTCTAAGCACACACTTGATGCAGTGTCCGGCTGCATGTGTGCCTCAGTCACCAGATGTATCAATACCTCCTTCTTGTCACAACCCACATTTGAAATTTGAGCCTAGTTTTGCTTTCAGGGCCATCCTTTTGCCTTCAGTGTCTTTCTACAGCAATAGAATCAGGTTCACAACTGTAGTTAAAGTTCACACCCTTCTTAAGATGACCTCAACACCGCTCCTAGCCCTTTGCATAGTCTAGGATTCTGTGTGCCTCGTGCTCGAGCACACCAGCCTCATTCACACCTCTCTGCCCTTTTACATCATGTGCCCTCCTTGTAGAATGCATTTCTTCTCGCCACTTTGCCTGGAAAAATACCAGCTGCCTGTGGCTCAAGTCAGTCACCCTCTCCATGAATTTGTCCCTGCCCCTCACCTATGATTCACCCCTTGGGACCCTGTCATCCTTCCTGTCTCACACATGATTTCTACTGACTTCTCACCTCGTTTCCTGATCATCTAATAGGAGTGGGAAGGTAAAGGCAACAGACTTAGGGGCAGGGTAGTCTCTTGAGACACTTCTCCCCATCTCTGGAATCTTATTACTATTATTACCGATTACCTTACTATTAATAATTATTATTACTTTTTGTGGTGATGGAGGTCAAGCCTAGGGCTTCACACACACTTTCCCTTTGAGGAATATTCCAAGCCCAGTATTTTAATAGCTATCCAATGGACGTATATTAAATGAATGAACCAATGAATCAGTTGAGAAATCAAGAATGATAAGACACAACCTGCAGGAAGATTTCCTCTCCAGATCTTAGGAAAGAAGAAATAGGTTATAACAGAATGACTTTTGTAAAGAGCAGACAGAGATATGAACATTCCCATACTGAGGTCATCAAATATCCCAAAATGCCAACAAGAGACATTTACTATTATCTGTCAATGGTTCCAATGGCTGCCTCTTTCATCCCATCTAGTCAAACAGCCCAGGAAACTCTTTGGGGTATAGCCGGCCTATCACTGCTCTTGGCTTGAGGCAAGCCTATAGGTACACCTTGAAGCCCTGAGGGAGAGACAACGATGATGATACTAACAAGCAGTTGAAACACTGCCAGCAAATGGCTGGGCTGCTGGCCCTGTGCCAATCCCCACAGCTGGGCAGGCAATATGCGTCAGTGATTTTTATCAGCTTTGACTATGAGAGCTGGGAATGGTGTAGACAAAGTTGGCTATTAGCAGACCCAGGGAGAGGGCCTGTGCACACTTCTGATAGTCAGAGCACGGCTACAGAAGGCAAGTGTTGAGCCTGCAGGAAGCTTATTCTGTGGTGGTAAGCGTGCAAAATGCAATATGCTTATACTAACTATCCTTAGAGAAGAATGAATCCCTACTGAGGAGACCCTGGGCCCTGGGCCATGCTGGAGGATATGCAGAGAGGACCTTAGGATGAGAGACTTTAGAACTATAGGAGATTTGGTGGCCACGCAACTCACCCTTTTGATTTGTATGGGGAGAACTAGGGGCGTGGAGCATGGGAGGGTTTGGGGAAGGATTTGCAGAGTTTATGGCTGTCAGCCCCAGTTTCATTCACACGGATCACCCCACCCTTGCCTATTGTGACATGGTGATCCCATGGATGCTTTTTTTTTTGGAGGGGGTAGGGGTCCAGACATGGTTTCTGTGTGTAGCCTTAGGTGTCCTGAAAGTCACCTTGTAGACCTGGCTGGCCTAGAACTTGCAGAGATCCATCTGCCTCTGCCTCCCAGTGCTGGGGTTAAAGGACTAGCCCAGGACATTCTCATATAAAGACTCAATGAAGCCAGAGTATTTGAAAATCATTGAGCTTCTCTAACCATCCCCCAGCTATTCCTTCCCTCATTCAGTCATCAGGATGGATTGTGAGCAGCAGAGAACCCTAGCCTGAACCTGGCTCTTCCGCTTACTGTGTCTGATTGTGCCACCCCAAAGGAACATGTCCTCCCATCCAGGCTCAGAAGGCTTGGGAGGCAAGATAAAACAGATATTTATACATGGTCTTAGCATGGAAAATCACCAAGGGTGAGAGTGACCTCATTTCTCATTGCAGGGTCATCCCAGGCAATGTTAGAAATCTGTGTACCCTTCCTCTATATTTTAAACCACTATGTGGATCAACAGAATGAGAGAGAATGCTATGAAGACAGACCAAGAATGTGGCAGTTACCAACTCTTCCCGTAGTAACAATACACCTGTTATCACTTCTAGCTGAACATCTGTGCTTGCTGAGTATTCTGTGCCAAGCAACAATTTATCTAAAGTCACAGTTAATATTTAATCGGTCTTGTGTGGTAGATTCTAGGACTCCTATTCTTAAAGGTAGGGGAAAAAATCAGAGAGCTCAAATAAATCACAGCTTCCTGCAGATTGTTGTAGAATCAAAACCCTAAGTGATTTCAATTCTGAATCATTATGCACTCCTGTCCCCAATTCATGTTTAAGCCCAGAAAAAAAAATCCAGTCATCATTGGCATTTTTAAAACACTGAACACAGCACCACCCAGTTCTCTAACTTTTTCTTTGGGCTGGGTTTAGAACATAAACTTGATTTTTAGTATGTATTTTGCTCTCAAATCAACACAAGGCATTTCAAACTTTTCTTACATTCTCTAGAAATTAGGTATTTTGTTGAATTTCATAGTCTAGCTCTGAGCAACTCCACCCTGCCTCTAAGTAGGCCCCCTCGGGAGAATGGAACCAGAGTGCCATTTAGTCAGTAATTGCTGCTACGTGCTGATGGCGCCCTGGTGGCCTCCAGAATTGACTGCAGCTTCCAAAAGTGCCCCGCATGCAACCAGAAAGCACTGTGACTCCATTGTGACTCCTTGGAGAACTGAGCTCAATGGAAATTACTGAAAACAATTGTCTTCAGCCGAGCTGTCATATAACCGTGGAGCAGTCTTGATTCCAATCTTGTACAATAGTTCACACAGTACTTTGTGAAATCTATGGTCTGCGCGTGGGGAGCGGATGTGTGCTGTCTTTCCTTAGGAAGGACAGCAGAGAGGGTCAGCTCTACTAATTCATGCCATAAGTTAACAAATTATTTTCTCAAGGAGTGCCTTAGGCCATAGCCATGCTCATACCAGGGAACACCAGTAGGAGTTGGAATGACTGCTAGTACTGAATATCACCCCAAGTGCTTGACAGAATTTTTGAAACAAAACAAATCCTATGTATCTTTCAAGGTGAAACCCAATGTTTCTGTTTGCTTGGGTCATGTAAATGTGACATAGTCTTACAGGGTTGTATCAGTGGGTTAGTCAGTAAGAATGGCAGCAGCCAGGCCAGATAGTGAGCTCTCTGTAAGTGTAAGAAGTGATCACTGTACTCACTGCAGGGGCACCAGAGCCTGCACCCTTGCGTCACCTCACAGGAGAGGGGGGCATCCTTCAGCTCTGCACTTGCATTTCCTAAGCAGAGTGGAGGAGAAGACTGAGCAGCCTCCCCTGCAACCATTTTCAGCCCTGGGCAATGTCCTGTGTTTGGGGCCTAACCCATGTGAAAACTAGGAAGGAGACTAGCACCCTGTCAGAACACGGCCCTCTGATGGCCAGTCCATCACATACCTGGACTTTTATGGCAACAGTGGACCTTGAATTCTGGAACTCAGAAGGGGGAGCCCTAAGCCAGGTCATGGGAGAGTTCAGGGGTTTTGAGTGGGAGAGCATGCCATGTTGAGCTAGGAGAAAGCAAGAGGAAGGCACAATGAGCCAGGGAGCTTTTCCTAGGAAGACAGCATCTCCCACTGCAGAGACAGACAGGAAGGTCAGGAGGGAGCCAGGCCTGCTCTGCCCCTGCTGACTTCCCTTTGTTCTCCAGGGGCTGTACCCACTGCCCTTACTCAACAGTGCCCTGGATGATGGGAAGGCCACCCTGACACCTTCCAATACACCTCTGGGACGCAACCTCTCGACTCACCAGGCCTACCCTGTGGTGACAGGTAGGATGCCCAGAGGCTCCGGAACCATCCGGACTCTACTGTGAGGATCAGCATGGGCTTGGGGCAGGGGAAGGCAGAGGCGTCTGGCTGACAGGAGGAAGGTGTTTGGGGTACTGGCCTGGAAAGGAAAAGTGGGCTATGCTGACCGGGCCTCAAAGTGGAGCAAAGGAGTGGTGCCTTCAGTTTTTGGCTGGAGCTCCCCAATCCTTCTAACAGGGAGAGGCTGAGCACACATAGACTTCAGTCTCTCATCCATCTACACTGGCAGAAGGTACACCAGGGAGGCAGAGCCTGCAGCTCCCCCATCTCATTCCATCCAAGGAACTCTGTAGCCTTGGCTCTCCATCCTAGACTCCTCCTACAGCAGCCAGGCCTGCCTCTCCCCATACCCTCGCCCCATCTCATGGCTTGGTTTGTGCATGTTCCCACCCCATCATCTCACACCCCTCTCTCCTTGTTGTCTCCCTCCCTCTGGCAGATCCTCATTCACCCTTCGCCATAAAGCAGGAAACCCCAGAGCTCTCCAGTTCTAGCTCCACCCCTTCCTCTTTATCTAGCTCCGCCTTTTTGGATCTGCAGCAAGTCGGCTCTGGGGGCCCAGCAGGTGCCTCGGTCCCACCCTTCAATGCCTTTCCCCACGCTGCCTCCGTGTACGGGCAGTTCACGGGCCAGGCCCTCCTCTCAGGTACGACAGGGAGGTCCCGGGCTCTGTAGGTGTCGTGGGGTGGGAGGGAGGTCCTCAAGGCCATCTCAAAGTCCTCTGGTCTGAGGCTAATCTCATCTTTAGGCTAAACTAGCCCATCATCACCCTGTTCTCCAATTTATCAAGCGCATGGTTCTCTCCCATGGGAGGAGTCGGGAGTCAGAAATAGCTGTTTTGAGAGTGCCAGCAAGTGAGATATCTCACTCCAAAAGCCTGTGGGAGAATAGGGACCCATACAGAAAGCCAGGTGCTGTCAAGTCTAGACCTTTTGTATAGTTCAAAAAGAAACAAAGATAAAATGTGGAGGGAAAGGACTCGAGCCAATTTCTGAACCACCGTCCTGGAAAGGAATTTTGAGTCACCATCTGTGGCTATCTCTACGTCCAGGAGAGCGGTAGCACCGTTACCTGCACGGAGCACCTCTCCTTGCTTTAACTTGGTGCTGCACAGCTGGAGGCGGTGCTGTGCTGCGTGCTTGTTGTGAGGCCTGAAGGAGGTTAGGGAGCAAACCTCTTGTATCCTGAGAAGGAAACAGCCCAAGAGAAGGAGGGCCTAAGTACAGCCTCCAGAAGGTCAGAGCAAGGGCTGATCTCCCTCGTATCTAATCCTGACTGCATCTTCCAAGCAGAACATTACCCCAACCAGTCAGGCCCCGAGAGATGTCTGAAGGAGTCAAGGTTTGGCTTGGGCACAGGCACTTCAAAGTCTTCAGATATCTGACTGATTATTAACACAGGGATCCTGGGATAGGGGTGGAGGGGTGTCCCAGAACCGAGAAGAGAAGAGATTAGTTTCCAGTTGAGCATTGGAAGTCTCCTGTGTGAGAGAGCTGTCTCCATTGAATATGGATAGTAAGTGACAGAGAGCATGCCTCTTGCTGCCTGGCCCTATCACCTTGAGAGGTTAAAGCAGAGAGACACAGGGAGACTCACACAGAGACAACCAGGTTGGACAGTCTAAGCGATCTGGACCAGCTGTTTTCCAATGTTCTAGACCTCTTGCAACTTAAAATGAAAGCCTTCGGCATGCCAGGTGTCCCAACTAGAGCAGCAGAGTGGCTCCACTGAAGTTGACGGCCTGCCTCCAGAGGCCCACAGGCTTGAGAAACTCATCAGTGTGACTTTGCCTCCCACCGGGTCAGAGGTCTAAAGGCCCTGTGACGTAGGCCCTGTGACGTAATCCCAGGCATGCTTTCTTATAAGCGGCAGCATTTTCTGTCTGTCTGACACCTGGTATTTTCTGTTTTTTGGGCATCTATGCATCCTTGCCATGGAGATGAGTAGTGTGAGAACAGAGAGGCAGTGGTTAAGGGTCTAAAGGAAGGAAAGAGGATTCACTTGGAGTCTGAAATTTTAAGAGGGTGAAGTCAGCAGAGATGGGTCATTTGTTTTGAGCAAAGTGATTTAAATGCACAAACTTGTGAGCAGAGTGATGTCAGCCAGAGGCTGTGGAATGGGGGTGCAGAGGGGAAGAGGTGACCTGTGTCTGCTGGGGAGCAGGCTGCACAGCAGGGCACACTTGTGTGTCTCGTGAGAACGGGAGGCTGAGAAGCAGCTAAGGTCCATGTATCCAAGAACAAGAAGCAATTTAAGACTATAGCTTGGAGAGCCAAGCCTCGATCTTCAGCTTAAGGAGAAGACAGATGGATGCCAGTGCTTAAGTCTGTTTAAGGATCAGTGCCGACGTCCTCAGAGACTTCCCACCTAAGGCCTGGACGAGCTTGGACCTAAATGCTCACCACTTGGCTGAGCCCTCATGGACTTGAGAGAGTGTGGTGGGTAGAGAGGGAAGCAGAGAGCAGTCACTCCTGCAACATGCTGCAGGGAGAGAGGGTGGAAGGGAGGGTCAGGAGATCTCCTGAAATTAGCCCAGCTCAATCTTCCATGGATCTTCCTAGCCCCCTCCTCAGTTCGACTTTGCCTAAGAAACCCCTGTCACCTGCTGAAACCTTTACCTGCACCACAGACTTTCTCCCTGAAATTCTGTGAGTGTCATCTCCAGGATGACCGCCTCTGAACGTTAGTATTTTTTCTGGTCAGCCAATATGGGGGCAACATTAGGACTTGGGAAATAATGAGACTCACCTCCAGTTCTTCTAATCCCCTTTGGAATACCCCCACACACACACACAGACACACAGACACACAGACACACACACACACACACACACACACACACACACACAGACACACACACACGCCCTGTGGATTCTAACCACTGGCCATGACAGTGACATCAAGGACACCCTTGTCCTTGCTGTTGTAAGGCTGACTACAGCTCAGCTGATGGGAAGGCCGCCATTAGCCTTTCATCATCAAGAGCCCAGTACCCTCCTTCATTCTTCTGTACAAAATATATTTAGTCTTGCCAAAGAGATTTCTGGGTTGCCATAAATTCTTCTTGCTATCAGAACAAGATAAGGCATTGAAAAGGGGTTACACAGAGGGCAGACATCAAAGGGGTGAAATGAAATAGTCTCAAATCGCCTCCACCCTCTGGATTCCTTCCTCTAGCTAATGGCTTTCTGTTCCTGCTCCCTGCTCTAATTAGAATATTTACCAAGAGTTCTAGAGCCCCAGGATTTTCCTAGGGAACCCCACTTTGTAGCCAGCCAACCTATGTTGATGCCTGTGCCCACAATTTTAAAAGAGGCTCTCGTTGGAAGTCTACTGGAGTGCGGAGAGACAGAATTAGACAGTAGGGATGCGAACCGTTGAAAGAGAATGGGTTTGAGTGTCTGACCAGAGGGGGACATCTCAGGCAGGCAGCTTCTGTCCTTCTTTCTGAGATTGCTCAAGATTCTTTTTTGTTGTTATTTGTTTTCGGTTTTGAGACAGGATTTCATTATGTAGCTCAGGCTGTCCTGGAATTCACTGTAGACCAGGCTGGCCTGGAACTCATACAGATCTGCTTGCCTCTACTTCCTGAGTGCTGGGATTAAAGATGTGCGCAATCATGCCTGTCATGATTTAAGGTTCTTGACTTCGAAAGTTTTTTTTTTTTTTCCAGTGCTGGCATTAAGTCCAAACCACACGAGTGCTCTGCTCCTGAGCTGCATTCCCACACTACAAAATTATGTTCCTTAAGAAATTAAAGCAGAGGGGCTGGAAAGATGGCTTTGCAATCGGAAGCTCTTCCTGAGGTCCTGAGTCCAATTCCTAGTGCCCACATGGTGGCTCGCACCCTCTGTAACAGTCCCGTGGGATCTGATTCCTTCTTATGGTGTGAGGGTGCACATACAGACAAATCTCCCATACACATAAGATACATAGGTAGATTCGTATTTTTTTAAATAAATGAAAGAGAGTTTTGTGGAAGTCTATGAAGGCATAGTTTAGTTACGGTTGTGTGCTGGAAAATTTTTTTTTAGTCTTTCCTGGAGGGCCAGGTTTTATTAGGGGAAGTCTTCAGGGCTCTTGGGCCATTGATTCAGAAGTCTTTCTTGCTGACAGAAAATTAGATAGCTGAAGAGAAATGAAGATTAACTTTCCTGAGTAGAGGGACAGAGACCAGTCAATTCTTTTGCAGAGCTGTTGTTCATGGACTGAGGCCCCACTGAGAGAGATCATGGGTTAAACTGTCACCTGGGGTATGTGCCCAGGAACTCTGGGCAGTAGACAGTCTACATGAAAAAGCTATAGGTTCAGGTGACAGGAGGTGGCTAGGAGGGCGGAGACATGGCACCACAGGCTGCCAGCTCCAAGAAGGCTCCCAGAACAACAGACTGGCATTAGCAAATAGACGGCTAGAGAGCAAAACTAATGTGGTCCATGGGAAACATGGACCCTGCCTCAAAATTGTCTACACAGTGTGCTAAGAAAACCTACCAGCCAGGAAGTAGGTGAACCTAAGTTCCAGACCTCCTCTGAATTCTGTCCTTGTGTGGCAGACAGGAAGACTATAGTTTGGAGAAATTAAGTAATTTGTTGTTAGTCTTCCATGGATATAGTATTCAGTCTCAGTTTTAAACTCTCTCTCTCTCTCTCTCTCTCTCTCTCTCTCTCTCTCTCTTTCCCTTTCCCTCTTCCTCTCTCCCTTGCTCCTCCCTCCATCTAGCTCTTCTTCCTCTCGCTCCCTTTCTTCCTTCTCCCTCCTTCCTTCCCTCCCTTAAGAAAGCCCGAAGCCTGGGTCAGCCACCCTCTCCTGTCTCTTTCTGCCATATTAGCCAGCTGCCAGTCAGTCACCCTGCCCCCCTCCCAGTGGCCTGGCACCTTGCTCCCCCTCCTTTACGGACCCCACATCCTCCTTCCCACTCACTGTCTCCAGCTGGGCCAGGTGCTTCACACAGGGCAGGCCAAGGGGGCAGCATGATCACGGTTGCTGACTCCTTTACATGACACTCAAGGCTATTGGGGGAAATCTTCTGTTTATTTCTCATTCTACATCTGTTAAATCCCCACCCCAGCCTCTGTGTTAACCACCATTTCCTGCCCTTCCTTTGTTCTCCTGATGCCCTTATGTCAAAGACCGCCTCTTTAGTCCAGGACCAACCAGAGCTAATAGTCAATAAAGACAGATCAATGTGAGACAGATGTTCAGGTGTCTAAGCTATTTTAAATAATGAATACTAGCAGCTTATTTCTGACAGGATGACTTTCTGTGAGTATCTAGCTGATACGTTTCTAGAATGTGTCCATTGCACTGATCCGTGCCCATGTGGACCATGAGGCAACAGGTTGAATTATGTTGATAACTTCAGAGTTGTAGGACTTAGTGTATCTAAGGCCTCACCTCCCCCACTCCTTTGCGTGTAAAGTAACAGTCTTAGGACCAGAGTAGCTGGTCCATAAAAGTAGGGTGGATACCTGTAGCACTCTGATTACTAGCCCGTTCTCTCTGGGAAAAGGGACGAACTTGAATGTGCAGGAGTTTTTTGCTAAGTTGGCCCCAAAGCCTGTCTTAGTGTAAGATCCATTAAACTCTCATTTCTCTCTCGCTAACTCTCACTCTCTCTACCACCTCTCTCTCCTCTAAGTCCCCAAGTGCTTAGTACTTAGAACCCTCTCAAAAGTACTTCTTGAATGAAAAATTGTTCTCATGGGTAAGGAAGAATTAGTCACTGTGGGGCTGACAATCCATGAGATTTCATGCTGTGTTCCTTTACCTAGGAACCCCTGCAGGAGGTTTAGGTATGAGGGCTCTAGGAGGGCATGGGGAAGAAGGGACAGTCTGTGACACAGAGAAGATATGTCTGGTGAGTTCGTTAACAGAGGCTCACAGGCAGCCCCAGAAAGGTGACAGAAAGCATTTGGGCCAAATGCCTGTCATCCAGTGCAGGGCTTTCTCAACCAGCAGTGATTTTATCCCCTGCTTCCTTCACACTGGGGCATACAGCAATGTCTGGAGATACTTTGGGTTGTCACACTGGGCGGGGACTTGTACTGAAATCTGTTGGGTAGTGGCGAGGGATTCTGCTCAGTATCCTGCAATGCACAGGATAGCCACACAACACATACTTTACCAGCCAATAATGTCAATGGAATTCTATAAATGTCACCAAGAACTAGTTTGCCCAAATAATTCATTACTCACACTGGAGCATTTTAAGAGTTGAATGGCCATTGTTAATAAATATTCCCAGTCAGTGGACATCACAGTGGGACATCACAAACTAGGATATGTAGATTCTGGTCTGAACCCAGAGAACAGGGTAACAAAGAGGCAAGCAGTGCTTCTGGTTACTGGGCAGGGGTGGACGGGGAGAACATCAGCAGGTCTGGTAGGATCCCTCAAAAGGGGAGCTTTTACTCCTTGATGTGAAGGAAGGACAGATCCAACAAGATGGGGTGCCTTGGTATCACTAGGATATAGGCACGACATAAATCACAGATAAGCAGAGATTGATCAGGGATGAAACATACTGAAATGGATTTTTAAAGAAGTATAACTGACACAAATTCCACGTATGACCATGTGTAAATATTAGCAATCGCTCAGTGATGTTTCCTTTTATGTCAGGAATTTTCAACATGTTTCATGTCCCTTGCTATTCTGATTAATTATATCCACCTGGAAGTCCAGGCCAACCAGTGGGAACTTCCTCTGTGGTTGAGTAGCAATGTCTGCCACACGTACCCAAAGGACAGTGATGGATCGTCCATCTGCCTTTATTTCACAAGGTCTGGTTTCTCGGTCCTTTTGAAAGCTGGGTGGCTATGATATGTGGCCTCTTTTGTATTTATTTAGTCCAGTGGCGCCAAACTCTATGGTGGGCAGGGAAATAAAGACCAAGAGAACGCCACTCCTGGCACCTAGTACCTTGACATTTTTGTGAAGCAATAAAACAATATTTGTGAAAATAAAGCTACTAGGGAACAGGGAACAGAGTAGGACTACAGTTACCAGAGCCCTTGCTTGGTGAGCCTCTACCCTCCAGAGGAACCGAGAGAAGAGGAAGGAGGTGCGGAGAATGGCCGTGGCTGAGGAGAGGCGTGCTGAGCCTCAGGAGGGTGGGGTGGTAAGAACGGGAGACATCTGTACACCAACCAATGACTCTTGGTGTCTTTTACCAGGGCGAGAGATGGTGGGGCCCACGCTGCCTGGATACCCACCCCACATCCCCACCAGTGGACAGGGCAGCTATGCCTCTTCTGCTATCGCAGGCATGGTGGCAGGTAAGGGCTGAGGGACTGAGCACGAGTGTTGCCAAAGGGAAGGGAGCATGGAGTAGAGAGACAATAGGTCCCACGCATAGGCATCCTAGAGAGCACTGAAAGGTGGCGCAATGGGGTGCCTTCATAGAAGCACCCAGAGAGAACCCCAGTACCATCTTGGCTCCTTGACTCCTCTTAGCTTATCATTCTGCTCCCAGACCTTCCACACAGACAGACCTATGCTCACATGCAAGCACCCCTACTGTTTCCTCTTCAGTGCATTAAAGTGGAAGAGTATGCAGCCAACACTGAGATAAGCATGAGCCTAAGCCCTGGGCTCTTGGAGTTTAAATCAGATCAGATGGATTTCAGTTTACCTCTTCAGTAAAATCTGAATTTGAATGATGATGATGATGATGATGATGATGATGATGATGATGATGATGAAGAAGAAATACATCTTCCTTCCTTTGCATTCCACACTTAGCAATGAGTGAGGCTCAGGTTCTAACTACCCTGTGGATACCACAGAGTATGAATAGTCCTTCTTCACACTCATTTGCAATGTCCTTTATAGCCCATTTGATGTCTGTCTGCCAATCATGATCTACTGACCCAGGATGTCAGGGTCTGGGACAAATGGGTAGAGTAATGACAGTTTCTTTGGGAACATGCCAGTCTTTAGAAGACATGTCGGAAAGCTCCAGATTGGGTGGGTCGTTACAGTTTCCACTGCCCAGAGAGGTTAAAGGCTCTGAAGCTTTGGGGAAGGGTTCTGAACTCAGATCATGAGTAACGCCCCAATACCAGCCATCTACCAACCTTCCTGACTCTGACCCTAAAGACCGGGCACCCTTCCACCAAGTCTGCTTCCCCTGGCAGGGGTTAATCTTTCCCAGCCACCCACCCACTCTGGGCACCCTGTGCACAGGCAGAGAGAGGAGAGGGAGCAGGGAGAGGAGGCTTTGCTCCCTGGGAACCTGCTGAGCTGGCACTTGTTGCTGCTCGGTTACCGTGGCGATGTGCTTAATGCAGCGTTGAAAATACAGAATACTGACTCCTCTCTCCCTCCTGGTCAGGACTCCCTCTCTCCCTCCCTGCCTCCCTCTTGTGGAGCGTGAAATGAGATTGGTCAAGATAAAAAAGGAAAAGATTCGGTTATTTTTTTTTTTTTTTTGAGTGTGGATAATGGGGTCTCTCAATCAAAATCCTAGGCTCCAGTCTGTTCCCCACCTCCCTTTCCCAAGCCCTCCACCTTTCCCGCTGCCTGTTTAGAGGAGACTGAAGCAACACAAGGCACGATGATGACTTCTCTCTCTCTCTTTCTCTCTCTCTCTCTTAATTATGAATGATTCTTGGGGGCAGACTCAGGGCAAGGTGTTCCTGGGGCCAGAGTGTGACCCAGAACATAGCTGGAAGTGTGGTATCCAGGAAGACCCCACTTAGAGTGGGTGCTGTGAAGAAGTACTCTCTCAGACAACAGCATGCAGTGTGTACACACACATTCACTCACTCACGACACCCGCCACAAGTGAATTGCAAAAGGAAGGGTCCCACCCTACCGTGGGTGGGTTTCCAGTAAGCTGTGTCCGTGTGAGTTTCAGGAATTGCAGTGCCTTTAAAACGAATCACCTGGTTCTTGAGAGCATTCTTGTGCAAATGGCTTCTGAGGGAATGTCTTTTGTGGGAAAATAACTTTATAGCCATCTCTTACCACCACCTATGATGTCTCAGTTGACAGAATGGAGATTCTTTCCATTAAAGTCAGTTAATTCATTAAGCACCTACTGCATGCATGTAAGTCACAGAATAAGGGCTTCAAATAAGGCACGCCCGCTACACTCCTCAGCCAGTTTTGTTTAGGAATAAATGGTCATCTATTATACTCTTTGACCACATGGTCATTTACATGCATAGCTTTATTTCTCTTTAGTCTTTATAACCCACGTTGGAGGCCTAGTCGAACCCAGGTTTTACAGCCAGGAAACCAAGGTTCACAAGAGCCAAATGGTGTGCTCAGTCATGAAACTAAGTGACTAGGTTTTTCAAACACAAATTTATTGATTTAACATCTGTGCCTCTTCCCATTTTCCCTCACTGTACCCCATCATACCATAAATAAAGATGCAAGCTGTGGCCCGACCCTACAAACAGTTAGTGGCTCTCACATCAGTTGTCAAACCGAACCAGCAGATGAGATAGATGGTTAGGGTCATCCTGGCATCTAGTCGTGCTTTCTTCTAGGTTTCTGTTCTCTCTTTCCACCCCACTATCTTCCTTTGTATCCTCCTGTCTGCTGATTCTTATTCATCTATCCTTAAATACACACACACACATAATCATTTTATGCATCTTTCTACCCATCCGTCCGTCCGTCCGTCCGTCCGTCCATCTGTCTGTCCATCCATCCATGCATGTATGTCTCTTCCTTCTTCTACTGTATCCACACTTTACCTGTCCCCCTTTCCAGCCATCCCCATCCATTCTCTCATTATTAATATTTCTATTATCCACATTCTATCCAACCTTGAACCCTACTGAATGATCACTTCGTCAGTTAACAAATACTAGTGGGTGTCTACTGGGCCTGCAGACATGCACAAAGCCTGTCTCTCTGTTTGTAGTGGTGGACAAGCAGTGGACAGACAAGTCAGTGGGCAAGTAAGCATGGTATCACAGAAAGAGAAGTCGTGATAAGTGGTGATGCAGTGAGGAGCCGTGGGAAGAGGAGATAACTGTTTCAGATTGAGTACACAGGAAGCCTTTCTGAAGAGATTTTCAAAGTGGCCAGTCAAGTGATAAACTGAGGCTGACCGTCCTAGCCCCAAAGAAGACCAAGTGCAAAGGCCCGGAGGCAGGAAAAGCTAATTTAGCATGACAGTATACGGAAAGAAGGTGAGCACTGGGTAGCAGCTGGGACAGGTTTTAAAACACTTCTCAGATGCTTGGGGAAATAGATTGTAGACACAGAGACAAGTCAGGGGACAATTGCTGATTTTTTTTGTAAAGGACGACAGTTGTTTTAGCTAGGAAAGTACCCTGGAGGACAAGAGAGGCATTCTGTATGTTTTGGTGATAAATGGAACAAAAGCTGCCAGCAAGTTGGCTACAGAGATGAGCAGGGGATAAGGAGAGAGGACAACATGGCATGATGTCTGTAGAGTGAGCTGGGGGCCTCGTGGGGGGGGGGTAGACACTGTGAAAAGCAGGACAGGACAAGGTGTGATGGAAGCAAGAGCTAGAGGCCATAACAGAGCTGAGACGCTTAACTAAATACCAGACTTCATCTTTAATGTGAAGCTTCTCCAAACATCATTGGGAATTTTGACAGAGAAGGGACCAGAAGAGAATGTGTAGAAAAAGCAGGCATGCTGGGCAGTGGTGGTGCACTGCACGCCTTTAAGCCCAGCGCTTGAGAGGCAGAGGCAGGTGGATTTCTGAGTTCGAGGCCAGCCTGGTCTACAGAGTGAGTTCCAGGACAGCCAGGGCGACACAGAGAAACCCTGTCTCTAAAAACCAAAAAAAAAAAAAAAAAAAAAAGATGGAAAGAATGAAAGAAAGAAAAGAAAAGCAGGCATGCTGCAAAGCAGTCATGTAATAGTCAGTAATAGAATGTGAAGACACAGGCAGAAAAGGAGGCGTGTAGTATCCAATATAAGAACAGAGGGAACTGGCCTTTCCTAGGCACAGTGGCATTTCATTATATACAGGTTGACAGATCTGGTAGCAGACAGATGCCACACTGTAAGGTGTACTATCTACCTAGATGCTGCCCCTATCTTGGTATCCCAGCAACTGAGGCAAAGAGGCATGCAGTGTGCATTAAATAAATAAGTGACAGGTGACTATAGGCATACATTTTTTGCAACCTACTTTTAAGAAGGGTTCAACCTCTCCTCTAGCCCACCACCCGGTAGAGGTAGTGGAAGAGAAAAGTGACTAGGATCTGGGGGAAGTGGATCTGTTCAGCAATAGTTCTTTGGGGGCGAGCTTGATCTTCTTTGGCAGCAGTTCAGTCTCGTAGCTAACACCAAATAGATTCAGCAGCTGCACACCAGTCCTCTAGGCAGGCAGACACCAGGCATGAACCAGCAGCTACAGTCCAGTCCTTTCAGCAAGCAGACACCAGGCAGCTGTAGTTCAGTCCTGAAGAAACTGCCAGCCTCGCCAACGGGTCTGAGGCTAGGCTTCAGAAGAGGCAAGCTGCTGTAGGAACCTCATGAGCAGTTCTTAGGGGAGTTTCTTTCAATGGCAGTGTTACCACAAGTTGAGCTCAACAACGCTGTGTAAGGTGAACCAATATGTGTGTGTCTTTAGTGGAAAATAGCAAGGTGGAGCTAACCAAACCACAGCTCAGTGCTGTCTCCCACTGTCTGGAGTCATATTTACACTCCTTCATCAGAGTCCTTTCACGTGTTTGCTGTATCAAAACATCCTTTTACCTGTGTCTGCTTCAGGAACACATTCTTTCACATGTTTGCTTTAGCAAGACATCCTGTGTAACCCAGAAAAACATCATTTGACATAACTGACTTTCCAAAGAACTAGAAGTTTCCACTTCAGGTGACTGGATGCATGTATGAGTGACAGAAAGAGATGCTAACACATTGCATTTCTCAATGCCCACCCTTCCTTTAGAGATTACAATGTTTAGCACTGGGAGGCCAGAGTAAGGGCTCAGGATAGGGCCCTTGTTGTATGGCTAGGACAGAACTGGCCTCCTCCAGGAGAATTCTGAGAGCAGGGAAACGAGTGTACACCAACCAACAGTAGACAGGCTCAGGGTTTTTTTGTCTTTTTTGTTTTGTTTTGTTTTTTGCACCTGTTTCAGGAGAAAAATAAAAAGAAACCAACATTTATTGATAATCTAGAGCATGGTTCTAAACATTTAATACTCACTATCTCACTTAATCTTCACCAAAATCCCATGAATTAGGGGCAAGAGTTTGTTCCATATGATAGGCAAAGGCACTAAGGTTTGGGAGAAAGACACATACATACACTCACACACACACACACATACACACACACACGCACACACACACACACATACACACACATATGCACACACACACATACACACACACACATATGCACACACACACATACACATGCACACACACACACATACACACACACACATATGCACACACGCACATACATACACACACATACGCATGCACACACACACATACAGAGAGAGAGAGAGAGAGAGAGAGAGAGAGAGAGAGAGAGAGAGAGATATCCAAGCCCAGAGCTGAGGAGTTTTAAATCTTCATTTCAAAATCTGAAGGAAGGAGATAAGAAGTCACATAAAAAGCCAAGGCACTTAGCTCACAATCACAGATGAGTTTCTGAAAGACTAAACATTTTTGAATTTGAAATTGACTAGAATCTGGCTAGGTCTGTGAATGCTTGAAGGAATTACCTGGAATTTATGATCAAGAGTTCTAAAGCCAAGTTCATGCTCCATCACTGGTACACGGTGCAAGCTGAGACAAATTTCTTCCTCAGTCTTCACTTGAGTCCCCGTTCTCTATATCGGTAGCGTGGGAGAGCACTTCATAGGATGGTTGAGGGAGGTGGGAAGGGCATGATGCACAGAACCATGCTTTTGGTCATCAGCTCGCCTTTTGCTGCGGTGTAAGGGAATTCTTCAGGAAATTCTTTGACAAATGATGCTTTTGGGAAAGCCAAAGATTAGCTCACAGAAAGAGGAGCCCAACATACCTTGTGTAAATTCATGTTCTGAGTTTGCCTAAAGCAAGGGCCCAGCTTTCTTGAGAGTTGATTCCCTCTTTCACCGCCAGCCCCCTCTTCCTGTTATGGGCTGTTCTGGAAAGTTCCTTCTATAGAGGGTCCAAGCAGCTAAGAAAGTAGAATTTGAATCCGGCTCCCAGAGTTTTGGCAGTTTCCATACTACCTCAGATTTTCACCATGTATGAGTTTCTGGAGCCTTACTTTCTTTATCTGGAAAGTGGAGATTGTGATGTCTGCCTCCTGGGGCTCTTGGGGCCTGCAGTGTATGAAGGAACCGCCCAAAGTGACCCACACTGGGGACCTCCTGAGCTCCCCTGTCCGGTGCCACTCATTTTTGGACTCAGTCCTGCCAGCCCCACAGATCTGTCTCTCTGCCCCAGTCCCCATACCAGTGTCATGAACCTCACAGGTCTCTTGCCTGTGTGCTCCAACAGGAAGTGAATATTCTGGCAATGCCTACAGCCACACCCCGTACTCCTCCTACAGTGAGGCCTGGCGCTTCCCCAACTCCAGCCTGCTGAGTAAGTTCCTGGGGTTGTCCAGACCCTCTGATTGGACAGGGGAGGGAGGGTTGGGGGAGGGGAATGAAGCCAGACCAAATGAGCTCAGCGGGGGGGGGGGGGGGCAGGTTAGATGGAATGTCTAGAGAGATGGCAGTTGTTTGTCACAGGAGAAATTAGCAGCAGATCACAGTATTTGGAAGGTTTAGGGGAGAGAAGGTCAAACATTCTACCTTTTACATCTGTCCTTTCCACAGTCATCTCTATTCAAATTTTGTTTTGTGTAAAATTCAGGAATCAAGCCTTGAAGCTCAAGGGTAGAGAAGGGCTAAGCTACATTCAAGTAAAGCCTGAGAGAGGCTGTCCTGCCTGCAGGGGCTTACAGCCCTGCCAGGAGACACTATTCAGGAGTTCTTTGCACACTGCCAGCTGTTCTCCTTCCTTGGGAGCTGAGGCCAAGATGACATCTTGCTCATTGGTCATCTAAATAGGTTGAAAACAGTCATGAGTCACCACAAAGGCTTTGTTCCATCCAGTTCCTTAGGTTTTGCTTGAGAAATGAATAGTATTCAGGATTTGTATCTGAAAAGTGGGTTTCAGTGAGTTTTGAGACTGCTTTTTCACCCCTGGGTCCCTGAACTGTTTGGAGAAGATTTTGAGGAAAATGAGACCACAACTGAATTCTTTTAGAGTCCCCCTGAGTGGTAGCCCTATCAGTTGTCAGAGCAAGTCTGAACCAGAGAGAAGCAGTGGTCTCAAAGATGTCCAGTTTTACAGACACCTTGGCACACTGGCTGGAACATCTGTTCCCAAAGCCCCTTCTCTTCTCATATCTTACAGTCCCAGAAATAACCCACAGGGGACTTCCCTTTGCTCTGTTAACCAGATACGTTCAATTCCAAGACAGATGTGAATGCCACACTTAGCCAGAAAGGGCAAAGACAATGATGCGACGGTGTTAAGAGGGCCTCGGTGTGGAGCTTGGTGGGAGTCCCTCAAGTGCAGAACCCTCTGGTCGGCCAGAAGTACAATTCTTTGGGTGTTCAGAAGAGGATGGTCTGACCTGCCATGATTAAGGGGAGGCCAGAGAGCATCCAAGTCGCTCTCATTGTGCTCAGTTTTTGAGGTTCCATGCGCAACTGTTCTCTATTGCCTGCTCTTTAAAGCGAGAGTGTTAAAGGTCAAAGCAGTCATGAGAAGTAGGGGGCAAGAAGCCATCATTTTTCTGGCTAGAAACTCAAAGGTGAGGCCAGAGAAGGAAGAAAGGCTGAAGAGGAGTTAATCTTTGATGGTCAGATGGGCGGGGGAATAAATGATTAACGCACGCTGTCTTAAAGGTCAGCAGATGCAGAGGAACGCTATGGTGCAACGTTCCCTCTGACCAGCAATGCTGTTGTTGTTTAATGTGTCCAGGTTCCCCATATTATTACAGCTCTACATCAAGGCCAAGCGCACCGCCCACCTCTGCCACGGCCTTTGACCATCTGTAGTTGCCATGGGGACAGTGGAAACAACGAGGCAACAGGAGGACTTGGCCTGAGACAGGCCCCAGAGAGTCACACAAAGGAATCTTTATTTATTACATGAAAAATAACCACAATTCCAGCATTGCGGCTCACTCCCTGTGTGGTCAATTAAATGAACCATGAAAGTCAGGATGACCTTGGAGAATGCCAAACTGTCCTCCAAGAGTCATTCTGTGAGTGACAGAAGTTCCAGGAAACAAGAACCATCCATTTCAAAAAGAGACACAGAGGAGAAATGTACTGAGGCTGGCACCCACCAAAGGAGAGAAAAGGGGGTTCACAAAGAACTTAGAGGGAGACAAGTCTGAGGGTGTGCAGGGCCACCTGTGTGGTCTTCATCACTACAGCTCCGGCAATTATGGACAGTAAGCCAGTCCTTCTGGCCTACAGTCATAACCTAGGGCCAAGGCTCTATTATCCGTCATCCTAGGAGGAGTTTCCACCTTGAGCCTCGACCACTGCTGGGCAAGTCAACCAGCACTTTTCTGGGGATTCAGCTGACCTTCCATTTCCAGTTGCGGTGAGCCTACAAGCACCCTCTAGCCTCTCAACCAGTGGGCTTCCCCTTTGGCAGCAGAGACCCTGTCCCCTGGAAAGTTCAGGGACAGGAAGACACGGCGGATGGGATCAGCCATGTCCTCTTCTCAACAGTCCTGCCAACTCAAGTGTGCTTTCTGCAGCTCCCACCCACGCAGCCACGGAAGAGACCCTGAGGCCAGCAACCAGATTCCCTCTCTGGCTCCTCAGCTCTTTCCCCACACACAACATCACTGTAAATACTGTAACTGAAGCTCTGTTTTGGTCAAGCTTCCCTCTTTCCGTCCCCCAGACTTTGGCCTCTGAAATGTCTCCCTACTATGTTGGGCTTTTCTCCTTGATATTTTTTTTTTTTTTTAAAGACAACCTACCATTACCACATGACTCAATAAACCATTACTCTTGGTCTCAGGTTTTATCTTGGAGATGGACTTCCGATAAGCACAGAACCAAGTGACTAACAAACTCACTTTGAATACATTAGAAGGGGCATTTTAGCTGTCCTGGCTTAGCATTCTCTCCTTGCTCTTAATAGGTGTCCAGTGCTGGGTAAATCAAGTTTTGAGTTGATCCACTAAGTAGATGCCAGCATAAAGCAACCATGTGTCACAGAGCCATGCCAGTCATATACTCTCCATAAGTGGTTGGTGTTAAGTGAAATGCAGAGTATCAGGGGTGAGTTGGAGAACTTCCCCAAATAACTACAAGTGGCCCCCATATAAACAGCAGTTTTGAGCTTCACAGTGCTGAAGGAAGCAATCAAGGAGACAAACTTCTCTTTTGTGTCAGGCACAGTGTGGGGGCATCTTGGAAGACAAGTTCATATTAGCCCGATTTTACATATGAGAAAACCCAGCTTAGGAAGACCTGGGATGGTATGGCCCAAGTGGGACATCTTGGATTCAATGAGGTCTTCTTATCCTAAATCCAGCATGTTCAGACAATATGACTACACCCTCTTTTGGAGTACCCAAGGTTCTAGATACAAGGAAGGATTGGGTAGGGAGCTTGCTACCAAGGGTTTATTTTCTTTTGCTCTTCACCGGTGTCTGTTCCCCCATTTGGGAGAGGAGCTGTCTGGCATCTATGTGAACCCTTCCTTCTATGCTGGACCCAGACAGTCCAGCATGCCTGGGAAGAGAGCAGGAGAGAGTTTGGTGGAAGGGAGGATTCGTCATCCCACCTGGGGACTCCATGGTTGGGAGGACAGAATAGCTACAGTTGTTATTTCTTCAGGTCTAGCCTAAAGGAGGCTCCAGGAACATTCAAGGGGCAAGAATAGGATGAGCCTACTTGTGTCATGAGGGGAAACTTCCCATGAAGAAACCCTGTCCTCATCTGTTCATGGGGGATCTAGAATGAAGTTTGCTTTTCACTAACAGGATTTCTCCATCTGTAAGTGTGAAAGTAGGAATCAGCTGAGGCTTTTCATGGCTCTGACTCACTGGATTCAGCGGAGACTTGCTCTGAGGTTCCTAGTGTTCCTAGGAGCCTACACACCAATCCTTACATTTATAAGCAAAACTCCCCTGGCATTCACTCTCATGTCTCAAACGATAGACGGATCTGACATATACATTTGATGAAAACTTAACTTCCGGTTTCTGAGCTCAGCTAGTCATTGCGGGCCACTCCGCTGAGAGCAGATGCTGGGAGACTGTGTGGTATGAGCCAGCATTAAACCATATTCTCCAGGACCTAGTCAGACACTCTATCCAAGGCCAAACTAGAGTCCCCCTTGGGGCTCAGAAAACATTGGAAGAGAGCAAATATTCAAAGTACCTCAACACTAGGGTGGTTCTGGGAGAGGTCTGCTTGTGGCCCATGCATGGACCCAAAGAAGGAACGGTGGGAAGAGGCTGCTGCTGCTGCTGTAGAAAGCCATGTCCACCTAGGGGTGGGGCGAGGGGAACATTGATGGGCGACTGCAAGTTGAGAGGACTAGTTCACCCTTCAAGGGGAGTTGGGGGCCCTGGTTTCTGTGGGCTATGGAGGAATAGCCTATGTTAGCAAGAAGACTCGGGATGAGGTGTTTGCCTGAGAGATCACCAAAGCACTGAGAACCTACCTCACTCTTCTCTTCCACAGCATCTGAGACAACCATTTTCAGTGGTCTTGCAAAGAGGCCTCAGCTTTAAAGGTGGAAGCTCCAGTCTGTCACACAACCCCCCCCCCCCCCAGTCCTCCCTGCTTCCTAGTACCTTCTAGCAGGGTACCAGGTCACCTAGAGCTTGCAGCAAGCCCAAGACAGTAAAACTGGCAATGAATAGATGTCTCAGTAGATGGGCCCCAGGCATAGGGGCAGAGCTGCCATAAACTCTTTGTTCTATGCCCCCAAACTCCAAGTTAGGAAGGTGGTTAGGGAAGAGAAGAAGCCTGGATTTCCCTCTCCAAGGTGAGCCCTTGGGCTGTCTGCAAGCCCCCATTCCCCACCTTCCCCAGGCTGTGTGCAAGCCCCCTCTCCCCACCTTCCCCAGGCTATGTGCAAGCCCACTCTCCCCACCTTCCCCAGGCTGTGTGTAAGCACTCCTCCCTTTTCCCACCTTCCTTGACTTCTCTAGAATTCTTGCCACAAGTCATTACTAAGAAATAGTAACTGGCCTGTTGTGTTTCAGGCACATACTCAAAGCTCAAGGAATGGTGCTCATTGACCACAGTCCACAAACCCTGAGATAAAATCCTAGAGGGAGTGATAGACCCAAAGGTTTCCCCATTCCCATCTGCCCCATCTTTCTGATGTCTTGGGACAGGAATTGGGAGTGGGCACAGGAAGGACTAAAGATCTCAGTGTCTACCATTGGCGTGACTGTGCCTCACCACACACAGGTTGGGCCTGTCAGACAGGGCTGTGGACATTGCTTCCGCTCCTCCTTGATCTCTTTGAGCCTCAGGACTTATGGTAGTAACCCTCACATACACAGCAGCCTGCTTTCGTTTGCTTTGCATACAAAGAACATTCACACCCTCTACTGTTTCTCGTTCTGAACCCTGGTCCCATGTTGTACTTGGGGAAATTAAGACCAAGAGCTGCTTTAACAAGGTCATCATGTAATTCGCTGAGAGCATGACTGACCTCCTATTAGAGGTCTAATATTCACTCTGTTTTAAGGCTGTAGGAGTCTGGGCATCCGCACACCTCTGAGAGGCCTCGTATGCCCTTCTCCTCATGGAGAGGTTACTGGGTCAGTCACAGCAACTTGGCAGTAGCTCTGGATAAAAGGCCCAAGTGGCAGGAGAAGGCACTATGGGATCTGCAGGGGCATGGTTGCACCAGGCTGGTCTCTGGGTCCCTTCTGCCCTTGGCCTCAGGTTCTCCCAGCTAACTTCCCTTTAGAATCAGAAAGAGTTCCCTCTGTGGGGGAGCTGACTACTCCTCCATAATTACCTTCTGAGGTAATTATGAGCCCAGGAGTCTCTGTGATTCTGGGGAAAGGCCCCTCCTTCCCACAATGGCTCCTGCCTTTTCTTTTTTTCTCTCCTTTCTACCTTTCTCTTCTTGTTCTGTCTCTTCTGCTGAGTTCCAATGCTGAGCCAGTCTTTTCCTTTTTGTGAAGGACTTGGCTTCTTAAGGGGTGTGGATTCGTGCTTGAAAAGGGCTTGCAGTCCTGTGTAGGCTCAGGAAATGCCAGGAGGCCTCTCCTCCATCCCTCCTACAGCTCTGCCCTTTTCAAACCCTCTCTAGAGCATTCTGTCCTCATTGCTTTGGCTCTTTGGGGTCCTCTGCATCACAGCCCCTGGGATGGGTTCTACCTCGACGGCAGGCTCCTGTTCTGGGCTCTGGGCAGACTCACAGCATGCGTGCATGTGTGCTACCCATTAACCTCACCACACAACCACTCCTCATAAACAGAGTCCCAGTGCCCGGCCTCCCCAAAGGAGGCAGGCAGCACAGGTCCCCATCCTCTGGGCAGCTTTCCCCAGGCAGCCTCCTTCTCCTCTTGAGCCACCAGGTCATGAAGCAGCTTTGGGAGATTTGGGGTGCAGGATTCAGACCCCTAGGGAGGAGGTTCAGTGGAGGAGGGGCAGTAGCTCCTCCACATCTGTGCCCCGTGGCAGTGGGCCAGGCTGGGGAGGGAAGCGCTGCCTGCGGCTCTCCCAGGGAAATGTGATTTCCCTTGAGTGAAGCGGACTGTGCAGCGTGGAAATTGGCTCTTTTCTGAGCGAGCAGCCACTGTTGCTGTGAAGTCGGGGCGGGCTCTGCCCACAGGAGGCCGAGCTGGCCCCTGGAGTGAGCCAGGAGCAGCCATGTGCTGAGAACTCATTAGGGATAAATCAAACTAGTAACAGCATGAAGCCAACACCCTCCCCCTCATCGTGCCTCCCTCCCACCCTCTCCCCTCTCTGAGACCCCTGATCCCTCCTTTTCTTCCACAGTCCTCTAAGTGGACTTCTCCCCAGAGCCAGGCCACCCTTCACCCCTTAAGACACTGTCCTCCCTCCCCACACCAGGGCGCCCACAACAAGCACATCCCCTCACAAGCAGGGTACCTCCCCAGCCATGGCTTTCCCCATCCAGTCCCGGTACCCTGACTCCCGTGCCAAGGGTGCCCTTCCCACAACCCTGCCCTTTTCAAATCCTCCCTAGGGCATCTCCTCCTCAGCTAAGACACCATGCCTCTAGTTTCAGAGCCAAACCCACCCCACCCCCACCCCACCTGCTACTAAAACTCCAGAAACTGTTCTTAGATGAGAAAGTTGTTCGTTTGGAAATACAGCAGTCTTGGGTTTGTCTTCTATTTACTAATTGTTTGCAATAGAGGCCAAAATACTGATCACAAACATCTGGGACAGCCCCAGGTCTCACTAGGAGCACAGACAGGAAGCTCACCTCCAAGCTCACCTCCCAGCTGGCCATCTCTTTCTCTTTCCACCACAAGGTAACTTTGCCCGCATCCCGACTGTATGAGGTCCCCAGCTGTGGGCAGCATTAGTCCCTCTGACACTTGTGCCCCTGAGGAGGTGAGAGAACCTAGAAAACGTGCTGTCAGAGGGCAGAAGCTGTCTATAAAATGAATAGGTTTAATCAGAAAAGAAACCTGGTTCCCACTAAGGCAGCACAGAACCAGGGAAGGAACAGAGATGTTGGGCGGGGTGAGAATATAGGGCTGGCCTAGCTCTGGAAGAGTAAGAAGGATAGAAAGGTGTTCACAGTGACAGTGAGACAGTTTCTTTCCTGACTTGCCTCTGGCTGCTGAGGGGATAGTGTCTGTCCTGTGTATCATTTCTGGGTGTCATGAGAACCTGTTAGCTACTGTTTCAAGAGGCCTTTGCTCCTTACCTACTTTCTCATGGCCAAAGGATGTTGCTTTCTTTTTCTTTTTCTTTTTCTTTTCTTTTTTAACTTTTGAGACAGAGTCTCTGACCTTGAACTTGTTTTGAAGCCTAGGATGGCCTTGACTTGACTCTTCATTTCCCTGCCTCCCCCTCCTGACTCCAGGTGTGGTGACATATCTAGACGTCCCTTTTTGGAATGTGGTCTTTGGTTTGGGTGGCTTCTTTTGCCCCACCTACCCAGATTTGGACTCTGGCTCAATTTGTGTAATCCATCCAGACTTTAAAGGAGTCTGGGATGGGACAGAAGGTGGGAGACATTGGCTTGACAAGGTCAATGCAAGTGGAGACATGAGCAGTCTGCTTCCACTCATAACTTCTGCCCATTCATTCAGCAGTCTCCCTTGAAACACCTGCAATGGATCCATTCCCTTATGTGTTTGGCAAACACATAAGAAAAAACCAAGATAAGCCGAATAGGAACATCACACATACACCCCCAAAGAGCAAAAATCTTAGTGTTTAGAAATGGGATTTTACACAAATGGGAATTGCTAAACAGGAAGGGAATGAGACTCACAAGAGAACACACATGGCCCAGGAGTGACTGAGACTCTCTCAGGCTGCTCTCAGCCTCTGGCAAGGCTGGCCACCAGGAGCACTGCCTGCAAGCTGTCCTCTGTCTGTGACCAAGAGAGGAGTCAGGGAGTCATCAGGCAAGGAAGACTCACTTGTCAGTGCCAGGCGAAGGTTGGAGCTTGGAGGGAGGGTGCTCGCCTAGCACACAGGACTTCCTGAGCTCAATCCTCCATATCAGAATAATAAAATAATGTCACGGTCCTCCCCCGAATGCGCACCTAGCCATTCTAACCATCCTTTTCGGTCTTGTCCTGATTCCAGCTCATGGGAAAGGCTGGCCCCTGGGCCCTGCACCTCCCAGACTTGCTTCTTTTTTCTTATACCTGGATAGGGAAATGGGAGGTGGGCAGTCACAGATTGCAAACAAAACAACACAGATGGATGTGTCTTCCTGGTCCATTGTCCCTCTCCTTTCCTGGCCACAGGCCCACTTAACTGGAGAGAATGCTGAGAGATTAAGGAGCGGTGGGGAGTGGGAGATGACAAGCTCACCTGGCAGTGAGGTTCAGGACTCCTGGGGATGGAGATGATGACAGGCCTTGAACACAGACAGCCCTACTCCCATGATCCTCTACTCTACCCCTTTCATGTGTTTCATCAGGGCTCCACAGGAGAATGGAGCAAGGCTACTTACAGGCTGGAACACAAAGATGCAGAGAGTTGCAGCCCCCAGATGCCCTGGGTGAGAGAGAAGGGAGCCAGAGGGGGGCAGGTGCCTTCTCTCAGCAGCTGCCAGGGAGGGGCTGAGTGGGATGGGGGTGGCCAGACCCAGGCCAAGGCTTAGGACCCATCTGAGCATGTCGCCTGTTAAGAGGAGTAGAGGCGGGGGGGGGGGGGGAGGGCGGGGAGGTGAATAAATAATAGGAAATAAAACTTCATGAAGCAGAAAATAAAAGGCAGATTATACAGATGTGGCAATTTGAAGGATCATTGCCTCTGTCCTCTTTTTAACTGCTGCATCTGGAGTTTTGAAGGCAGCTTATCCTCTCCCTCCTCTGTCAGGTCCCCGCCTGGCTGGAGGCCCCCACCGTGGGGACAGGAACCTCAGACACCTCTGCTTGTGGTTTCCTAGGAAATGTGCAGCCACACTGAGCAAGCGTGCTAGGCCAGGGCAGTGTGCTGGGTGGGTTGTCTAGGGGGGGAGCTCTGAGCCAGGCATAGGTGTGGCCTCGCCTAGGGATGACAAGGGATGTTGGTGAGTTCGGTGTGCAAGGATCAGGTAGGTTATGGCAAGTGGGGACAGGCGGGGTCGACCTGAGGATGTGCGGTCAGCGCGAGGGCCTCTAGCAAAGAGGGTGCTTGGAGGACTGGGGCAGAAAGGCTCTGCTGCCTCTTCTCTCTTTTCATCCAAACTCATTTGTTAAGCCTTAGTCTGACACTGTGCCAGGTGCTATATAAACAGACATGGTCCTTGCCTTTAAGGAATTTTCTCTCTCTCTCTCTCTCTCTCTCTCTCTCTCTCTCTCTCTCTCTCTCACACACACACACACACACACACACTGGCACTTTGTTTTAAATATTAATGTATTCCTCACCTTGTTCCGAGGAGAATTTGAGACAACTCACAGGAAATACAATGCAATAATTTAGTTAGATCTGAGTATTTAGGGAAAAATGCCTTGAGACCATAGAAAATAGACCGTGGGTAGGAACGTGCACCCTGAGTGGCAGCAGAGCTGGTGTAGGAGTCGGCCTTGGGGCTTCCCGTTGTGAAACTGACTGTTCTAACACACTTGGCTGTCAGTCAGTGCACGGTGACAATCAGGAACGCTGTTCTGATAGTACCTGGGGCTCTAAAGGAAATAATTCACATTGCCCCTGATAAAAGAAAACTCAGCGTAGAGGGGTCCCTCAAAGATATAGCAGTCAAGTCAGGCCGAGTGTCTCCCAGGACTGCCTAGGGCAGCATCCACCAGGGACAGCCAAGATGGACACTCTCAGAGTCCATCCAGTGGGAGTATAGAGATTTGGGACATCTTGAGCAAAGGTCTCAATGTTCTTTCTCCAGGCTTCACCACCAGGATATTATTTCAGTGAGTTTTGGAGCACATAAGAGACAGACAAGGTTAGGGTCTCAAGGGAAATGCTGGCAGATGAAATCAAGGTTTCAAGCTAGATCTGACCGAAGGTGAGGGTGGTGGATTAATACAGGAGGGAGAGGAGCAAGACCATGTGGGGCACATTTTGTGGACTTCCAGTGAGGGAGGAATCTCTTCCCTGCCCATCCTGTATCAGGTCCCAGAGGGAAACAGATCGGCGAGGCAAAGAGCCTGGCTGGGTAAAATATGTCTGTGTCCCAAGGGATTGTGTTTCAAAGCAGGGGAAGAGTTATCTCAGAGCAATCCTAGTACTGGGAGTCGAAGAACAACTGTGGGAGACGACACTAAGTTAGATTGTGAGTCAGTGAGTGGCACATGAGAGCATTTCACACTTCAAGGGTGAGGATCTAAATAGGCATGTCCTGTAGTCAGGACTCCAGGTCTGAAATTCAGATGACAAGTCTGGGCCAGTGGCTGTCTTGAGACACTCTTCCCTGGAGTTCTTTGGAAAGTCAGGCAGTGAGGACCTCTGCGGTGCATGCACCTTTGGAGAGAGCTGGGCTTAAAGAACAGAAAGAAGGACAGCACAAACAAACATGGAAAAGCACCATGCAAGGAAGACGCCCCAAGTGTGTCGCTGCCCTGCCTCGGAGGGAACGGGACCCTGGATGTCAGACGCAGGAGCAAGGCCCTCGTTCCTGCACTTGAGATTGACTTCCTCTTGGAGCAGAGAGATGAGAGCAGGGTCAGGGACACCGAGAAGAGGGAAAAGAAGGAGAAAGATAAAGAAAGGGGATAGGGCTGGAGAGATGGCTCAGTGGTTAAGAGCACTGTCTGCTCTTCCAGAGGTCCTGAGTTCAATTCCCAGCAACCACATGGTGGCTCACAACCATCTGTAATGGGATCCGATTTCCTCTTCTGGTGTGTCTGAAGACAGCCACAGTGCTCTCTCTCTCTCTCTCTCTCTCTCTCTCTCTCTCTCTCTCTCTTTAAAAAGGGGGAGGGAGAATAATTTCATTTCAGAGTAACTATAGGAGACCCTAGGACAGCTTCACGGGGAGGGTGTCCCATGTCGCTGGCTTTGTGTCACCATGCATTCCTCCCGACATCCTCAGCACCTGCCTGGTCCCAGACCCTGGCTTTGGGATGACCCTGGCCTCACTCACACCATTCCCTAAGGTGGAATTGGTTTAAATGATTGACTCAGGTATGGAACCATGACTGCTAACTCAGACAGACTCATGGATTTGAGATGGAATCTTCCAAGAAGGAGATAAGTCTCTTTTTTTTTTTTTTTTGGTTTCTCGAGACAGGGTTTCTCTGTGTAGCCCTGGCTGTCCTGGAACTCACTCTGTAGACCAGGCTGGCCTTGAACTCAGAAATCCACCTGCCTCTGCCTCCCAAGTGCTGGGAGGAGATAAGTCTTATCTATCAGATTTGCACTAACAGGATCTACAGAGGTCCTCCTTGTACCCTGAGGGCTGCTCCCACCTTCTATGTCAGAATATGGAAGCTCCAGATGAGTAAGAGAAAAACTTCATCTGTGCTCCAAACACGGACACAGAACCCCCAGTCGTTGTTAAAGCCTATTCGAACCAATGTTCATTGCCTGGAACCTCTGGGCAGAGAGAGGGAGAGTCAAATGCAGAGGCCTAGCTCCAAACAAGATGGCTGTTTGAAGACAGGACTTAAAGCAAAGCTCAGAGGAGGCGTGGAGAGTTCCTAGGGTGATACAGGGAGGCTTTAGGAATAGCTAACCTGGCAGGCTTTCCTTCCAGGCGTTGTCTGCGCTGTTTGCATGCATAATTCTACTGCCTCCTCTGTGAAGTAAGTAGTGTTATTATCCCTGTTTTGTGGATAAGCAAACAGAAATATAAGAGACAGAGTAACTGCCCCATGGCCATGTAGCTAAAAAACAAAAAACAAAACAAAACCCACGCAGTTGGGATTCAACCTGAGTCAGCCTGATTAGGATTTGAGTGCAGTCCACACAGATCATGGGACCTACAGTTTCAAACGCTCCTGGATGTGAGTTTGGACTGAAGGTCATCAACGGTTTTCAGTGGGTGTTTTAGAGAGGGCTGGGGAGGGAGGGGAGAAAGGAAGAGAGGAGGTAGAAATGGGGACTCGGTAAGAAAGAAGCAGGTGGTAAGGCCCAGCCATTCTGGGCATTCATCAGACAGGTGGAAAAACAATGTCAGTCACAGAAGCCACAGAAGCCACAGAGTCCACGGAAGGAGACCAAGAGGTCCATGCTGGCCTCGAAATCACAGCATCATCAAGCTGTGAAATCAAGTGATGTCCTTTCTTCAGACGAGGAAAGCAGAGCAGATGAGTGGGTGAGCCAGGTAGGTGGTGAGGCAGCCAGAAGAGCTGGAGGCAAAGATGTCGGGGAGCAATGCAGACGGGCCGTTGGGAAGATCAGCCTGGAGCGCATCGAAAGACTAGGCTGTTGCAATAGGGCTTTATATTTTGTTTTCATGAATTTATTTATATATTTATATTTGTCTATATTTTATCCATTTCTTTTACATTTTAAACGTTTTAAAATAATTTAGGCATGCCTAAATGTTGCAAAAGTAGGACCACAGTTAGGCCCTATTCACTGGCCTTACGTATTCATCTCATCTTTGTTTTGTTTTGTTTGAGACAAATGAAGCCCAGGATGGCACGGAACTTATTATGTAGTCCAGAAGCTTAGTACGTAGCTGGCCTGGAACTCAGAGATTCTCCTCCGTCCGCCTCCCGAGTGCTGGGATTGGGAGCCTGAGCCACCACGGCTGAAAGCAAGCCGTGCGATCCTCTGCTTAAACACCGCACGGCACAAAAGCCACACTTCTTGGCTATATTCAAGGTCTGTCTGTGCCCCCTGACCCTTGACCTTCTGCCTGCTTTCAACCCCCACACACTCCCCTGTCTCTAGTTGTACAAGGCACTGAGCCCCTGCAAGGAGAAGATCCAGGTCGCAGGCCACAATGATTTTTAAGTCTTCCATGGTGCCAGACAACAAATAAATGCCCCTTACAGAAAGCTGCCAGAGCAAAGACCCAAGAACCAGGATGATGTTTACATCAGGTATCACCTGTATACAGTAGTCCCAGGGCCCCAGGGACTGCATTACCTTAGGCCAGAGTCCGACGTGACCCTCTTACAGGAGCTACAGTTATCACTAGGAGCCTCTGCCTATCCCCTTCTTCCTAGATAAGGGCCCACACAATGCATAGGTGGGAAGTCGGCCTGCCCATTCCTGGGATTGTAGGTGGACTCACTCAGCTTTCATTGCTCCTGGCAATTAGCTGCAGCCTGTGGGGGAGCTCTTGGCTCCATCTGTAAAGCTGCAGAAAGTCTTCCTCTTTATCTGCAGAGAGACACCAGCCTCTCAAGCCTTTGCCTGATACAGGTTTGTCCAATAGTGGGAGCCGTGGCTTGGGCCACTCTAAGTTTGGAGACATGAGAGATTCTGGTTAATGTGATGGCCCCAAACTAAGATCCTCGATAAGCAGGGCTCTTTAGCTAAGTATCTGACCCACCCAATGATTGGGAGGTGCTCGCTTGCCCTCTAATGGCCACATGTTAGAACTGCAGCCCAACAATCATCTCTAACTCTGCTCACTCTCCAGGTAGACAATGCCCAGGGTGGACTACCAGGCAGGGTGGACTGCCAGGCATCATTGATCTGGTAAAGCCAGGCAGCCAGTTTCCCAGCTCCAAAGGCATCCAAATGAATGGAAGTTCTACATGAGCAAAGCGTCACACACAGTGGACAGACCTTTAACTTTTCTTCTGGTATTAGGATAAGTGTTTAATGAGGTAAACAAACACCCCAGTCATGCCCACTTAGCTTGTAAGCATCAGCCTGGCCATGTCATATCTACTCATGCTAAGTGTTCTCAACACAATCAGACAAGTTGGACTCTTGTGTGGCTGTTAACTTCTGCTAAATCTCAGTTTAGCATATATATGTTTCGAACATGTACACATATCCACCTGACAGGTCTGCAGATTGTGAGGCAGGAGTAGGAATAAATGCTTCCCCAGAAAGATAAAGTGTATCTTAATACTGACAGCTGGGAAACAGTGGGCAAGGCTCCCAATTCATGAGGTCAGGGATATTTTGTTCATTTCAAATCCCCTAGTACTGACCATGTAAGGTGTCCCATAACATCCATGAAATGAAAGACACAGCAAGTGGATGAAAAAAAATGTTTCTGAGCTTAAATAGCTTGTAACTGTATGTTGGGATACACATATGGACATACAGGACACACACAAACATACAAGGGGCAAAGGAAGATACAGCCTGACACACTGCAGGTGGCTGTGGCTACCTGACTGACTCCCTCTTACACACACACACACACACACACACACACACACACACACACACACACAAATGTGCGCATGCACTCACTTCTTTGGTAGGTTCTATTTATTGCACACCCATTGGGTGCAAGGGCCAGCTCCAGGCCCTAGCCAGAGAGTCCCCTGGCCCTAAGGACCAGCTCCATGTTGTGGAGCTCTAAGCCCTTAGAGTTGTTACAAGCATTATGGGAAGGGAGGATGTGTGGCCCAGCAGGAAGGTAGGAGAGGCAACGTGTCAGCTGAAGGGTGAGCAGCAGAGGCTCCCAGTTGGCCAGAAACCTCTTTGCACACATGGCTGAACAGAGACAATGTGGCTGCTCCCCCAGGCCAGTCTCCTCCTCACAGGCACAGCCCTGAGTCCCCGGCTCTCCAGAACCTCCCCTGGAGAACAGACATACCTGGGAAGAAGCCAAAGTGAAGTATAAGGGGATTTCCCAAGGCAGGGCCGCAAAGGCCTGGGAGCTGCCCTAGGAATGAGAAATAGGTCCCGACAACCCTCAGGAATGCCGCTTTGAGGGATATCGAGGGGGAGGTGGGATGCGGGTGGCTACAGAAAGCAGTGAGAACCCAGATCTCCAATCTCCACTTCCACTGCCAGGCAGACTCCCAAGGAGAACTGTCACCACCTTCACCTCTCTCTCCACAGTGGTCTACCCTAGAAAAGCTACACTCTCAGGAAACAAAGGCTCCTTGTTCTAAGAACTCTCCACAGAGCTCTAGAGGCCCTGCTCCTATTGACCCTAGCTCAGGCCACTAGCTCTGCTCTGTTGATTAACAATTGGGCATGCAGCCTTCTCATGTACCCCCCGGGAGGGGCACTGGCTGACTGCAGGAGAAGCAGCCAGATCAGAAGCTTGGAGCCTCACAGCACCCTTGAGCCCTGACCCTGCACAGGCCTCTGTTAGAAGGCTGCCCTCTACTGGGCAGTGCTAGAGTAACCCTGCTTCCTAGGTCACAAGATGCTGCTTAGGAATTCCCAAGAGGTCCTGCCCTATGCTTCTGGGACCATCTCCTGCTAGGTCACCTAATTCCCAAAGTAAGACTGTTCCCAGTGAACAGTCCTGGCTAGACTGCCTCAAGCTACCTCCCAGAAACCCAAGCCCTGTGTTTTAGAGGAGAGGGGGTACATGGGACAAACTCCACAAGTGGAGCCAACTCCTCCCTCAACGCTGCTCTTGAACGGTCAGGGTTAGGTCGATGGAGGAACCACCATGGGGGACAGTGAGCAAGTAAGGCAAGATTAAGGCAGTTCTAACGAGCCAGGGGATGGGGGCACAGGGAAACGAGCCCCATCCCTGAGCACAGAAGCAGAGATGCCTCATCCTTCACCACGGTCCTGGCACATACGGTTGCATCTCAGGTCCACCCCGGAGCAGTGGTCAGTGTCTGAGAGGGCGACAGCCTCACGGCTGATTGCGGTTCCTCTTGGGAATGATCTTCCGGTAGGTCCTGCGCTCTGAGATGTTGCGTTTCACTTTGGCTGTGGTGGGAGCCTCATCCTGGTGCAGGGATGGGCTTGAGTGGGACTTCTTCAGACTCAGCCTGGGCTCCTGAGAACTGTCAGCTTCCTTCCCAAGCTGATCCTCCCACAGAGCCAGGTCCCCCAAAGGGAAGTGTAGGCGGGCTACCAGAAGATTCACATACGTCTCATACCGCGTTTTCTGCAACACAGAAATAACCACACCATTTTAGCACAGAACCGACTCCTGAAGGGCAGCTCATAGTTGTTTGAAGCCATGGTGGTAGAGGGATGGCCTCATAGTTCTTAAGTATCTCTATGGAATGAGCCTCCTGGGGTCCAGCTGCACTTCTGAACAACTGGTATCTGTGGAACATGATGCTGGCAGCACTCATCTGCGTAATACTCCTAAGGCCTCTGGAACTAGCATCTGCCCATCTAGAATACAACTGGACCCTGCCCTGGGAAGTTAGCTGGGTGTGAATTAGTTTCATGTGTTTCATAAAGGATGAACTGGTCAGCAGACAAAGGGCCCAGCTGGGTTGTGATAGGGACGAGCTGGGTCCTTACCTTACCCAAAGACCTCTGGGAAGTGGGCAGTTGTCATGGTGAAGACAACCAATAATCCAGAAGGCTGAGCAGAGGCTCTGGGAGCCAGGGAGAACTGGGCTGAGACGGCCAGGTGGGCATGAGTAGGAAACCCACTGGTGATGGCCCTTCCTGGTTCCCGGCCTCCAGATGCCATGGGATCACTGTACCTCGCCACGCCTTCCTTCCTGGTGGCTCTCTGCCCTGATCAGTGCCTTTACTGTCTCTGCAGCTGGTACTTGACATTAGGCTACCAGAGTGTGTGCTGATACGAGGCCATGGCAGAACTGGAGGGAAGGGGTGAGGTGGGGAGACTAGAATTAATAAAGTCAACTTCAGTTGAGACCATGTGTGAAGGACACATGTGATAGACAAACTATGCTTCAGCTTTCTCATCTATACAATGAGGACTATAGACTCTTGTTACCTACTCCAGAATTGTAAATTGAGATATTCCTTGCAGGCAATACAAGCATTAGGTATTGTAAGGATAATATAGTTTATAGTTTTTTCATCGTAGGAAAAGCTAAGTATATTCCTAAGAGGATGAAGTATTCTGTAAGTGTTCTTGGGATGAAAGGCAAAGAAAGGGTCTTTAGTGCTCACAAACTCCACTCTGCCACTGACGGCGATGTGCTCCTAAGTCAGGCTTCCTGGGTCTGAGACAGAGGCAGCCAGGAGAGGGCGGCAGAGGACCCAGCCAACAGGCGGTCTGGCCATGGCAGCAGGAAGATAGCAAGCTGCTCACCTCGTGCTCCAGATACTCCTTCCGTAAGCGGTACTCCTCCAGCTCGCGGCTGCGGCCCCGTCGCTCCGGCAGGTTCCTCTGCAAATCCAACAGGTCATCCGAGGCAGCATCCAGGCAGTTTTCGTGGGATCGATGCTGCTCCTCCTGGAAGAGAAAGGTGAAGGAGAAGCCGATCCCAGTCTTCTGCCCCTCGTTGTTCCCCGACTCTCTCAAACTTCTGATCCAGGTTGTGCAACCTCTCCTAACCCCAATCTGATCACGGGGTGCACAGTACACCCCTCCCCCACCCCCAATCTGCCCCATGCCTACTGCTCTGTTACTTAGGATGCCTGAATCTACCTTGGCCCTCCCTGCACCCCCGGCTGGTTGGTTAGGAGAAGCAGTACCAGGGAGCTCTGCGCCGGGCTCATGGGCAGGATGGGTCTCACGAATCTGCGCTGGGAGCCCACTGCAGCTGGAAAGGGAGGTGCTGAGTGTGTGGCAGCCGCCAGGTTGATTCGTGCAATCCAGGAAGCCATTTCTTTGGCAGTGCTGCAGGCAAAGGAGGTCGTGTGTCCCCAGGGGTACAGTCCTATCATCTGCCTTCCCTTCGCCTCACACCCCTGTTCTCTCCCCAAACTAAGAAGCCCAACATTAATGGGGGTGAGATGGGGGGCATTGAATTTTATCTGACAGAGGAAAATGCAGGATGGCAATAGAACTTATATCAAATGTCAAAACCAGTCGTTGGTAGCATTCTAGAACCTTCTGTTAATATTACAAGGCAGAGGGTAGTTCATTAACCAAAGGCCAGGAGGAGACGTTGTGTCCCCTGGCACTTTCTGTCTGCACCCCCCCCCCCCCCAGTACAAAATTTTAAGGTTTCCTGGTCAAGGTAGTAGCTCCTGTCAGGGCTGGGGCCACAGACATTGAGTGGCAGCATTGAGCCTTGCCACTTTTCTCCCACTCCAGGAACTCACGGTGCCTGGAAGAGGTAGAGACGCCAGTCTGCAGTCCGAAGCTGGAAGACATATGGCTTCTTGGTGTAGTGGGTGGCTGGGCTGGCTAGTGAGTGGTGCACTCCCACAGGTTCATCCACCATATGTCCTACCAAAGTCTCTCCATCCAGCCACTGGCCCTCTCCCTGCCACCAGACACGGAGGGGCTCAGTGAAGATGCTATCAGTTGCCCATCTATCCCAATATTCTGGACCTCTCCTTGATGACCCCATTAGCTGGGTTCTAAATAGCATTTCAACAATTGACGTGCTTCCAGAATGATGCTGTCCCCATCAGCTTTACACTCCCGTAGCATCTGTACTGTCCCAAGGTCCCATCCTTGACCTACAAAGAACTTTTCTGTCCTTCTTCTCTTCCTTCTTCTCCCCAGCCCTGGGAAGTCAGTACTCCGTGCTGTTGACTCCCTTCCTACCTTCAGAAAGTAGAGGGCCATCCCTCTCAGTAAGGTGTGAAACATCTTCCAGCCTCGTTTGCCCCACGGTGCTGTCCCAAGGGGAGACAAAAAGGTGAGTGCTGTACTCAGTACAAGTAGGCAGAGTCAGGCACACACCCCTTACACCACCTCCAGTCCCTCACAAGGAGGCACATGAGCATAGAGCACACCACCACACACAAACAAGTGCAATCAAAACAGACTGATGTCTCCACATACAGAAACAAACCCAGAGAAAGAACTACTGCCATATAAATAGATGCTCTACTGGCTTATAAACAGATGGTCATACACACCAGCTTTCTCCAGCCCCAGGTGCACGCACTTAGGCACAAATAATTCTACTCAGCCCCATTCGTACAAAGTGTGATGTGTTTGCCCACTCAAGGAGCACAGGGGGAACCCCTGAGGCCCAATCCCCCTTTCTTTCTCTTCCTAATGTCCTGGCCCTTGGCCAGAGGGAGGTCTGATTTTTTGTGGTCATCCCTGGAAAGTCCCACTTAGCCACTATAGAGTTTTCTCTGTGGTTCTAGCTTAGTTTACAGAAATTAGTGCTCTGGTCAGGTAGTGGCCCTGGGAATGAGCCACAAATGTCAACTCGGGCAGATTTTATCCCTGCCATTCCTTTTGCAGATGGCATATTCTTAGTGGATTCTGCTATGTTCTTTGCTCTTCAAGGGATATGCTCAGACAATGCAAAAATTCAAACTTTCTTACCTTATGAGGTTCCATTCAGGTGCCATCCTTTCCAGAACTGCCCCCATAGCCAGTCCTCAGAACCAACGCCCAAAAACCTCTCCCTCCTCCTGCCCCCAGAGGCAACACAGTCTGCTGCCACCTTTAACTGAGACACTAGTGTGCTTGTCTAATCTTTGTCTCACCACAGGGTTGCTGGGGTCTGGGGATAACCAGACCTATTTTATACAGCATTCAGTTACCATGCAGGAAAGAAATACAGGTTGCTCATTCTTCTGTGTACCACAACATAGGACAGGTCCCCACGTAAAGCTCTCCCTTACGCACCGCTCTGTCCCCAGCAGCAGACACTCACTCTTCTTGCCATCTGCATCATGATGCATCTTCCGGGCCAGGATGCCCTGCTTATAGGTGGGCATGGTGGGGTCCTGAGCCATCTGCAGGAAGGGGCTGCTTATCTTGCCAGCTGAGGGAGAGGGCTGGTCCTTTTCATGTCTAGCTGCATCTTCTTCATCTCTGGATGGCAAAGAATCAGGGCAGGGATGCTGGTGGGGCAAGTACCCTCTGCTTCTTGAGGCACTATAGCACCTCTCACCAGTTCTGGCTTCTCCAGTATTGCCCAAGTTCCTCTGCCCTTTCCCAGACTGGTCCAGTCCCCTGCCTCAGGCACCACCCACTCGGAGGGAGAACTATATAGACCCCTCAGTTTCTCCAGTTCTCAGGTGGGCAACAGTGGGTAGACAGGCTCAGTGACAAGGATGAAGGGCAAGAGAGGAAGGAAGGGGAAAGCTCACTTACAAAGCCCACTCGAGCTTCTCACTTCGGATAGACCAGTAGAGCGCCTGGAACAGAAGCATAGAGATCAGCAGGTGGTCTAGTCTTTCATGTGGTTGGTACACATCTATTGGCATGTACCACCCTTTTCCTCTAACCCATCATAGCTAGCCTTCTCCCAAGTAGGCAAGCATTCATGATCCATTTCTCCATTTCTCCACCCTGTGCTGGATACTGGAGACATAAAGATAGCAAAGTAGCCAAGGGTCTGCTCTGCAGAAACCTAGTAAATTCTAAACTAGTCCTTTGAGAGAGAGCATGAGTTACCCACATACTGTTCTGCCTAGGGGTATCTGACAAAGGAGCAGGGCTGAACAACAGGCCCACAATAAGTATTTGGTAAATGTATGAATGAATGCTGGGTTAGAATTTTGGAGTAATGTCACAGATGTATTATGTATTATGAATGCATCTTGCTTGCTTTTGGGGCACTTGGTGTTCCCCAGCAGGGTACTTGGTGTACAGGAAATGTTCAGTAGATGATCACCAAGTAGATGAAAAGAACCAGTGGTCCAATTGCTTATGAAGCGTGTGTGAGCCAGACAAAGTGCATGGTTCTTCACAGCTTTCATTTCATCTTGATAATGGCATAATGAGGTGATCATTTACTCCTGAGACAGCTTGAATTGACCCAGGGATATGCTGCTGGACTAGGACTCAAACCAGGAACATTCAGCTCCCAAACATGGAACTTTGTGTCTCACACATTCAGTCCCAGGACAGGACAAGACAAGGATGCATGCACTTGTCAGGCTTCAAAGGGGCAAAACCCTCCTGAGAATGTAATGGAATATTTTCAGATGTATAGAGTATGGTTCTATAGGTCCAAGGGTATCAATTTGTACAGACAGCAAACCCCAAGATACCACTGATACTACCAGACAGAGACACACAGGCAAAGCGTGTCCTCATAAGGACTTCTCATCCAAGCTATGTCTAAACTCTAGTTTTCCCCTTGGAACTAGAGTTCTAGGCTATAGACAGAAAAGAGAGAGAGGGCCCAGGCCTTGTGAGGAACCCATACCTTCAGGAGCTCTTTGGGGAAGTTCCCACCATCCTGCAGGCCATTCAGGTTGGTTACAAATTCCTGACAGCTCATGCTCTTTCCAATGTTCTGTGGCCATGGAGAAGTGGGACAGTTTGAACATCCCACCCGGACATATTCCCAGCCTCTGGTCCTCTCTTCTGCCTCATGCCACAACCCCTCCCCCATCCTCCAGACCCCTACTTCTGTTCTTTAGCTGCTTCCTCACTCCTTACCTGTCCATGTAGGTCTGTGTTAAGGAGCATGATTGCACAGGTCAAGGTGTGTACAGAATCTGCCCCAGAGAGAGGCAAGTACAAAGCTCAGTGGAATCTGGACCACGCTAGGGGTGACACCCTCCCCCCATTTCTCTACAAACCCAATAGACTCCCAGCAGCTGCTGCTCAGAGAATCCCAAGTAAACACATGCTGTTTCTATGCCAACCCCAGGTCCTGCCCCAGCCCTGCCCCACCCTCCATACCTACTGAGGGGAAGGCTCCAGGATTGCAGTAATGGAAGCGTTTGGAAAACTGGTAGAGAATTCGTTCCCGCTCCTGAGTCTCTCCACTGAGCACCAGGGCCTGGAGGAAACCGCTGCCCAAGAAGGCCAGGATTGAGCGGAGCCACGTTCTCCATGAACTTGGGACCACTGCCCCACAGCTGTTGCTAACCACCCCACACAGCCAACTCCTGTCTCCTCAGGTGCAGACGGCCTTACCGGAGGGCTCGGTCCAGGCTCTGACCTTCAAACTGGAAGAAGGACAAGTAGGCCTCGGCTACAGCCCTGCTGAAGTCATTGCTGCAGAGGGGCAGTGGAAATAAAAGCAGTGCTGAGGACCAGGCTGAGCTGTAGTTGCAGAGGGCCCCAGGGTGGCAAGGGCCCAAAAGAGAAAAGGATAACCAGGCTAGGTACCAGGTCCTAAGATAGCAGCCAGTGTCTAGCCTGCCCCTGCTGCTTGGCTCAGTGTTATCTGTGATAGGCGGAGTGGAGTCTGGGGTGGGCAAGGGGAGGAGTCAGAGTAGAGAAGAGATGCTTCAAGTGAGACTGAGAACAAGCAGAGCTAGCCAAGAATGGGGTGGGGAGGTGGGATGGCATGGGGAGGAACCAGGACAGAGATAAGGGACAGGTAGTAATATGGCTGGAGGAAAACTAGGGATATTGGTCAGGGAAAGAGCAAGAGTGGACGGCCAGTGGAGGACGCCCATGGGAAGCTCCCTCTGTACTGCCTTCCCTTGTATCTCAAAAGTCCCTTACTTCTTCCGTAGGTGGGCAGCCACTTCAGACTTCCGAAAACCATTCAGTTGATAGAGGCGCAAGGCCAGGTTCCAGGCCCCCTTGTCATTTCTGATGCTATTAGCCAATTTCTCTCTAGATGATGATGGCCTCCAGCCTTCCTCTGGAGATTGAACTTGGGGCATGGGGCTCTCAGGAAGCCTAGAAAAGTCCATTTGTGTCCTCAGACTCACACTTGTGGTATACATGCACGTCAAGTGTCCTCCAAGGTCGTAGGAAGAAGTGGCCAGAACTCAGGGTTAGAACTATGACTCTTGGCATCTGGAGAAGTTGAACCCAGGTCCTCAGCATGGAGATACAGGGTCAAAGCTAGCCTGGGCTGGCCTAGGCTAGGACCAGGAGCTCTCAGAGAAGAGTTAGAGAAACAAGAGCCACAAGAGCGGAGCCAAGCTGGTGCCACATTTCCCCAGGTAACCACAAAGATACTTCAAGCTTATCTCATCTGGAGTGGCAAGGGGAGCAGCTGTGCTGCCCACCCATGATGAGGTAATGTGCTGGCTAGTTTTACATCAACTTAACACAAGTCATCTGAAAGGAGGGAACCTTAATTGAGAAAAAAAATGCCCCCATAAGAACCCAGCTGTAAGGTATTTTCTTTATTAGTGATTGATGGGGAGGGCCCAGCCAAGGCTGGGTGGGTGTCATTCTTGGGTCCTGTGTCTTATAAGAAAGGAGGCTGATCAAAGCCGTGGAAGCAAGTTGGTTATCATGGCCTTGGCACAGCTCTCATCTCCAGGTACCTGCCCTGTTTGAGTTCCTGTCCTGACTTTCTTGGATGACTAACAGTGTTGTGGAAGTGTAAGCTGAATGAATCCTTTCCTGCCTGAGTTTCTTTGGTCATGACGTTTCATCACAGGACTAGAAACCCTAACTAATACAGGTAGGATTATTTCTCTCATCTGCAACTATCCTCATATGCCTCAATGCCCCAGCCTCAGCCCAAACCCAATTCTTAGTTCTAGAGCCACATAAGATGCAGGGTGTGAGGATCAGGTTGAGAACAGGGAGCCAGGCTGGCTTTAGGAATGGCAAAAACTGGGGGAATCATTGGGAGTTTCTATTGCCACCGCCCAAGGATCCTGAAAATGGGAACAAGGTTCACCCTGTAGCTGCCACACTATTAGGTTCATCAACTCCAACTGGCTCCACTTAGTCTCTTTAATATGGCTCCTATTTAGCCATCCAGAAGAAAAACTTTCCCCATGGAGAGTCAGAAGGGCTGAAAGCCTTGAAGTAGTATACTGAGGCAGGTAGTCACCTCAGAAGGTTTCTACCTATGGCTGCAGTTCTGAGGTTACACAGTTCCTGGTTATGGGCTCCAAATATAGTATCCCTGTCCCAGTCAAGTCTCCCCCTGCTGAGATCCCAGGCAGCACCCAGGCCTAGGCACTTCAGTGAATTTCTCCCATTGACTTCAAGTTCAAAAACAATCTGTGATCTCTACTCACTAGCTTCTACCTAGAATCTTCCAAGCCTTCACAGGGCTCCAGTAAGTCCCCCAAACTTCTTCCGGTCTTCCTCCCCTGGTGTCTAGCCGGGGACATTGATGATTCTGCTTTTGTATATTTAAGTCTTGAATCTCTGTAATTCTCTGCTCTTTATGTTTTTAAACATTCCAGTCTTCTGAAACTGTGCTCATGTACTCGGGTATTACCCATATAATATAGTCGTGGGGATTAAATCAGCATTAGCACATTAAATTCAATGTCCATTTCTCATGCTCCACCCAAAGCAGGGTATTCTTATCACAACACAGCTACGAGCCAAGGAGCCAGTTGTACTGAGACTCACCCTTCTGCAGAAGCCAAGTGAACATGGTTCTGGGTGGCTGAAGCGGCTTCACTTCTGGATGTATCTTCACACTCTGCCTCCTGCCCCAGGCTTGGGACCTCCTCTGTCTCCTCTTTCTTCGGGGAACTCAACTCTGATTTATCCTTCTCCAGGAGTAAGGGGTGTGAGGCATCTTGTGGCCACTTGGGGCTGTGGAGCTGAGCCTGTGGACTGCTTTCCTGGGAAGACACAGGGCTGGGCCGAGGGCCAGAGCCTCCGCCCTCAGATTCTGGACAGCTAGGCTCCAGTAAAGATGCTTGGCTCCCCCAGGGGGCCAAGGTGCAGAGCATGGGCTCCTGGAAGCAGCCAGCGTCCGTCTCATCTGAGGCACAGCAGGAATGAGCAGGCTCAGGGGTGGAGACAGGAAACAGCTGCCAGCTGCCCCCAGACCTCCTTCCCTCAGGTACCTCCCTGGCACTAGGCAGGATGCCCTGTCCTGCTGCAGACACTGATCTCTCTCTGTCTATCTGGTGGCAGAGTCCTGGACTCTAATTCCCCAGATAGCTCAGGTCTTAGTAAAAAATTGGAAATCTGTATCTTGTGTATAGCTCTTCATTCTATAAGCAACGGGAAGCTCTTTTATGTATGAAGACACAGAAGAATTAATCCTAAGCACTTCTGACTCCAACACTGTACAATGAATCCAACAAGGACTTTTGTCTCCGCTCTGAATCCCAAAGCCCCTCCTCCCCTCAGTTTCCTAGATCCCCACAATGTCTTACTTCTGTTCTGGGAGATGAGAGACTCCTGGGGCCTGGAAGGGTCTTCTGTCTGCAGGTCCTCGAGTGTGGGTGGAGTCAGGTGAGAGAGGCTTTGGGGTGTCTGTGAGCCCTGGAGCAAGAGCAATGAGCAAAGAAGAGTGGGGAGTGCTGAAGTGAGTGGAGTGGAAGCCCCTCCCTCCTAGCGGTCCTTCCTCCCGAGCCCATGGACAACAGTCTGGGTCCTCAGTTCAGAAGAGGAACAGTAGTAGCCGGAAGAAGCACCATAGCCTTGGAAATCGTGGGTTCGCAGTTCTTCATAGACCGGGAAGTTAGGTACAGGGGAAGAGATTTACCCAAGGCTGTACAGGATGTGTTGGGGCAGGTCTAAGGTCAAATCCAAAGTTATCTGATTCCTGGATCAATTCATGGTCTACAGAGGATGCTTTAGATGAGCCAGGGCCAAGATCATCTTCCCAAGAAGTCTGAAATAAGAGACCATTGATCTGCTTGTGAAATTGTTCTGGGCTCCTTCCCACTCCCCATAAGACCCTTTCTTCTCACAAGCTGCTCAGTTGGCCCCACAATGTCCACCCTGCCTGGACAGAGTTCCTAGGCTTTCCTTGAAGGACCAGAATCTTGGAAGGAGGTCCTCAGACAGGCATCTCCAAAGGATGGCAGTCCTCTGACCACCATTGTTCTTTGAGAGTGGAGAGATTAGAAGGTTACAGCTTTCTGTCATTTTGAGTTTTCCTTATCTCTAAAGCAGAGAATTTCTGGGAAAACTGTTCCCCTGCCTGTCTCTCATAACTTGTGACAAACCCTGATTGATATCAAGGCTCCTATGCCATTGTTCTGACAAGGGCCTGATCTACTGACCCTACACAACAGGAAAGTGAAGTACCCTGAGCTAAAGGAATCAAGATGTTGAAATCTCTCAAAAGAGTAGAGAAGACTCCTACAATAGACAGTTGTCTGATGTGACAAAAGTCAGCCTAGGTTACTTGTGGCATCTGGAGATTCCCAAGAGGTAGGAGGGACGATCCCAGAATGCTGTGGGACACCACGGAGGGAGAGGCTGCCTGTTCTCTGAGCCAGGCTATCTAGTCGGAGCTCCTAGAGCTGGTGACAGGGAGATCCCTGGGCTCACTGGCATCTGAGTTCCAAATGACAATATTGTACTGATACAATTTCCCATTATTTTGGTCTATATGAATCAATCTTTGTAAGAGTATATGTGTGTGTGTGTCTGTGTTTGTGTATGTCTGTGTGTATCAGTGTATGTGTGTTTGAGAACATATGTGTATCTGTGTGTGTGTGAGAGTATGTGGGTGTGTGAGAGAATGTATGTGTGTCTGTGTGCCTGTATATGTCCAAGTCTCCCTCTCTCTCTCTCTCTCTCTCTCTCTCTCTCTCTCTCTCTGTGTGTGTGTGTGTGTGTGTGTGTGTGTGTTGCTTTCATGTGAGCATGCCCAATATGTAGAAGACAGAGGTAGCGTCCTTCTCTGTTGCTCTCTACCTTATTTTTTTCAGATGGAGTATGTCTTACTAAACCTGGGGCTTGCTACTTTGGCTAGACTGGCTGGCCATTTAGATCCTGGGATCCCCCTGTCTCCACTCTCTTCCCTGTAGTGTTGGGTTTCAGGTATACATTGACACACCCTGCTTTTATATGGGTTCCAGGGACTCAAACTCAGGTCCCCAAGCTGTCACAGCAAGCACTTTACCCACTGAGCCACCTCCCCAGCTGCACACACACTGGTCAGTTCGCTGTTTGATTAACTCAGACCCCCCAAACTCTACCTTCTGAACAGTGCCCTGTGCCTCCCGAGGAAGGGCCTTCCTGCCGTGTTCACAGCACAGCCCTCAGCTGGCTTCCTCAGCTAACTTACCTCACCCTCCTGATCAGGAGGTACTGTGGGAGCCCCTTCAGTGGATCCTAAGGCCAAGCAGGGGTGCATCTTATAGGAAGGCACAGGGAATGGAGGGGTGGAGCACCCACCATGGTTAGCAGTGTTACTCCCCAAATCCAGCTCACTTCCTTGCTTCCAGAGCCCTGTGCCTTCTTGGAGAGGAGAATCCAGGGTTTGAGGGCTCTGAGGCCAGGTCTTCGTATCTGGGTGGGATTTCGGGTACCCCCAGGAAAAACATTCTCCTTCAGTGCTGGTGTCTGAGCAAGGGCTCTCCAGGAAGAGGGGATTATCAAAGAAGATGCTGTCCTCCTCAGCACCCCACTCTGGGGAGGATCCTGGAATCTTCCCCCTCAGCCAGGCCTGGTTCTCCTCCTCAGGCCCACTGCTGTCATCCCCAGAGTCTTCATCCTCCTTGGGCCGGCTGGGGCTCAGGCCCACATCACCAAGGAAATCCTTAGGGGGTGGTGGGATGCAGCACCTGAGTCCTGCTCGGAGTCCCTCTGTTTTCTCTAGCTCCTCTTCCAGGTCCAGCACACACATCTGGGCCTGCAGGATGCCAGCCCAGAATACCACCTGGGTGGATGAGCTCTGGTTCTGCTGTGGACTCCCCAGAGAGCTGTTATCTCCCAGTGACCTCAGTGATGCTGGGGCCTGCCTGGCCTCCCCCTGCACCAAGCAGTTTCCCAGGTGAGTGGGCTCCACCTCAGAGATACCATGATGAGCATCAGGCCTAGCAGCTTCAGGGGGGTCAAACGGCCAGGTACGTTCCTGGCAAGGCTCAGAAGGGCCTGGATGGCCACATATTTCACTTGAATATTCTTCTGGGCAGGGCTGTAGGTTGTCTTCCAAGCAAATATTGAGAAATTCCATGGGGCTGAGGTGGTCCCCCATCATCCACAGAGTGACAGATGAGCAGAAGCCTTTGGTAGCATCCGTTTTCACAGTCCCATTTCACGAGTCAGTAGGTGCACAAGCCAAGGTGGGAACTGGAAATCCACATTTATCCTGTAAATGCCCAAAGTGAGTGTGTATGAGAGGGACCATAATCCACTCAAGTCCTGTGTCCAAAGTGCTAGACACATTCAGAACTCACACCTGGGACATCTACTAGGGATATATATTACTACCCTGTGAGCCCTGCCACAGGGAAGGGTGTACCAGACATGCTTTGTTATCCCACAACCTCAAATTGGCATCAGAATGGCACTTGTTCCAAAGACATCCATCAGTTGTCTGAAGGGTTCCAACGTGGCTCAGCACAAAAAGAATGCATGGGTCAGATCAGGCCTTTGTCTTGGGATTAGAGAATGGAGAGACAGGAGTAGGTGTCGGGGGAACAGCTAGAGCACCTAAGGGCACCATGAGAGCAGTAGAACTCGGAAAAGACATGTAAGCCAGAGTGTGCAAGACTCAGACACAGACTATAGAGAAAAGGAAAAAGGAGCTGCTCATAGGAGCAGCAGGCACCAGGAGAGCAAGGCCACAGCCTGCCTACTTTCTCAGAGTATGGGCCCTGTTTGTGGGCCTGCACCATTCAAAAGGCCAGCTCATAAAGATGCTTCCTTGTGTGCTATGCATAGCGGTGCAGTGTAAGGCAGAAACCCTACAGCGTCCCCACTCACTCAGCCTTGTGAAGGACAGGCTCCAGCCTGGTGCCCCACCAAGGAGCATATTGCTTGTGTCGTGAAGTGGAGAGTTTCACTTCCAGAGAGAGTGAGACCAGAGAGCAATAGCCATGTGTACCCGAGGCTTTGCATGTGAAGAAACTTTCTGGTACACCATTCCCTCTGGTAGTGGAGGTGGGCCCTCATCAGATGCAAAGCACCCTGTAGGAGTGTTGCTGAGAAGCAGGGGTCTCCACCATCTGTGTGAAATGCAAGCTAACACTGCCGCCAGAATGATCCGATTCCTCTTAGTGACTGGCTTGTTTTAATCTACTGGACACTGACACTCCTGAGGGGCCGTTTCCCTCCTGTGCCAGCCCCAGGGAGTACAGAGTTAAGTACACGGGTGCAGAGCATGCCTTTCCAGCATCAAACACACCCTGGTTTCATCAAATAGTTCCTTATGTCTCACTCTCGTCCAATATAATTCTGTCTTGAAAGACTGTAGGTGTGCTTGAAAACTCCAGACATATTGGGTAACAGCACAAATGACCTTGTGAGCTGAGTTCCCAATCTACAGCTCTAGGTGACTCTCATACAGCCAAGGATGACAGCCCTGCCAAGTAGCTATTCTCCTCTTCACTAGCATACACACATCCTGGCACTTGGAAGATGACTGTGCACTCTTTGCCTTTCTGTCACACAGACAAGGAAGCCAGAGCCAGAGCCTTAATGACTCACAGTTGGAAAGGGAGGCCCAGATCTGACTTTAGACCTCCTACCTTTCAACACATGACTTCCGCAGCCCTCTCTGCTGAGGGAACTTCCCCTGTGTTGCACAGGGGTGCTGCCCAGCTGGTCTCTCCTAGCATCACCTCTTTGGAGCCTTTCTCAGGCTCCAGATCTCAAACTGTGTTCTTATACCCTGGGCAAGTGGTAAGTGGGGGGATGGTCTTACCTGAAACCCATGGGGACGGTTCAATTCCTCCATGCCAAGCAGTAGAAAGTGTGGGATGAATGAATAACCACAGGGCTTGGAGTCACCCCTCCTCACCACTGAGATCTGAATGGATAAATCTAGAAGATCAACACTGTGACTAGGGCCACTTGTGGAGGGCCTCACCTCAGAGGGAGACTGCCATCATTGTTAACCCAGGCTTGGCCTACTCTTAGACACTCAACAAATGGTAAAGCTTATACATCAAGATTGGGGGTGGCATCTATGTACTATTTAAGGTCACCTAAAAGACATGGCTTTTGCCTGTGAGTGTCATAGAGAAATGGGGTGGGGCTAATATGTATACCCGTCTCTCCATCTTCTAAGTCTCCTTCTAAAAGACCCTAAAAAATAGAGTCCCTCTGTGGGTTTTTCCTTCTTACTCTGTTCTGACACCATGTTCCTTATTTTATTACAAATCTGGAGTTGCTTGATGATAATAAAGCTCTGAAATTTTAGCACTCTGGGAAAGGCCCTTGACCAGGCTTCAAGTCCCTCTATTATTTAGAGGAACTCATCCCCTCCTGTACTGGCTGGTTTTGTGTGTCGACTTGACACAAGCTGGAGTTATCACCGAGAAAGGAGTTTCAGTTGAGAAAATGTCTCCATGAAGTCCAGCGGTAAGGCATTTTCTCAATTAGTGATCAAGGGGGGAGGGCCCCTTGTGAGTGGTACCATCTGTGGGCTGGTAGTCTTGGGCTCTATAAGAAAGCAAGCCAGGAGAAGCAAGCCAGTAAGGAACATCCCTCCATGGCCTCTGCATCAGCTCCTGCTTCCTGACCTGCTTGAGTTCCAGTCCTGACTTCCTCTGGTGATGAACAGCAATTGGAAGTGTAAGCTGAATAAACCTCCCCAACTTGCTTCTTGGTCATGATGTTTGTGCAGGAATAGAAACCCCAACTAAGACACCTCCCAAAGATAGATTTCAGAAAAGCAAAGTCATTTTCTCTACTTAACCTTAGCTGGGAGTCAGATGGATGGCAATTGGTCTTGCCTGTCAGTCTTCTCCAGGTACTGTAGACTGTCCTTCAATCTCTCAGCACATCTCCAGCCCCAGATGGTAGGAGAACTTATAGCCTTTGCTATCTGTGTCAAAAGGACAAGACGGGCTTCCTTATTCCCTGTGCTAGTACTCATTTCTGCCCTCATTGCTCTCTGTGTAAGACAGCCCTACTTCAGGGGAGGCATAAATGTACCTCAGAACCTGCTGTAGTTCAGACCCTCGAAGGTCCATGCATTACAGGCCTGTCTCCAGCTTGGCTCTAGAAACTTTAGAAGACCTCCCCTAGGGGAGGGGTCACTGGAGGCATGCCCGTGAAAGGGACTGGGCCATGAACTGAATGGCTTTGCTCTGCCCATGTGCTTCCACTGTGATGCGATACCTCCTTGCCATAAAACCAAAACAGTGGAGCCAGCCAGCCATGGGCTAGAACCTTCACAACTGTGAGCCAAACACAGTCTTCTTTTTATAGGTGCTTGTTTCAAATATCTGTCATAGTGACAGAAAACCAATATAAGATTTGCTCTTACCTTAACAACTTCCCTGAATCATGACCATCATCCTTGGGCCTGCCTGGCAGAAAGGATGAAGTGAAAGATGACCACGGAATATCCATGTTAAGGCCTCCTCAAGCAAACAGACCATGGGGCACAATGACTAACTAGGGCGAGTGACTGGAGCTCGAGGCGAAGGATGGGAAGAAGCGCCCTGGTTACAGCCGCCGGAGGAGGAGGCAATGCAGCCCACCCTCCCTTTCTTACCAGACCCCTCCTCCTCCCAGCTAAATCCTGATCCCGCCTGGCTCCTTTCCTGTGTGTAACCCCTCCTCTGGTCCTCATTCCCTGATGCCCATGCATCACATCTTACTGTGTCTCAGCCGCTAAGTCTCATCTAAGCATGCAACCAGGATGCTTCATTCACATACTCTCATGAAAGAATTCATTTGACGGCACATGTGTGATCTTGGAAATGGGAATGGGTACCAAAGCCTAGAGGGAGTCCCATGTGTCTCTTTGTAAGTAGGTACTTATACATACAGACATACATGCATACATGCATACAGACGTGCATACATGCAAACAGACATGCATACATGCATACAGACATATGTGCATACAGATGTGCATACATGCAAACAGACATACATGCATAGACATACATGCATACAGACATGCATGCATGCATGCATGCATGCATACAAGTACATAAAGCAGCAATAATGGAATATATTTGTGGCTACCATGGACACCATTGAATATTAGATTTTATTGGGTTTACCTTCCCAGAAGAAAGCCAGTGTTTTTTCAAAGAGGTGGAGTGGGGAGGATGAGAGAAACTATAATTTTCTAGAGACTAAAGAGGAGAGAGCAGATTCCTGAGGTCTGATATCTGAAACACCTAGGGAGAGAAGGTTCTAGGAGGCCAAGGGAAACTGAGGGAAAGGAGCAGAGAGAGGGGTTAAGAAAACTCAAACCTGTTGGTTGGTATGTGGTTTGACTGGGCCAAGATTCCTTTAAAACAATTAGAGTCAACCCGACTGCATTCCACATTCAGTGTTCAACTCTCAATGTTTGCCCAGAAGGCTCTTGTTGTCTGAAGTCAGCATGGGGAATTCTTACTCTCTTGGGCTCCTGTTCACCATGGAATCTCTCAGGACTCGGGTGGGGGATTATGTTCTCCCCAGTCCCATCCACAAGTTTCTTGGAACCGTATCATTATCCTTTAGTTCAAATGAATCAAAAAGTTCAAGACTGGTTTTGATTTGAGATGTTCAGGTCTCTCTATGAGATCCCTGAGGTTCTAGAGCCCACAGGTAAGCTTGTTCCTTGAGGCCAGGACATATGGGGGTGGTGTACACCTACATGGTGGGGTGGCAAAATTTAGTGGACGAACATGTAAGGGCACATAGATAATAGAGTTTTGTCTATCATGTGCAAGGGCCTGGGTTAATACCCCATAATGTTTTCAAGAGTGAAAACCAAAACAAAACAGAACTCCAGTGCTCCGAAGATCTGTGACATGCTTGAAACACCCTACTAATTTATCAAAAGTTCAAATTTAACTGGGTCTTCTGTATTTTATTTGGCAACCTAATGCCATGGGAGAGGGTACAGAATGGTATCCAGGCCTGGAAATGGGCTACTTATCCAATTTACAGCTATGAGCTCATTACTCATCAAGCACTCCCTTGTCTCTAGCAAGAAAGCTAAGGTTTGCAGGGGTTTGCAGGGTTTTCTAGCTCAGCCAACAGGTAAGAGAGCTGGGGTCCCACCCAGTGTAAGGCTCCTCTAGATACACTCTTATTTCCCACCCACGCGTCAGCACACTCCTTCCTTTTTATCTTACATTTTTAGCATTGCTCCCTGAATGGGTGAGTTGGGTGGCCATCCATTCAGGAGGTCATCAGAAAGGTTTAGTCCTTCTGATGGCCATTACAGCTGCCCTAGCAGTTATCTGGGTAAGCACCGAGACTAGCCTTTTTACCCCTGGATGAAGAAAGGCATCTCTTAGAAGCAGGCCAGGAATAAGAGATCAGAGCACGCTTTAGGCATGCATCTAGAATTTTCTTCCCAGCGCCCTAGTCTCCCGCCCCACCCATGTCTCACATGGATTAGTTTATCTTGTGTTTGTGTAAGGATAACTTGGGGGAATCAGTTCTCTCCTTCCACCACGTGGATTCCAGGGATAGAGATCTGCTCCTTGGGCTTGGTGGCAAGCCCCTTCACTGGATGAACTATCTGACCAGCCCAGGAAGATCTCCTTTGAAGTCTCTCATCTCAGGTTCTGCACAAAAGCTCAAGGAACGGGTGTCTCGTAAGACGGGTTCTGTTGCCTCTAAAACAAACCAGCCTTCCATGTTTTCAGCGTTCTGTGATGCTCAGGAAGTTCAAGGTCACATTCTGGGTGATGCACAATGTCTTTGCAAGCCAAGGAAAAGATTTGGTGTTCTAGAACATACAGGGGGAGGAATGACTAGGCAGGTAGGAAAGAGAGCAACACCATCTCACTGAGCACCCTGTTTTAGTCTTGGGTTCTGCATTTCACGTAATTTTATTTCCCTTTCTTTTTAAATAGTTATTTATCTATTTATTTATTTTTATGTATATGAGTGCTCTGTCTTCACACTAACTCAGAAGAGGGCATCAGATCCCATTACAGATGGTTGTGAGCTACCATGTGGTTGCTGGGATTTGAACTCAGGACCTCTGGAAGGTCTCTTAACCAGGCCAATACTCTTAACCACTAAGCTTTCTCTCCAGCCCATTTCAGGTAATTTCACCAGGAGAACAGTTTTTAGGGAGAATGTTTCAGGGACTTAGCTATACATCTAGCTGGTGGAGAGGAGTGACACAGGGACCAGGAGGTCAGTCCCTCTTACCCTACCCTAGAGCGTCAAGGATGGGTTTTCTCTTAGTTTTTCACTACAAGGTCTTGTTACATACCACCCCGGTTGGCCTGGAACTCACAGGTTGATACTAATGCCTTCTCAGTGCCAGAGTTACAGAAGTGCTCTGACATGCCTGGTTTATACGGTGTTGGGGATCAAACCCAGGTCTTTGTGCATGCTGGGCAAAGACTACCAACTGAACAACATCGCTAGCCCAGCACTGTTTTTGGTCTTGCAGGGCAGAGGGAGCAAGAGGACACCTGGGTTTGCTTTTTACTCTTGGCTTACAGATCCAGCTTTGTATTCTAGCTTAAGAATGTGCAACTTAGTATGGAGACAAGCCATTCCTGGGGAGGAAGGGTAACAGCCTGGATCAGGATGACAGTGAAGAATGTTGATGGAGAGCTGAGGGCATTTGCAGCCCCATGGAGGGAGCAACAGTGTCAACTGGCCTGACGCCCCAGTGCTCCTGGAGACTGGACCACCAACCAAAGGATACACATGGAGGGACCCATGGTTCGGACCACATATGTGGCAGAGGAGGGCCTTGTTGGCCATCAGGGAGAGGAGAGGCCCTTGGGCCTGAGGGTGTTAGAGGCCCCAGTCTAGGGGAATGCTAGGGGGGAAGATGGGAGTGGGTGGGTGGGTGGGTGGGTGAGGGAATACCATCATAGAGGCAGGGGGAGGGGGAAGGGGATGGGGGTTTCCAAAGTGGAGACCTGGAAAGGGGAAACATTTGAAATGTAAATAAAGTATCAAAAAATAAAAATTAAAAAAAAAAAAAAGAATGCTGATGGAGAGGCTCAGAGTATATTCACATCTTAACTTTATAATTGACTAGCCCCATGACAGAGGGAAATGTCACCTGGTCCCTTAGCTGTAGAATAAAGAAGTCAGACTGAAAAGCCACTCAGCAGGTTTGCTATGCAGTGGGAACTGGTCTGAGCACTGATGCTGGGTCTGGTCCTTGGGAGGTGTCAAAAAATTGTCTTGTGTTCTCAGCCTAATTCTGTGGTTCTGCCATTCACACAGAGAAGCAAAAGTAAATAACACACACACACACACTCACATCCCCACCCCCACACACACCCCTACCTCCTCATCAGGCTTATCCAGATCCACATACTGTCAGCTCTTGGCCTGCCGGAGGAAACAGCCCTCAGCCCTCTGTCTGGAACATCCCACACACCACATACACGATTCAGCATGGCAGCCTGCTTCCTTCCCCATAAGAACCCTGACCCTTCCAGAGGCATGGGAAGTGAGTTGTTTTGTCCCTGTGTAGCCCAGGCAACAGTAGTGTCCCCAGAGGAAGGCGCCACAACAAACGGAATTTCTTGGAATGGAGGGACAGGACTGGTACCTCTGCCTGAACTTGGACCCAGAGCACCGTGAGAACTGACTAGGAGAGGCCCTACCTCCTGCTCCCAAGAGAGCCTTCATGCAAATGTGGGGGGTAAGGGGCCCCCATAGTCCATGGTGAAACCAGCTGAGGCTCAAAAAAAGAGCAAAGAGTGTCAGGGGGTGGGAAGAGGAAGCTGACTTAAGTCAAAGCTCAGGAGCAGCTGTGGCCAAAGGCAAAGGACCCCTAAGGGCTCAGGCCAAGCCTCTCCTTCCTTGGTCCTCTTAACCCAGCATCTGGGCAAAGACCTATACCCTAGTGGTTTCAATCGGTCGATAGCTGGAGGAGGTGCTGTGAGGCTCAACCGTCCTAGACGGCTGGGGATATGCCTACTCAGCCTAGTTTTTCAAGCTAGGCTAAGGTCTAAGAGTTCTGGTCCTGATGGGTTAACTTTTTCAGCCCCTTTAGTAGAAGAATGACTCTAACTATGGGATTTTAGGTCCTGAAATATGAAAGCAGGAACTGAGGACCAGTTCTGAGAAACAATAGGCCTTACAGTGTCTCATAGAGGGACACTTTTGGGAGTGACATGGTTCCTCTTACATATCAGGAAAATAGTCCTAACTCAACGATTAAACAAGTTGGATACTGTCTCCTGCTTCTAACTCTAGTCCTTCGGGTGGGACCTGAGTATAGTGTGGAGCAGGGAGCACCTTTAGGCCTGAAGCCCTGACTTCATTTCGGCAGTGGTCACACCCAGTGCTACTCCAGCACCCTCCCGGGACTCCAGTCTTCAGGATCTACAGTCAGGGAGAGCTGAAACCTCAACCACAAAGTCATGAGGACTTCAGGCAGGTGGCCTTGAACCTTCACCTTTCACCTTATACCTTACAGATTTCTAGAGACCTGGTGCAAGGAGGAGAAAGCAGACATCAGAGAAGGGCCAGATAGAGAGTTAGACAGAAGACAGACAGCATGGAGAAAAGGTAGGGGACGGCAAGGGTCCAACGAGGTTAGGCTCATGTCAGGTTTCTCCGAACAGCGGTCAAGCCCAGAAACTAGTCTCCATCTGGCGTACCTGTTCCTAGCCCTGGCCATGAGGGCCCACATAAAACTATTTTATGGTCCCCTAGCCAGATCCCCCAGCCCCCCCCGACACCCCCCAACCCTGTAAGCCTGCCTAGCTTACCTTCAGGCTCTCCCGATCCAATCCGATCGGATCCCCCCTTCCCCAGGCACTTAATGCTGCAAAGTTGCCCGCCTGCAAATGTGGCGACTAAAGCTTCCGACTTCCGCTCCCCTCTCACCACTCACCACCGTGACACATACCCCTCCCGCTCCCCAGGGCTCCCTAGCCCTCAGAGTAAGTAGCTCAGTACCTCACACTTCCTGCCCACGAGACAAGGGCCTCCACTTCCGACTGCAGCATCTCCCAGGGCCCCCAAACCCTATCTATGTGTCTGCTCCTTGAAAGCCACTACCCTGGAGCACCTCCCCAGAAAGAACCTGCCACGGATTAGCCTTCTCCTCGCAACTCCGGAGAGAGTGGGGAAGAATAGGCCTGGTCTGTGAACGGCTCCTCCTCCTTCCTCCCTGAGGTTTTCCCCAGGTTCTGCCTCTGCCTCAGCTTAGTAGTGTGGTTCCCCCAACCCCACCCCCACCCCACCGGTTAGCAATGGGAGACAGAGGGCCACAACTCAAGCACTTTTTCACATAGGATGTTTCGATTTTTATGTTATGATAATGACACCTGGGATGTTATCTTACAGTTACCAGAAGTTCCTTAGCCAGTTCTCACTCTGACCTCATAAAGCGCGACCGCTTCAGGTTGCACACATGGGAAGCTGCAAGGCTAGATGCAAGCCAAGCCGTTAGAGCACATGAACATGTCTATTCCCAACAGTTGAGTTCTAGACACAAGTCCCTGGGACGGGCTACAGTGCTTAGGAGTATGGTACAGAGGCCAGTGGAAGCCACACGCAGTGTAAACAATCCATATCTTCTCAGCGTCACCAGGTTTCTGCTGCGGATCCTAGGACCCCACTCCAGCCACAGCCACAGTTCTGGCTCTCATGAACCCATTCCCTTCCCTGGGCCCTCTTTCCGGGCCTGCCCACAACAGTGGTACTGTCAAGGCCTCAGTCACGGGCCATCTGCGTGTGGTCTACATTGAGAGAGCCTGACTGTAGCTCAGGACTCCTCCTCAGTACTTGTCCTTTCACAGATGGAAGGAGTTCATAGAAATGGGCTTACCTGGACTCACAGCCTCCTCTGGGTGTGGAGAGTCTTAAGAATTCTCAGTTCAGGGCCTGCTTTGCCCCCAGGCACGTTGCAGCTGATACAGCCCAAGAATAGGTTTAGGGTGGTTAGCACGCTGATAGCAGAGGGTGGGGTAGAGGGTAGGGCTTAGAATCAAGCTCAAGTCACCCCTCCCCCTCCAGCTTGTGATGCAGGGTTAGGGTGGGGAAGAGAAATCAAGGTGGGGCTAGGCAGGGGTTCAGACACAGGAGCCACAAGAGAGGAGCATGAAGAACCTGCTGCTGCCAAGGAAGGACTTAAGGAATGAAAGTGAAACAAGACACAGTTAACATGATGTTGGTCAGCTTCAGCTAACCTTTATGTTTTGATACATCAGATGAGACCTTGCTGGCCCGGGCAGGCTCAGACCACCTACTCTGTAAGACTAGCAAGTGGTGTGCACAGCTTAATCTCACAAACACCTCCAATTCAACATATCCTGGCTGATTCTCTCCTCCAAGCTGCAGTGCTTCTGTATTCAGGATTTTACAGCTCTCCACACAGCTGGGTAAACCTGAAACTGAAATGTATCACCTTGATGCAAACCTCTTCTCAGGCTCTAGCCTTGTCTCTGGTATGCCGCACTCCAGCCAGCACCTGTGTTTTTGTCCCCACACTAGAAGCTGCTGATCAGCCAGGAATAAAACATGCTGCTTGTTCACAGGGAGCTGCCAATCTAGAGACAGAAAATAAGCAGGCACACCGGCTAACCAGCATCTGCTCATAAAATGCCTAGACTGCAGAGAGGAAGGGGTGGAGATAAACCAGGGAGTGAGCTCACTCAGTGCCTCGGAGGTCAGGGACAGCCTACTCAGGGATATATTCTAGCCAAGTGGAGTGGGCCCAGGAGGGAAGAGCAGTGTAGGTGCAGGTGTCATTCCATATCTGGAACGGGAAATGTCTAATGTCCTGGAAACAGTCAGTGGGCCTGGCACTGGGAGAAGTCCAGGGACAGAAGAGACACGGCCTGCCAGAGCGGACTGGGTGCCCGAACTGTGGGCCAAGGTGCATTTGAAGTTGGGAGTTGAGGGCTAAAGAAGTATTTACTTGTGCATTTATTTTTAGTATCATTTGTCTACTAAATGAAGAACAACCATCAGGGGCTACCTAAGAGCAAAACCCCGGGGGTGGCTTTGGAGGTGCAGTAGGGGACCAGAAAAAGGAGGACACTCTCTTGGGCAAAGTCAATAATGGCATAGAAGGGAGAGTCTGTCACTGGGGACAACTGGGAAGCCTGGCAGCTTACAGATGGGGGTGTAAAAGTGGGGGAGAGTCAAGAGCAGCTTCCAGACTTCAGCAAGTGCGAGCAGTGGCGTTTGCTGACATGGACAAGCTCCAGGTCGGGAAGCTTATGGGGAGAGATCAGGAGTTTTTAGGTGTTGGGTTTAGCTATCTGTGGAGTTCAGGCAGGCAACTGCACACCATGCCTGGAGTTTAGGGGCTGTTGTGGTCGCAGAGATATCTGAACCGGGCATGGTGGGGCCCACCAAGATGGGAAGAGAGGGGTCTGTAAAGTAGGCTATCAAAAGGTAAGAGAAACAGCAGACAGCTTTGCCACTGGGGAGAGGAGGTTGCTTCTGAAGGAGGAAGTGGTTGGCAGTGCTGAAGCCTGCTGTACTGTCAAGGACGATAAAAAGGAAAGTGAGCCTTCACTGAACATGGCCCCTGAGAGTTTACGGTGACACTGAAGTGACCGTTGAAGCAGGTGGCCATGATGTAAGAGACTGGCAGAGAGCAGGGTCGTCTTGTTGACTGTGGACTCTGCTTCCTCCCCAGTGACCCACAGCACTCTTAGCTCCCTAAAGCCGGTTGGATGCCTACCTAGGCAGTCAACAGCCCCCCTGTGACCACTGAATTGCATTTGCTTGACAGCAGAGTGCCTGACATAAGTAGTCACTCCTCCATTTGACTGATGGCTCATCTCTTTCCTAATCACTTCAAAACAAAAGAGAAATCTGCCTCTCCCTCACCTTCCAGGCAGTGGGTCATGAAGGACTTCTCTGACTGCTGGAGTCCTCAGCCTGCATGCATCTCTTATAACTTTTATCTCCTGATATTATAAAAAGCAAAACTCTGAGTGGAGGAACCCTTGGGGGAGGCCAAAAAGGCCTCCAGCTAGAGAGACATTATAGTTCCTGGTCCCAGAGTCTCAAGGAGTGAGCTTTACCTCCAGCACCCTTCTCCCTCCACTCATGAAGTCTCTCCCCAGTCTACCATCCTCTCTAAGAACCCAAACGCAGCCTGACCACAGTCTGCAGCTCATAGCCCACACAGTCCAAGGTATGTAGCATTGACCAGAATCTTCCGTGCCCCTGAGAGATGAGCTACTTCCTGTTTGTCCACAGAGGAAGCCCTTCAGCACAGGTGGTTGCAGTGAGCGTGGGAGGTGGAGGGGGCACCTCTTAAGAGAGGAGCCCCTCATGAGGCCCAGAGGGACGAGAGGGTAACCCTGACTTATTGCAACATCCTTTCCTGAGCCCCTATACACAGACATTTGCAGAATTTCAACCAGCCTTTCCTAATTCACTGACCCTTTCCCTCCAGAGCTCATGGATGGAGTATCACTGCCCCCATGCTCCAGGTAGATGAGGAGACTGGGGATCAGAGTAGATACTGGTTCAATAGCCCTGCAGAACCCAGCAAGTACCCAGCCTCTGCCTTGGTGCCATCTATATGCTGCAGAAACAGGCATCGCAGCACTGAGGTAGAGGACGGGCCTCCTCTCCAAGCCAGTGGGGCTCCTGTGTTGTAACCAATCAGGACATCTCAAAACTAGGGCTGGCTGACCTGAAACACTGAACTTCTGGGCAAGTAGCAGGCAAAGTGACAAAAAGCCCTTTCCTTTGGAAAAGCTGTGATCTATTTGCAGGCAGAGTTGCATTCCCTACCACCAATGCGAGCTCTGCAAGCATGGGTCCTCAGAAAGGACAGAAAGGAGGACACTAGCCTTCCCAGATCTCCCTCTTGCAGGTTAGATGTTTACATCACACTGGCCCGGAGATGGGTTCCCAGAGATCAGAGCAAGGAGCTGGAGGAGGGTAGGCCAGGTCTTCACTTGCTAACACCCAGCAGGGGCCAAAGGCACTACCACATGGGTGCTGGTGGCTTAGAATTGGGGTAGGGGATGGGGTGGGGCATCTCTCTGAGTCAGGACAAAGGATGAGGTAAGAATCCATAGGTAATGTTATTGTCAACCTCCCAACACATCTACCGGTATTGGTGCACTGTCAGCTTCCTGAAGAAGTCAGGAAGTGATTGTGAAAGTGGGCGTGGATCACAGGCCGGCAATCCCAGCTACTCAAGAGGCTGAGAAGGAAGATGGAAAGGTTAAGACATGCTTGGGCTGAGAAGCAAGTTCAAGGCCAGCTGAGCAACTTAGTGAAATATTATTTCAAAAACCATGAACTAGACTGGGTATGTCTCAGCAGCAGAGCACTTACCTAGCAAGAAGTCCAAAAGTGAGTGCAAATATCTCTCTGCCTTGCCTGCTCAATCCAGGTCAGGTAACCCAGGGAAGCAGTCCTGTCCCTGTCTGATCAAATTAAAGACCCCTTATATCTGTAGACAGGTGCTCCTGTGCAGAGTGCATAAACTAGGGTGCCCAGATTTTCCTTTGCTCCTCATGGAAGTTCTCTCTTTTCCCTAAGGCTCCCCCTCCCTGTCTGCCCTCACCTCACAGCTAGGAGATTTTAGGATGGGCACTTTTCCTGCAGGTACTTGTCATGGGTCTGTCCCTCTCACATGGTCAGTGAGTGGTCTCCACAGTTATCTACCCTCCCTCACTGAAGGGCACCCACTAAATATCTGCTGGAGCACACTAGCTCACCACTACTTACAAGAGCAAAAGTAGCTGGGCAGTGGTGGTGCACGCCTTTAATCCTATCGATTTCTGAGTTCGAGGCCAGCCTGGTCTATACAGAGAAGTTCTGTCTTGAAAAACCAAAAAAAAAAAAAAAAAAAAAAAAAAAGAGCAAAAGTAATCACATCCTCTACCTTGGTTAGTGGAACCTAGGTAACTATTACTGATCTTGTTTTTAAAAACCATTTAAGCAGAAAAATGCTTAACGTCTATTACTAAGTAGGAAAACCGTTTATGGGCTAGGGAGCTAGCTCAATTGGTAAAATGCTTGCATGAAGACATCAGTTCAACCCCCAAGCACCCACATAAAAACGCTGCACCATATGACATCTGCTTACGGTTCCAGTGCCAGGGAGGCAGACACAGGGGATCCTGGGGCCTCACTCGCAGCCACCCTAGCCTAACTGGGGAGTCTCAGGTCCCAGTGAGAGAATCATTCCCCCAACAGAGTGCATGGCTCCTGAGGAGTGGCTCTTGAGGTTGACATATACTCACCACCCCACATACATGAAGCGAAGAAAACTGTTTCTGTATTCAGCATGACCTCAATTTTCTGAAACTTTATTTATTTAGGGAAACATCACAACATTGATTGAGACTTTCTCCTCATTGAAATTTTTCAAGGCTCTAGCTCCTTTATGCTTGCTTTAGAATTCATGCAATTTAAGACATAATTGTGTGTACACACACACACACACACACACACACACACACACACACACACATTTGGTTTCTCAAGACAGAATTTCTCTGCATACTCCTGGCTGGCCTCAGACTTGTTCGGTTTATTATATTTATCACTAGCAAATTTAGTTTGTTTGATTAAATAATGATAGAATATCTCTACTCACTTTAAATATTCCAAGATTCTTTTATGGCCTCTATCCCGTGGTTGGCAGAGGTGGAGGATTATGGTGGAGTTGGGGGAGGAGCTTCAGAATGTCTGTATGAGTTTGGACATCTTGCTTTTATTTGGTGGTGGGGATCAAACCTAGGACCTGCTACTGAACTGCAGCCCCATTATTATTCTGGACCCTTTCCTGTAACTATCTTGCAAATGGCTGCCTCCTGGTGCAGGTGTTGGGACCCATTTGGAGCCCCAGGGCTGCTGTATAAATTACTTGAAGGTAAAGACATTTTTAAGATTCAACAAATAAGAAGAGAGCTTTTTCACACAGACCTTGTTTTACATGACAGAATGCAGCAACCTGGGAAAGATGAGGCAGCTGCACATGCCTTCTTTGGAAGATGTCTACTCCTGGGAGGGAACACAGGAAACAGACCTCAGTCAACTGCTTCCCCGGGGCAGTTTTATGGCCCTGAGGTCAGCAAGGCCATCTCACCTCTACAGCCTCACAAGCTTTCTGTCATTCTTTCTCCTCACATCTATCTTTCCTCCCAACAGAAGCTTACGAACTCTTCCCAGAGAAGCCTCTTCCTGCTGCTCTTTTCCTCTAAATTAGGCACATAGACTTTTAATGCGACCATTCAGACCTCCAGCTACTCCTGTCAATCTATACATTTTGTTTATTTTATTTTCAGCTCCGTGCCACTAAGAAGGTAGAGGAAACAGTTTTATCCTCTAGTGCACAGGGTTGGGAGGAAGATTCTGCTCCAAGATTACCTCTCTGTGAATACACAGATTTAAGCTGTGTCTAAATGGGCATGTAATATCCATGCTGAGCATTTTTACTAGTTAAGCATGCATGTAAGTATGCATTAGGAAAATGACAACTGCTAGAGCAAGCCTGTAGTCTCACAGATGGTATTACTCAAGATGCTCAAAATAGGTAATGCCTGCTTTCCATATTCAAAGAAAACTATTAAATAAAGATACTATAGATGAAAAGTTCTCATGCCAAAAGTCCTGACAAGGACACATAACTGAGCAGACACTTCCCACAGACTCTGAGCATTTCTGGTAAGTTGAAGAATGTCTTCTTCACAGTGCCCATTCCTTCAGGTCAGCCATTAATCACTGACTGGAAAGCTAGGTTAGTAGCAAAACATGGAATTATTAAAAAAAAAAAAAAAAGAAAAAGAAAAGAAAAGGATGGGAATACTTCGACAGAGTGAAGGAGAAAGAAAACCCAAGGCATTTCCTGGGTGACCAGAAAGATCACAGTACTGGGAGAGCCTATGCTTAACATAGCTTGTACCAGTACTGAGCACAGATCTAAGCTGCTCCAACCATGTCGTCCTTAGGGTTGCACTTCCCTGCAGGAACAGTGCTTGGGGATCCCAGCTCCTACCTGGGGGAGCTGAACCACCACACTGGTCTTCAACGGTTTGCCCTCTTCTGCCCAAGCGTGTTCTGCATCCTCCAAGGCAGGCAGGAAGGGATGGCTCCTTAGGCCTTGTCTGTAACCCACCCTCTACTTGCGGTCAAATTCCAGAATGGCAGAGAGTCCATTACAAATGTACCATATGTGGTCAGCTGGTTCGGCTTGTCCATCCACTTCTTATATAGCTGCCGCAGGGCTCCTGTTCTGGCCAGGCCTCTCTAGGCCCTCACTCTGCTCTTCCGGGTGATCCCACCCTCACATGTTCTCCTCCCAGCCACTCACTGAAGATGTGCAGAGCCCTCTCTAGCCCAGAGGTGAACTCTCTACTGGACTTCAGACCTAGCCTGCTAATGTGCTAAGAGGCCTTCTCCACCAAGGCCTTGGAGCCTGCCCCTCCCAGGTCCTATCTATCAAGCAGTTCAACAGTTGCTGCTTTTCCTGTGAGCAGCTTTGCCCACAGAGCAGCCTCTGGGCCTTTTCCTCTCATGCCTGGGGGGCACAGTGTTACCATGACCACTCCTGTCTGATTTGAGAGATGCAGCTGCTTCTGGACTCTCAAGTGTATCATGTCCTCAGCCCAACCCAATTTCCCTCCACTATGGCATCACCTTACCCTGGAAATCTCCAGAGACTGGGCGCCTTCCATCCACAACACCCCTGTCCCCCAACCCCTATGTTATGGGTCCTTCACTGTCCTCTTGGTCAGCTCTGTTTCCTTTGCCCATTTTCACCACAACCCTCTCCTCCCTTCAGGGTTTTTAACACAATACCCCCATTCACCTTTCTAGACTAATCCAATAATAACTGATCGTTAGAATATTTCCCAAACTCCAGCTATATGGCATTCAGAAAAAGCAAGCTAAATGTACACTACTGGCAATCCAATTTTTTTAAGGAAGAAGGAGGAGGAGGAGGAGGAGGAGGAGGAGGAGGAGGAGGAGGAGGAGGAGGAGGAGGAGGAGGAGAAGAAGAAGAAGAAGAAGAAGAAGAAGAAGAAGAAGAAGAAGAAGAAGAAGAAGAAGAAGAAGAAGAAGAAAGAAGAACTGTCTTAGCAAGTAAGAAAAAAGACCATAGGGCCAACAATATGGCTCACTGGGTGAAGATGCCAACCACCAAGCCTGAGGACTTTTGGCACTCCAGGTATATACACTCTCAAATAAAAGATTTTTAAAGAAAAAATATAATAGTGTAATTTGTGCGGTTCATACTTACATAAACCAACATCGTGTACTTTTCTCAGATATGTCCAGCTCCAAGAATAAACCCATCCTAAACATATCAGGGTGGTCACTGGGGACGTTGGGGCTGGGGAGGTTGTAATTCAATAACCAAAAGAGCAATATCTGATTTAAAGCACGGTCCAAGTACTGTGGTTTCTGTATGGAAGGGCCATGCAATAAAGGCCCAGCCCTCGGCACATAATGCTATTTAGCAGTGCCTTTAAGAGGTCATAGGTTATTGGAGGTGAATCAAACAAAATAGTTAGACCCAGTACTTCTTTTCTCTCTCTGCTTCATCTGATACAAATTCCTGTCATTATCTGTGTCTCATCACAGGCCCCAAGCAACAGGCCAACTGACCACAGAGGAAAACCTGCAAGACTGTGAGCCCACAGAAACGGCTCCTCTGTACAAGTTGATGATCTCTTGGTATTTTGTTATAGAAATATAAAGCTAACAACACACCAATGATATGAAGAGTATGTAGAAAGATGGACAGCTTAAAATGTACGGAACGCTGATAAAATGGTTCATCAGGAAGTGTGATGACACTTTGAAGTTAACAAGGCTGATGGGTTGATGCTACCCTGGGTTGCTGGAAGTCCTGGGAAATCATCACCTCCAGGCTGTGTCACTGGAGAGTGGCTGGCAGCATCAATAATCTGACACACACATAACTTTTAACTCACATTTATAAGTTTCTCACATTGCTGAGACACGTCTCAAAAGACGGATGAGGTGCAGGGAGACCTAACACACTATGGTCTATTCTAGCAAACAAGGGAAAATAACCCACAACCCATGGGACTGGCTTGATAAACATGGTATACCCATCCAACAAGACATTCAACCTTTGTTTAGAAATGGTGAGATCCATGTATATATCTTGAAGATTAATTGTTAAGAGTGGCTGCTAAGTTTACAAAAAGGTACATGGTTTGGGTATTATTTTTACTATCTGTAAAGGAAAAGAGGGGGAAAAAAGGGAGGTGAGTGTGTGTGTGGGTGTGTGTGTGTGGGTGTGTGTGGGTGCGTGTGCACTTGTTTACAAATAGAATGTGTCCTTAAGAAATGGTCTTTGAGAATGTAGTCATGTTGATTTAGCCCACAGCCTCCATGATGCAAGACTGTGCTACAAGACTTTGTGCCTCCTAAGCTTACAGCCTTTGTTGATCATTTAAGTCAGAGCACAAGGCTGCTTTACCCAGAGCCTTCCGAATCTCTCTTCTCTCTTTAGAGGTTTCCTCATCTTTCCTATGGATAAAAGAAGACTGACGTCTCTATGAAGGGCTAGGGCTGTGGCTCAGTTGGTAGAGTGCCTGGCAACAGATAAACCTGGTCATGGTGGCACATGCTTATAAACCCAGCACTTAGAAAGTGGAGGTAGGAAGATCAGGAGTTCAAGGCCAGTTTGAGGCTAGCCTGGGCACTTCGGTCTGGTCTCCATAAATAAATAAATAAGTAAACAAACAAACAAACAAATATTTAACATGGGCAAAGCCCTCGTGCCTTCTCTCTCTTTTTTAGGTTTTAGAGACAGGGTCTCTTCATGTAGCTTAGGCTTGTCTCTGCCTCCTGGGAGTATTCTAATAATAATAATAATAATAATAATAATAATAATAATAATAATAAAATAACTATAAGGCACGCGTCACCATGCTACCCCCATGCCCTGTGTCTTTTCTTACCACCTCCTGTAGTCATGTCCCAAGATGGCCCTCCCTCACTGTACTGCTGCTGGCACGTGCCTTCCCACCCTCCTGTTCACTCCATTATTTTGTGTGGAAATCAAAGTTTACTGCCATGCCAGTTACTGTGACCTGAAGGTGTCCCCTACCCTTCACGAGTTGGGAACTTAATCCTCAGTCACACATAATTTCAAACCTTCAGTAGTGATTGGGTCACAAGGGCTCTCATTATCATGAATAAATTAATAACTTAATGAACGTCACAAGAATAACTCTGTTACAAAGGCCACTCTGACTAGCTTCCTCTTCCAGCTGTGATGCCCTTCTCCTGTTAGGATGCAGTAAGAAGGCCCTGTCAGACACCAGCCACACGATCTTGGATTTCTTAGCCTCCAGAACCATGTTCTAAAGGAAACATCTATTTTAAACAAAGATAAAGAACCCAATCTCAGCTATTTGTTTCGGACTAGAGCAGAGGAGATGCTGGGAATAGGGCTGGCCTCCAAAGGACTTATGGGAATGGGCTGACAGCTGAGGGGCTCTTAATCCACAGAGAGTGAAAATGGAAGTGTGGGCATGAGGCTGGGCCTCTCTCTGGCCAGGACTGAACAGAACCTGACTAGCTGGTCCTGTGCCTATGTCCACTCTGTCTTTCCACAGCCCAGGACCAGTACTTACAGGAATGAAGCCACAGACACCACTACTTCATGAAGGAACCTTTCTCTTCTAAGTGCCAACTCCACACTTCTATAAAAGCTGGGCAACAGAGAGAACTCTATGATAGAATCTTAGCAGTGTGGGCCTGAGCCGGGTCTCTACTGTAACATGACAGTTAAAGCAGGTGCTTGAAAGGCCCCCACAGCTGATGGCACCTCTGTCCCCACCTTCCTTGCCACACAACCTCAGCGACTTTCTTCCAGGCCCCAGCTTTCCCAGGGGATAGCAGCAGCAGTACCTCAAAGCCCTGCTGTGGGGATTAACTGTGCTGTTATCACACGCGAGAGTAAGGGGGCCCAGTGCATAGCTCTTGCTTGCTCAGTAACACAGTCTGCTGTCCAGTTAGGTGTTTTGTTTTGTTGTCAAATCCTGCTAATTGGATCATCTAATTAGTTTCAGGATAAAAAAAGATTGTTAGGAATTTCCCAGAAAGCAACAATTTTCCTGCCATCCTCAAATCCCAAGGTAGCTACTTTAATTCTCTTTGTGTGGGCCTACAGCACGTTGATGGGTATTGAGCATAAGATACCTCTCTTGCCAGATGGCATAGCTCTCAGCTCTTACTCTGTCAGCTCGATTAGATTAAAAACCACCAATGAATACATTTCTGACTCTAGAAAAATTTGTTTGTTTATAGTTCATGTGTACTGGTGTTTTGCCTGCATCTGTGTCTGTGTAAAGGTGTTGGATCATCTGAAACTGGAGTTAGAGACAATTGTAAGCTGCCATGTGGGTCTGGGAATTGAACACGGGATATGGGTTCTCTGGTGGAGAAGTCAGTGCTCTTAACTGCTGAGCAATCTCTCTAGCTCCTTTTAAATTTTTTGTTTGGTTTGCTTGTTTTTTTTTTTTTTTGTTGTTGTTGTTTTGTTTGTTGTGTTTTGTTTTGGAAAGAGGGTTTCCTCTGTGTAGTCCTGGCTTCCTGGAACTTACTCTGTACATCAACCAGGCTGGCCTCGAACTCACAGAGATCCTGCCTCTGCCTCTCGAATGCTGGGATTAAAACCACCACAGCTGGGCTAGGAAGGTTTATGTGAAGGAAGCTGACAGCATTCCTGTGTGCTGGCTGACATGCATCTCTGCCTGCCCCCTGACCACAGACACAGTGTTACCAGCTGCCTCAGGCTTCTCCCACCACACCTTACTAGCTGTAAAGGACTGCATCCTCAGACGGAGCCATGACAGCAGGGACAAAGCACCAGCATTCACCCTGCTTGGTGGGGACTGCCAAGCCTGGCCTTCCTAAAGGTGCTGTCTGCTTTTCTCAGTGGCTCTGGTTCCTGTTGGCCTCATGGGGCCTGCCAGAGTTGCTTTGGCTTTCTATTCTCCCAACATGTTCAGTGAATCACACCTTGCTCATCTCTAAGCCTTTCTACTCTCTGTTCCCCTGGTAGGAATCTTCTTCCCCTGGATAGTCACACAGCTATGTCCTATCTTCATAAGTCTCTGCCAAGTCAAACCTCTTCTATCCAGCCTGTACTGAGTGCTCTGCTGAACATAGGCGATCCTACAGGAGCTGAGTCCGAGGCAGGACGACCAAGAGTTCAAGGCTAGCCTGTGTGACATAGCACATAACATGACTCTCATAAATAAATAGTTTATTATTTACTTCTTCTCACCAGAAAATGGCATCTACAAAGAAAAGAACTATCTTGTTTATTAATGGGTTTTAAACCTGGAAAGTATAGACTATTGTATAGACAAATATTTGTTTGTTAAATGAATTAGCACATAGACAACAGGACGTGTCTCCTGGGAAGATAAAGCTCTATCTTAGATTTAAACATCCCAAAAAGAAATGTTCTTGGGACTCCAGGGAGGGCTCCTCCCCACCTCATTCATGCTCCAAGGCCTTAGAAGAGTTTGTAACTCCCCATCACTGTTCTGTGCCAACTTGAAGGCCTTGAAGATGGTAGCACTTCCCCACCTCACTCACCATGTCTGCTGTATCCTTTCTAGCCGAGGGACAGTTTCTCTCATTTTCCTGTCTCATCTCTCCTCACAAGGTTTTGTTTATTTTGTCTTAAAGCATTCATCACCCCGAGATAACATAATTCGTCAGCTTGCCTTTTCTTCTTCAGCAAACTATCTAAAGGAGAGCAAGGAGATCATGGTGCCTAAGTGCATGGCAGCAGCTGCTGCTCAGCGAGTATCCATTGAATAAATGAAGGAATCTTCCCTTTACCCTCCTTGAACAGAAGACGCAAGGCTGGGAAGACAACCACTCCACGCTCACTAACCTTGACCTTGAGGTGTTTCTCGTGCAGAGGAACCATAGACATCCAATTAGATGCTAATTACATCCAATCAACTCAGGGCTTGGGGAAGGGGCTGGGCTAATGAGGTTTGCAGGCACTTGAGAAAGATGTCCAGCACTTGACTTTGATGCTAGCCTCACAACCTAGACATACAGGTCATGCACACAGAGGACTGGTGAATGCATATGTCAGGGCAACAAAAGCCAGTCTGTATCCTGGAAAACCACAGCCCAATTCACACCCCGGTTCCATCATCATTCTACTGAAAGGACAAATGAGGCTGAATCCTAAGTCCCGAAAGGAACCAGGGAGGAAGGGGACTTATCAATTGAATGGATGGTGTTTACCTTCCCAAGAATGTCTGCTGTTTTCTGCACAGACATGACAAGAAGAGCTCAGAAGAAGGGCCCATGGTAATCTTGTGGTAAAGAGCTGCCCCATTCTCCAAGATGTCAGCGCCTCCCTGGGGGCAGCCCTTAAGCTCCCAGCAAACATGTGTCATCAGGGAGGAGCACCCCAAACGTCATCACAGGCACCAGAGAATATTGGGAAGAGTTGAAGCAAAGCCCTTCACATCTTTAAAGGCTCCTGCTTTACTGGGGACTTGGAGCCTAGAGGACTCCATACCAGGATTGATCAGTGGGGCTCAACCAAACCTTCTCTTCAGTTAGTCCTTATTCTTGGGGTCCCTGCTAGCTCTTGAGCCTCCTACAACTTCTCCCCAGCTCAGCTCCCTTGTCCTTGCCCTCTTGGCCCCAGTGGGCTCTCCTCAGGTGCTCACCTGCTGGTCTTGACCAGTGCACGGCGCAGCCACAGTGGAGACACCGTCAGGAGGACGACAGATCGAATTCTTGCCACTGCAGCCCTTCGCATGTGCCTCTCTCCACGCCCCGCTGGGCTGCAGCAGCCTGGGAGCCCCCTTGGCTCCGGGCCCAGGCGCCAGCCGGAGCCGCGAGGGCTGCGGGGAGGCGCAGCGCGAAACCGGGTTTCCGGGAGGGCGGTGATCGGCGGGCCGGGGCGGGCCAGAGCGAAGCCGTCCGACTGGTCTGACAGGGGCGCTGGGCTGGGCGGCAGGCTTGGGCCGGGCGCAACCCGCGCAAGGGCCGCGCTCCTCCGCCCCTTTGGTTGATTTTATCAAGCACATAAACCGGAAACTGGCCAGACCCACATAAGCTGCATGTCTTCAATGGGACAATAATTAAGCATCCCCACAAGTCCATCATTTCTTACTCATTTAGTAGACACAGGCAAAGAATGCATTATTGGAGCTTAGAGCTTTATCTGCTTGCAATTGTTGACCCACTGTGATTGGGGCCATGCTGGCAAACAGCTGCGACTTGAAATGCAAAGACATTTCCCCAAACTTAATCTTAGGCCTAGACTGACATTTGGCAAAAAGTTCTGCATTTTCAATACCTGTCTCTCTCTGGCGCCATCCAGAGTGTATTCCTGTCACTATAGGAAGACATAGAGTGGAATTTTGAATGAAGTGTTTTCTGTGTATCCAGTGACATTTTAGCTGCTTTAGAAACGTACAGTTTGGCCGGGCAGTGGTGGCGCATGCCTTTAATCCCAGCACTTGGGAGGCAGAGGCAGGTGGATTTCTGAGTTCGAGGCCAGCCTGGTCTACAGAGTGAGTTCCAGGACAGCCAGGGCTACACAGAGAAACCCTGTCTCGTAAAAAAAAAAAAAAAAAAAAAAAA
>CM052701.1:140106179-140198014 GCA_028551405.1 Uromys caudimaculatus
GTTTGATTGTGTTTTCCTGTAATTCTTTAATGGATTTTTGTGTTTCCTCTTTAAGGGCTTCTAGTTGTTTACCTGTGTTCTCTTGTATTTCTTTAAGGGAGTTATTTATTTCCTTCTTAAAGTCTTCTATTATCATCATGAGAAATGATTTTAAATCTGAGTCTTGCTTTTCTGGAGTGTTGGGAGTATCCAGGGCTTGCTGTGGTGGGAGAGCTGGGTTCTGATGATGCCAAGTAGCCTTGGTTTCTGTTCCTTATGTTCTTGCCCTTGCCTTTCGCCATCTGGTTAACTCTGGTGTTTGCTGGTCTTACTCTCTATGGCTGTTGCTTGTCCCTCCTGCAAGCCTCTGTGTCAATACTCCTTGAAGACCAGCTCTCTCTGAGAGGAATTTGGGTTTGGAGAGCTGTGACACAGGGTCAGCTCTGGGGTTCAGACAGAAACCAGAAAGATCTTGTCCCCAGTTGTCCCTTGGTTCCTGTGTTCTGATGGCTCTGCAAAGGTCCCTCTTGATCCAGTGAATTTGAGCAGAAGTGGTGGTCTTGCATGTGCTTGAAGGTGTGTTGGCACTCCTGGGATATCAGCTCTCTCCTGGCACTATTTGAGTATGGAGCCTTTGTCACAGGATCAGTTCCCCGGCCTCCGAAAGAAACCAGAAGACCACTCCTCAGTCACTGGGATTCCAGGCAGATCCCCCTGAGCAGACAGGCTTGCCCACACTCCTGGCAGTCTAGCTTTCTCCTGGCACTATTTGGCTATGGAGCCGTGTGGCACAGGCAGAAGTCTCCTGTCATGGAAACCAGAAGGCTCCTGTCTCCGGCTTTTCCTCAGTCCCTGTGTCCCGAGGGCCTGGGAGCGTAGCTTTTTCCTCTTTTTGAGCATTTAAAAAAAAAAAAGATTAGTTGTACACAGTGATGACTCTTCTTTCTCTTATTTCTCTCAGCTCCATCAGGTTTTATCTGGTATATTTGGTAATTTCATTGCTGGGTTCATGTATATTAAGAATCATCTTAGTAACTTGACACTTTTCTCACTTTAAATTGACCCTTTTATTAATGATATTATCTCTGTATTAAATTTTACTTTATCTAAGATTGAACATTACAGGGGCTGGAGAGATGGTTCAGCAGTTAAGAGCACTGACTGTTCTTCCAGAGATACTGAGTTCAATTCCCAGCAACCACATGGTGACTCACAGCCATCTGTAATGCGATCCGATGCCCTCTTCTGGCCTGCAGGCATACATGCAAATAGAGCACGGATGTACAAACAATGGGACAGCAACACTTCACTCCACTGGGGATTGTCCTGAGTCATTGGGATGATATCCAGTGGCGGGCATGTAACCTGTCACTGGAGGTAAAGAAAAAAAATCTCTGGACATTGTGCTCATCGAAATGGCCCACCTTTGAAGTTGGATGGCCTCCAGAGGGGATCTTTGACCTCCACATAGTTGTGGCGGTCCAGCAGAAGGTCCTCTGGTCTGGGTCTGCTACTCATCCTGATCAGGTGCTCTATATTGTGGTCTGGAGGGAATTATTAACTGACCCTCCCTCTCGGATTCCGGGTTTCCTTGCCAGCAGGATTCTGGCGCTCCAGAGCCGGACCAGAAGAAGGAGGTTCTCCTGGATCCAGGGATAGCAGACCTTCTCCTCTTAGATCCTCCCCCTTGCCCTTCCCCTTAATGTTCCCCCGACACCCCAGTCAGATGCTGCTGCATCAGTCCCATCCCAGTCAGCCGTCTACCCCTCACTTCCACAACCTGAGGAGGACCCAGGTCCTGCCATGGGCACCTGGAGCAAGAGAGCCACCCCTCCAGAGATGATGGTGGCCCTCCCCTCTGAACCTATGGTCCCCCAGATAGGGATGGAAATCAGGCCATGCAGTATTGGCCTTTCTCCTCGGCCGAGCTGTATAACTGGAAGGCTCAGCATCCCCCCTTCTTCAGACAACCCTAAAGGGTTGATTAATCTTTTTGAAGTCTCAAAAAGTCTCTTGTTTACTCATAGCCCACTGGGGATGATATCCAGCAACTCATGAGGGTGCTTTTCACAACTGAAGAGTGGGAGAGAATCATGCAGAAAGCCAGGAAGAGTGTCCCCTCAGCTATAGGGGCACCCTCAACTAACCAGATGGTCATGAATAACGGGTTCCTTCTGACTAGACCAAACTGGGATTTTAACATGGCTACAGGTAAGGAGCACCTAAAAGTCTACCACCAGGTTCTGTTGGCAGTTTTCAAGGACGCTATGAAGCGACCCACCAATTTGACCAAGGTAAGGGAGCTGAAGGAGGGCTCAGATGAGTCACCCTCGGCCTTCCTTGAGTGCCTCATGGAGGCGTTTCGCCAATATACACCCTATGACCCCAGTACCGAAGAGCACAAGGTCACTGTGACCATGGCATTCGTAGATCAGACTGCGAGAGACATTAAGAGGAAACTTCAGAGACTAGAGGGATTGCAAGGTAAGTCTCTGAGGGAGTTAGTACAGGTAGCAGAGAAGGTCTATCATAACAGGGAAAATGAAGAAGAAAAGGAGGAAAGAAAGCAAAAAGAGTCAGAACAGAAAGAACTTAGGAGAGAAAAGTGCCGAGACAGGAACTTACAGAGAATTCTAGCAACAGTAGTCAGGGGAAACAGAGGAGACCAGGAAATACAGGCTAGGAGACAGAGGCCCCCACTTGAGAAAAACCAATGTGCTTACTGTAAGGAGCATGGCCATTAGGCCTTGGTGTGCCCCAACAAAAAGAAATGGGGAGAAAAGCTCGGAGATCGGGAGAAAGGCCCCCAGATCCAGAAGGTGCTGGCCCTGGGTGAAGAAAGTGATTAGGGGGTTCCCCTCCCCGAACCCAGGGTAAATCTAAAGGTGGAGGGAAAGCCTACTCAGTTTCTGGTAGACACTGGGGTGCAACATTCAGTGCTTCTCCAAACAGATGACCCCATGTCTAAAAAAACATCATGGGTACAGGGTGCCACTGGGACCAAACAATATTCATGGACTACCCGAAGATCAGTTGATCTGGGCATGAGCTGAGTATCTCACTCTTTCATAGTTATCCCAGATTGTCTCTACCCCCTCCTTGGCTGGGACCTGCTCACCAAAATGGGAGCTCAGATCCATTTCCTCCTGGAGGGCCCCCAAGTTAAAGGCCCCCAGGGAAAACTACTCCAAGTCCTGACTCTCAGGCTAGAGGATGAATACAAGCTGTTTGAGACTTTGGACGGGGCACCCCAGGATCTAGACTGGTGGCTTGAGGCCTTTCCCCAGGCCTGGGCAGAGACATTACCTAGAACAAGAGATTCTGTGGAAGTGTCAATCAGCTTGGAATACTCCCCTCCAGTCTGTAAAAAACAAAGCCTAGGACCCAAGACTATCGCCTGGTACAGGACCTACAAGAGGTAAACTGGTGAGTTGCCAACATACACCTCACTGTGCCTAACCCATATACCATGTTGAGTTCCTTGCCACCCTCTAGGACTTGGTACATGGTCCTGGACCTCAAAGACGCCTTCTTCTGCCTAACATTGACTCCCCAAAGTCAGGACTACTTTGCATTCAAGTGGAAGAATCCTGAGCAGAGAGTGATGGGGCAACTCACATGGACCAGGCTGCCCCATGGATTCAAGAACTCATCCACCCTTTTTTATGAGACCCTACACCAGGACCTTACCATCTACCATGAGTCCAATCCACGAGTGACCCTTCTCCACTACATAGATGACCTATTAATTGTGGCTGAGACCAAGGAGGACTGTCTAGAGGGGGCTAAATGCCTCTTGGAAGAGCTGGGAGGATTGGGATACAGGGCCTCAGCCAAGAAGGCCCAAATCTGCCAGAGAAAAGTAAATTATTTGGGCTACCAGCAGAAAGACGGCCAGTGCTGGCTCACCAATGCTTGAAAGGAGACCATCCAGCACATTCCTCCTCTGCAGAGCCCCAAACAGGTACAGGAATTCCTGGGCACGGCTGGTTTCTGCCAGCTATGGATCTCAGGGTTTGCTGAGTTGGCTGCCCCCCTGTACCCCTGACTAAAAACAAACAATCCTTCCATCGGGAGGAAGAAGAGCAACAGGCTTTTGATGCGATTAAGCAGGCTCTGCTCGAGGCCCCTGCTCTAGGACTGCCTGATGCCAGTAGACCTTTTCACCTTTACATGGCTGAGAACAGGGGGATAGCCAAGGGGGTGCTCACTGAGCGGCTGGGCCCTCGGAAGTGCCCAGTTGACTATCTGTCAAAGAAATTAGATCCTGTCGTGCTGGGTGGCTTGCTTATCTACGGATAGTGGTGGCGGTGGCCGTTCTAGTTAAATAAATTCTGATACATTGACTCTGAGGCAGAACCTGACTGTGACAGCTCCCCATGCTTTGGAGAGTGTTGCTTGTCAGTCCCTGGATCGATGGCTGACCAACACTCTCATGACTCATTATCAGACTCTGTTGCTAAACTCAGATCGAGTAATTTTTATGTCACCAGTGGCCCTCACCCCGGCCACTCTGCTGCCCGACCCGGACCTCAATCTGCCAGCTCATGATTGCCAGCAGATTCTAGCTGAGGACCAGGGATGGGGAAAGGACCTGTTGGATCAGCCACTCCCCGATGCCAAGGTGACCTTTCACTGATGGCAGCAGCTACCTGGTGGAGGAACAACGCAAGGCAGGGGCTGTCATTGTAGCCAGGCGCCAGGTGGTCTGGGCAGAACTGCTTCCTCTGGGAACATCAGCCCAAAAGGCAGAGCTGATAGGTCTGACCAAAACCTTGGACCTGGGGGCAGGCAAAAAGATCAATATCTACACTGACAGCAGGTATGCATTTGCCATCGCACATGTACATGGGGCAATTTACCAACAGAGGGGACTTTTAAGATCAAATAGAGGAAAAGTTAAAAATAAGGCTGAAATCAAGGCCCTCCTAAGCTCCCTCCTTAGGCCAACCAAGGTGAGCATTATCCAGTGTCCCGGCCACCAGAAGGGGGAGGGCCAGGTAGCTAGAGGAAACAACCTAGCTGACAAAGCGGCCAAGGAGGCAGCCCTTAAAGACACTGCACCTGTGCTGATCCAACAAAAAAAGCTTAACAAACCAACCAGCAGGGAAGTTAAAAAATGGCCCCATTGGGCCAAGGGCTGGCCCCACCTAGTCTACACTAAGGAGGAGGAGGCCCAGATCTCTACTACCCTACCAACTACTATCTCAATGGAAAACCCAAGAGGGAAAAGTCATCCTCCCTCAGGACCAGGCCCAAGATCTGCTATAACAGATGCATAAATGGACTCACCTGGGCAGCAGAAAGCTGATAGAAGCCGTTAAGAGATCCGGCATGTTCATAATGGACCTAAGATACCTGGTAGAGAAAATAGTAGGGAACTGCAAAGTCTGTCAACAGGTGAACGCCTGCCACACCAAGATAGGTACAGGAAAAAGACCTAGGGGAAACAGGCCAGGAGTCTTCTGGGAGGTAGATTTTATAGAAATTAAACCTGGAAAATGTGGTTATAAATATTTACTAGTCTTTGTAGATCCTTTTTCTGGATGGGTAGAGGCTTTCCCCACGAAACTGGAGATGGCTCTGGTCGTGGCCAAGAAGATCCTAGAAGATATTTTTCCCAGGTTCAGGGTCTGATAATGAACCCACCTTTGTCTCTCTGGTAAGCCAGGGGTTGACAAAAGTTTTGGGGACAGATTGGAAACTTCATTGTGCATACTGTCCCCAGAGTTCAGGTCAAGTAGAAAGAATAAATAGAACTTTAAAGGAGACCTTGACTAAATTGACCTTAGAGACTGGCGGAGACTGGGTGGTTCTCCTTCCCTTGGCCTTGTTCTGTGCCAGGAGCACCCCCTATCTTTTCAACCTAACACCTTTTGAGATCCTCTATAGAGGCCTGGCTCCATTGGTGGCCACTAGGCCTAACCTAGAGATCTCTCAGGAAGGAGATCAAGACCTAGTCAAAAGACTGGTGGCCCTTGAGGCAGTTCAGAGAGAAATATGGTCCCAGCTGTCTGCCTTTTATGCTCCAGGATTGACTGAGGTGCCACATCGGTTCCAGGTTGGTGATGCTGTCTACGTTCACCGACATCGGACCCAGTCCCTGGAACCATGCTAGAAGGGCCCCTACTTGGTGTTACTGATGACCCCCACGGTCATAAAGGTGGATGACGTAGCTGCCTGGATACATGCTTCTCACGGGAAACCAGTGACCTGTCCACCCCCTGTGGACCACCAGTCTTAGATCGTGAAGGAGACAAGCAACTTTTAAAGTTCAAGATCACTCAGTGAGCCACCAAGGATGAAGAAATTTCCAACCTTGATGTGGGTTCTGACTCTGATAAGACATAAGGGGCTGAGTGCTGAATCTAGCCCTCATCAGCCCGCCAGACTGACTTAAATTATATCATCCACCCTAATGGGCAATGAGGTGGCCAGGATAACCCAAGACCACCCCTCTTTCACCTAGTGGCCCTCCTAACTTTCGACCTGTGTGACCTGGCAGCCGGGTTGGACACCTGGGACATCCAGAACCAGGAAGTAAAGGGGGCTTGCCAGAATGTCATGAGAAAGCCCCATGCTCACCAATGCTATGCCCAGGGAAGGGACATAGAATGCGGACACCCCCAATTAAGAGACTACATGCTCGAGGTCCCAATTTATGTTTGCCCCTGAGATGAGAGATCCAGGTTCTTAGCCAATCAGGGGGGCGGGGGGGCAGAAAACTTCTACTGTGCTGCCTGGTGCTGTCAGACCTCGGGAGATACCTACTGGAACCCGAGCTCAAGCTGGGATTTAATCACAGCGAGCAGATCCTCTGGAGGAACGGGGCTCATGTGCAGCAATTGTGGGGAATACTACAGCTCAATGGGAAACCTTCATTCAGGGGCACGTCCTGAGGTCTCCTGGGGAGGCCAACAGCCCTCAGGGACGTGGACCGGGAAGGGTCAATGCCTCAACCTTTCTTGCAACCCAATCACTGTGCAGTTTACCCAGAAAGGGAAAGAGGCCAAGGACAGATGACTAAAGGGTAGGACACGGGGCCTCAGACTATACCAGGAAGGATACGATGATGGACTCCTTTTTACCATCAGACTCAAAATATAAGTCCCTACTGTCCCTGTGGAACCCAATAAGGAGGTTGTGGGGGTTCCCCATAAGCTACCCAAGCCCAAGCCCCCGGCACCAACCCAGGTAGGGTCAAATACTATCATGACCTCCAACATTCAGGGGATACCCCTCTGGGTCCTTCAGAACTGTTCCCGCTGACTGAACTTATCAGTAAGACCTTCCTGGTACTCAGTGAATCCAGGCCCGAGGTGACTTGCTCTTGCTGGCTTTGATATGCTATAGCTCCCCCATATTATATAAAGGGCTTGCCTTTGCTTTCCCCAATATTAGCCTGTCTAATAAGTCCTCCTCCTGCCGATGGGCCCAGAAGTCAGGTGTAGGACTCACCCTACAGGCAGTGACAGGCATGGGCCTCTGCCTGTGCCTGCCCCCCTCCTCTCACCAGTCTTTTTGCGATACCTCGTATTTCCCTGCCCAGACTGCTTCGTATGTCATCCCACCCGAGAATGGGTGGTGGGCTTGCTCGATTGGGCTCACCCCCTGTGTACACCTTGGTGTCCTGAATATATCTATAGATTTTTGTATATTAGTTCAGTTAGTGCCCAGGCTGGTTTACCACCCTTATGAAGAAATATTAAATAGATGGGAAGGGAACTATCGTACCAAACAAGAGCCCATCACTGCCTTGACGGTGTCTCTCTTGCTCGGACTGGGCGCAGCTGGGGTAGCGACAGGGACTTCTTCCCTGGTACTACCAGGCAAAAGCTGCCAAGAGCTCAGGGCTGCCATAGACTTAGACATAGAGAGGATCGGAGAATCAATCACTCACCTTCAAGAGTCCCTACCCTCCTTCTCTGAAGTAGTCTACAGAACCACTGTGGTCTAGATCTAGATTTACCCTTTTTTACAGCAGGGAGAGCTTTGTGCAGCCCTAAGAGAAGAGTGTTGCTTTTACCTCGACCACTCAGGGGTGGCTAAAGATTCTATGGCAAAGGTATGAGAAAGACTAGCCTAGAGAAAGAGAGAGGGAACAAGCCCAAGGATGGCTTGAGTCTTGGTTTAACAGCTCTCTTTGGTTTACTACCTTGATTTCTGCAATGTTAGGACCCCTGATCATTTTGTTCCTGCTCCTAACCTTTGCCCCTTACATTTTAAATCGCTTAGGCTTAGTTGCTTTTATTAAAGATCGCATAGGTACAGTACAGTTGATGGTCCTGAGACAAAGATACCAAGAGCTAAATACAGGGGACCAGGAGTACGAGCTACATAACTATCAACAATAGCTTCAGGATTGAAACATGCACAAGAAAAAGGTGGGAATGAAGAGGTCAGCTCAGGAACTTTGAAAAATTCCACCAGACCCCCAGCACATAGGAACCCCTCCCCTCCTGGAAGAAACAGGGTAGAGAGCACGTAGACTGGAAGGGAGGGGCTGATTAAGACCCTACTACTTCATTCCCTAAATACCAATCAGCTTAAAAGTCACATTGTTCTGCCAATCACATTGTGCTTAATGGCTGCTGCTCTAAAAACTATAAAAGCTCACCAAATGGACTGCATGTGGTCATTCTCTCCCTCCGTGGTATGCAGGGCGACCCCAGCATGCTGGAACAATAAACTCCTCTTGCTTTTTGCTTCGATCCCTGACTCCATGGTGTTCATTCAGGTGTCTCTGGTAAGCTAAGGCTCCCCAGAGTCTTACAAAGGAGACAGTGGGGAAGGAGGAAGAGAAAGAGCTCTTAAAGAGAGAGAGGGAGAGAAGAGAGGAGAAAAGGGGAGGAGAGGCAAAATGTTTGCTTATATAGGGAATAGCCTGTGGAGTAAGAACAGCCCAGCCCCTGGGCTGGGATGGTAGGGTAGAAGGTAGCATATACTAGGTAGGGACTGAGGGATGTTGGGAGAACCTGGAGGCCAGGTCTGCTTTGTTATGTAAAGTATGCATTTCAGCTGTTTGTTCTGGGGTCTGAAACCCAGCAATAAATACAACCTACTGATGTGAATGAGGCTTTCAAATAGTTTTTGGATGCTGGGATCCAATTACAGCTAGAACTGTAATTTTCAAGCTCTGTTCTGGAACACACAGTCCTGTGTTGGTAGAGCCAAAGGTGCCCCAAGGTCTCTTTGATCCTTTGAGTGGGATGGGGAGAGATGTCAGCTTCCTCTCAGAATATAGCAACAAAAAAGAGGAGAATGAGGGGCTAAGCGCTAGAGAGATACAGGGAATGGTTCCCAGGAGGTACACAACCACAGGGTAAAGCCATCCTGGTGAGCACAGTCCTTAGGGGTGGTGAGGTGTTGGGGCTACATACTAAATTGGCTTGATTGGTGAATAAGAAAGCCTAGAAGGGGGCTGGGGGCAGATTTTCCCTGGAGAAAAACAAACTTTGACTAGTCTGAGGCTAGAACTGAGCTAATTGGAAGTGTCTACCCAAGATTCTTTTTTGGATGGCTGCCCTCTAGTGGAAATTTTCTGAATTTCTTTTCTTGCCCCCTTGTGATCAGACCCCCAAAGCCCTTGGTTCCTCTATTTAACTTCGGAAATAAGAACCCCAACTATTTTTCACAATCTTTCCGTACATTCTAAGATAACTGGGTTCGATATAAAACATTTTGAGATTTGCTTCTGTGGATTAGATATTTTATAAACAAAACTACAAAAATCTATATTGATTTAATATCAGTCATAGTGACATTGTTTAAACTATATGCCAAAAAAAGTGAAGCTCCAAGTTGTCAGATACCCCACAAGCCTTATGACCCTCAAGCAGATGAAGACGCAAGGTAAAGAATAAAACTCTGTAGGTACTGGGTGAAAACCGAGGCAGAGACAGACGGATCTCTGTGGGTTTGAGGAGAGCCTTGTGTGCAAAGTGAGTTTCAGGACTGCCAGGGTTGTAACACAGAAAAATCCTGTCTCGAAAAACCAAACCAAACCAAACCAAACCAAACCAAACCAAACCAAACCAAACCAAACCAAACCAAACCAAACCAAACCAAACTAAACCAAATCAAACCAGTCAACCAACCAATCAACCAAGCAAGCAAGCAAGCAACCAAAACCAAAAAACCTCCAGGGTTTGACCGTACAGTTTATTATTCTCACATATTTAAGCACAGTAAAACTTTTGAAAACAGTTTCCAAATGACAGTTATAACAACACAGTGTTAGGCATAGCTACATGGAGACTCCCTAGCAAGGCAGCAAAGCACCTGTGACCTTTACAATAAGAATGAACTCTATTGGCTGATAAACAGAGTTCAGGGCAGGATGTAGGATCTGTGACAAGCATAAGGATGGAGTCTATTGGTGGAGGATACAAACCACATGGGGCTTTGTGATGGTTTGTATGTGCTTGGCCCAGGGAGTGGCACTATTAGAACATGTGGCCCTGTTGGAGTGGGCGTGTCACTGTGGGTGTGGGCTTTAAGACCCTACTCCTAGCTACCTGGAAGCCAGTATTCTGTTAGCAGCCTCCAGATGATCATGTAGAACTCTTAGCTCCTCCTGTACCATGCCTGCCTGGATGCTGCCATGCTCCTGCCTTGATGATAATGGACCGAACCTCTGAACCTGTAAGCCCAGCCCCAATTAAATGTTGTCCTTATGAGAATTGTCTTGGTCATGGTGTCTGTTCACAGCAGTAAAACCCTAACGAAGACAGGCCTCTTTCATAGGAATGAGTTCTAGCCACTGTTGACAAGGCCCAGGATTAAGGTCTAAACAATTCTCAGGATATGGGGGCATTCAGTTGGAGGTTGGCTCCTAATAGAATAGCAAAAGAACATCAGATTTTTTAAACCACTTACTCCAGCATTCCAGGTGGCCAGGAGCCATTTATTTCCTTCTGTTGAAGAAAATAGCACCCTCTTCAAGTTGCCTTCCTGTGACTGACAATCCTGGTTTCTCCGATGCTTATACTAAGCTGTGCCTCCTACACCCAGCATTTAGCCAACCTCATGATTGAGACAGCAGGAAATGATCAAATCTCTCTTTTTAAAAAGTAGTCTCAGTTTACAATCCATGTAGGGTCCAACTCACAATCTTCCTGCCTCAGCTACCCAAGTGGTGGCATTACAGCTGTATAGCACACACTTCTGAAGAATCAGCAGTTTTCCCATTCCCACGCATCAGAGCTGGGGTGGAACACAGGCTGTCACATGTAGGTACTGTCTTTGACAGTTAGTCTAAGTGAGAGCACTGTGGGAAGGTATGGCTGATTTAGGAAGGATCCCTTTTCTGCAGTGAAAGGGCATCTCCAACTTTTGTGTCAACAGCTGCTGCCTGGCAGGAACAACTGGGGGAACCTGACTTCAGGGCCCCTGGAGGATGTCAGCCTTGGCTTATCTATGTCTTTGTTCCACCCCAAGCCACCCCTAGACCAAGTAAGTCAGAATCTCCATGTGGAGCCAGAGCTCAGGCATTGCACCTTTTGATAAAGAACTGTACAGGTCAGCCTCTTAACACAGAGAGAGTCCAGTACCCTCTTCCCAAATGAGGAAACAGAGGCCTGGGATCCAGGATTGCTTTACCAGTAAGTAGGGACTGTGAAAGCTAGAAGTCCTCATAATTGCTTCTGGAGTTTTGTCTATTTAATAAATCTGGTCTCGAACTCATAATCCTCCTCCAGAGTGCCTCAGTTACAGAGGTGCACCACTCTGCCTGGCCTAGTTTTAGATTTCTGAGCCACGTTTCTGTGGTTCTATGATGTTATAGCTGATCAGGTCTAGAGGCAAAAGAAAAGACCATTTCTCTTCTAGGCACTTGTCAGGGTTCCCTCCCTGTTCTTTTCTGTCCCCTGTGAGACCCTTCTCTCAGTTGAATGAAAAAAAGAAAAAGGAAAGGAAAGGAAAGGACATGACTGCTCCTAGGTATTGTGGAGGAGAATGTTCACTATAGCTGCGTGGGAGAGCATGGCCAGAGGCAGACCCAGGGGTAGCTGGGAGAGTCCAGAATAGACATGACCAGGCTGAGCTGGGCCATGTTGGGAGACAAGGAGGGGAAGGGAGGAGGAAGAGAGAGGAACCAGTGCAGCAGCTTAGAGGCCAAAGGTATGAAAAAGGTTGGGTAACCAAAATGTCTGGATTATATACGGAAGAACATCCCAGCCTGTTAGCAACTAGGTATCCCCGCTGGCCTGCCCTTAGGGACCTAGCAGCAGCTTATGTCATCATCTGATACCACCAGGTGCACTAGGTGCTGTGTGCAAAAGGGCCCCTAGCCACCCAGATCTCTCTCTCTCTCTCTCTCTCTCTCTCTCTCCCCCTCCTTCCCTCCCTCCCCTCCCCCACCCGTTCCTCCCTGTCTCCCTGTCTGTTTGCCTGTCAGCCTATATCTCTCCCTCACGTCTCTACTCTGAGATGGCCTTTTGCTCTCACCGCTCCCCCACCCCAGTAAATCTCTTGCTCTAGATCTGTTGCATGGAATAATTTCTCAGCAGCACACCTTGCCATAGGCCCACCAACAGCATTCCCGCCACCCTTGCCACATTTATCCAATCACAGTCTCCTGGGTTGGAGAGTTCAGCATAGGGGATGGGGTATGCAAGCCTGGAGAACTCGTTTTAACAGGTAGGGACTGAGTGATGCTGGGAGAATAAGGTGGCCAGGTCCATTTTGATATATTGAATAGACACTCCAGCTATTTGTCGGGGGAGGGGTGTAGGAGGAGTGGGAACGGGGGGGGGGGTTGAAACCACATCCCAGCCTTTTTGTTGATATTAAATGAATGATAACAGGAGGCGTATGACTACTTCCTGCTGATATCAGGGCATTGTTATCGGAGATCCAAAAAGCTGGAATGTTGGCAAGTCTGGAAATAGCAGGTTGTTTCACTTGCTGTCCAGGCTCCTCAGGATCACCTGGAGCTAGGGACATGCAGGTGCAGTTGGAGAAGTTACAGAAGGTAAAGGTAAAGTTAAGGAGTTAGGGGAAATTTTTATTCGGTGTATACATTTGAAACTTTTAGGCCCATGGTCTTGGTAGCTGGGGCAGGGTAGTCCCAAGACCAGGGAGAGGGAGCGAGATCCCACGACCAAGAATAGGCAGTAGGTGGGGGAACTTAGGCTGTTGGTTGACAGGACTACCCATCTGGAGTCCGCTTGACGTGTGAGAGGTATATTCAAGTCAATTCCCTTAAGCTTACAAGAATTTTTTTTTTTTTTTTTTTAGTTTATGAAAGAGATAAAAGTCTCAGGTATGTTAGCATTTCCACTGCAATCTGTACTGAAGTCCACATTGTAGAAAGAGCAGTAGACTCTTGACTTTGCATCATAGTAAAAGCTTGGGAACCCCAAAATGATTTTGGTTAAAAGCATGAACACTCTTTCCTCTATTCAGAAGAATGGATATATAGAGATTGAAAAGATGTTTTTAGCACAATGTGGAACAATTTATAAATCAATACTTAGAAGACAACCAAAGGAAATTTAAAAGCTTCAGCTTGTGACTGTGGTAGTCAGTGCTCACCAGAGCTAGATTCCGAGTGTTCGGGAAAGGTGGTGAAAAGTGTGTTGGAGGGCTGAGGCCAAGGGTGCCACTAGAAGCCACGGCAAGCAACATATCTAATGCAAAAGGCAAGAGGGTTATTGGGGAAAGGGAGAGGGCAAAACACTATCTTGGAGTGGGGACATGGGAGAGAGACAGACAGACAGACCAGGAGCAATCTGGGGTGGCTGGGACCTTTTAAAGGGTCACATAGGGAAATATGAATTCACAGTAACAGTGGCCATGTGACCCATCTCGTGGTGGGGGGTGATAACATGAGCTGCTGGTGCTGAGAAAGACAGCTGGTGGGCACCTGATTTACAACAAATAGCTCATCAGAGCTTGATTGTTAAAATTCTGAACTTTCAACATCTTAGTATAACAACAGCATAGAGAGGGAAAGAAATCTGAAGAGTTGCTCATTTTTTATATATCTTAAGTCACTTTCTTATACCTTTATAAGTTGCATTTACATACTTTAAAGCACCTTAGACCCTCACAACCTAAACTTTCATGTCTTCAGACTTACACGGGTCTCACCATTTGAAAGTCTCCTAATTGAAAGGAGACTTCCCTTGAATGTGCTACCTAAACCTGGCCTCCCCAGCTGTGTTCTTGAAGAGGTCAGCTCAGAGCCACTGGAAAATTCCACCAGGCCCCAGAGCATGTAGGCACCCCTCCCCTCCTGGAAGAGAGAGGTTATGGAGCGTGTAGGCACCCCTCCCCTCCGAAAGAGAGAGGCTGATTACATTCCTCAGGAAGACCATAGTGGGGGACCAACCTCGGCTACCTGCAGATAAGGGAAGTCCTTGTTACCTCATTCCCTAAGGACCAATCAGTTTAAAAGTCACACTGTTCTGCCAATCACATTGTGCCTAGTGGCTGCTGCTCTAGTCTACCCCTGAAAACTGTATAAAAACTGGCCAACCGGGCTGCCTCTCTTTTGCGTGCAGGACGACCCCAGCACACTGGAATAATAAAGCTCCTCCCTCTTTTGCATTGACCTCTGGCTCCTTGTGGCCCACTCGGGGTCCCCTGTAGTGGGGGGCTGGTCAGAGTCTTACATTCCACTCCTTGTACCATTACAAATCCAAAGATGGATTTTGTATATTGGCTGGTTTCTTCTTCAGTGCAAGCCAAGAGCTCTAAACTCCAGCTGTGCCAAACGCAAATGTCTGCACATTTGTTGTTTTAAATATAGCCCAAATAAGCAGGTGTTTGTCCACTAAGGACCTATTTGCTACCAAGATACAGACTCCACTAAACCCAATAACTTTATGCCAAGAATTTAAACCGTAGGCCTTTGGAGTCTACATCAGAGATTCCCTGATGTGTCTCTGAGAGACTTTCCTTAGGTGGAAACCTCTTCAACTTCCATGTACCCTGGGGATTCTTTCGCTCTCTTTCCCTTCGGTGTGGGACCTCCATCATTAGGCTTGGGCGGATCCTGGTGGTGAGGCTCCACCTTGAACTGGTGAAAGAGCATTGCTCACTAGAGCTCCTGAGTGCTACTGCCATCTGGCGGTCATTCTCTCTGCTCGGCTCCTGCTTTCCCTTGGTTTATGAGCTCCTTCGAAATTTGCCTGGTCTCAGTCCCGTCCACACAAATTCGTTGGCTGACCTAATCCATGAATTCCTACCGATGTGTGCAGTGGCTCACTCCGAGTAGCTACTGTTCACAAGATGTCGATGTATATACGCATGAGACAGAGGCCCTTGGATGTGCTGGACTGACATTTTTGCAGATGGTTGTGGCCTAAAGCTTTCCCTTCAGAAAGCTTTTTAAGGAATTCATTTTAAGGAATATCTGAAGTCTAACTACAACAATAAGAGGGGAAGGTTGTGATATGGTCATGAGACAGAGGGTCGGGGAGACGGAAGAAGGCTGAGTTTATAATTATGCTAATTAATCCTGTTGGTAAATGTGCTGGAGTTTACATACTGCATGGCAACAGGTTGGCAAAGCAGTGCTTTTCTTTCTTTTCTCTCCCTCCCTTCTTTCTTCCTCCTTCCTTCCTCCTCTCTCCTCCTCCTCCTCCTCCTCCTCCTCCTCCTCCTCCTCCTCCTCCTCCTCCTCCTCCTCCTCCTCCCCTTCCTCCTCCTCCTTTTGAAGCAAGTTTTTCTGTTGTTCTGGAGCTCGCTCTATAGACCAAGCTGGCTTCAAATTCAGAGATCCACCTGCCTCTGATTTCGAATTCTGGCTCTAAGAGTGTGCTTTTCAAATTTTAGCTTGCATGCTTTACCTGAGGGTCTGGTTAAGGTGAGCTTCTAAGCCAGGAAATCTGGTGTGAAGCCCAGGAGCTGGCATTTTATTCCAATGCAAATTGTGGGTTATACTTGAAGCAAGGAAGCTTTGAAATAGAGTACTTGTGCACTGACGCTTCCAGGACTGATAACAGTAACCATTAGGGAAGCGAATTGCAAAGATTAAAAGCTTTCATTTGCAAGCAGAGATGGGAGAACAGAACTCCTGAGAAGAGTTTTAACTAGTTCATCCTGAGCACACATGGCAAACAACACAGGAGAGGAAACCATGTCCGAAGTATCACAGGATTCAGTAGAACGCTTGTTTTCTCTCTTTGTTGACATTAACCTGTTACCTGGTGTTTGACTGGAGAGCACTTGAGTTTTAGTAGTTTTTGAACCAAGTGTTTGTTAAGATTCATCTATTGGGCTGGGTGGAGCTGTCTGTGGCTCATTCTTTATCTTTGCCATTGTGGAGCATTAAGTGCAGATCTGATACTTGAATGCTTATTCATCCATGAGAGGTATTTGGTTTGCTTTTACTTGGTGGGTTCATGGTGGAAAACAGTCCTCTGTACCTTATACGAAAGGGTGTTTGGTATCCCTGTTACTCAGAAGTGAGGAAGAAGACTTTCAGAGAGGAGGCAACTATTCTCTACCCATAGAATTAGAAAAATCTCCTGCCCTTCATGTTTCCCCAGCACTCTTATGCTTAGGCCTGGGCTCATGGTCACAACCAACAAAGTAGACATTTTCAGTATTTTATTGTAAAATAAGCTAAAGTTACAGGAAGGAGGAAGAAATTTTCCATGAGCACATATAACACATATTCTCTGAGTGCCTTCTAAGAGCCAAATTGGGTCCTTGTAGGAACCCAACACACACACACACACACACACACACACACACACACACACACACACACACACACGATGCTCTCTGTTCTCCAGAGCTCATAGTCTGGCAGAGAAAACAGATAGGAATATAGCTACTTCCACACAAGTTTCAAGGTTAGAAGTGATAAAATGAATGGTCAAGAAATGGTCAGTAGATTCACTCATTCACTGCACCAGGAAGGACCTGAGAGCCACATTTGCACAGAGATAGTGGGGGAACGTCTTCGGGCAGCTGTGGTAGGTTTGGAGTGAAGATGGTGTTTGGGCTAGACAGAGGAAGACAGACTATTGGAAATTTCCAAAAAAGTAAAAAAGGGGGGAGATTATGGGAAGACCACAATTTTAACTTTTCAGTTTAGGGCATCAGACAAAAAAAGGAAAGGAAGAAAGCCTACCACCTGTTTTCCTATGCTTAAAACCATTTCCCAGATGCAGGGACATCTAATCCCCAGCTCCTCTCAGAAAGGACATCATTTCCACAAGAAGCCTCTCCCCAACATGGAATAAGGCTGGCCTAATAAAATAACCATGAGATCCTCAATTTCTGTTTTCTTGATCCTTAAAAATGTCCTCCTGAGCCGGAAGCATAGCATGGTGGTAGAGCACATACTTAGAATATGTGATCCTGGTGGGTTTCATCCCAAGCATCAAAAAACCCAAAATGAATAACAAGGAGAATAAAAACCTTTTCCATAGACCAGCACAGTTTTATAAAGCCACTTGGGGGATACTGTCAAGTTGCTTGATTGGTCTGGACTGTGGACATGCAGGACAATGGATAAAACAAAAAAGTGTGTGTGTGTGTGTGTGTGTGTGTGTGTGTGTGTGTGTGTGTGTGTGTGTGTGTGTGTGTGCAGAAAACACCTAAGCCAAGCAAGTGGTCTATACTTCACCTAGATGGCAGAGGCAACAAGAAAGGGCTTTGAACAAGGGCCTACCATAATCCAATTTGAAAGATTATTCTGAAATCATCATGGGGATTGGGTCAGCCAACAGACTGAAGGTAGAGATCTGTCATCATGACTCTTCTGTTTCCTTCTACTGTATATCCTGCAAAAGTTGTTCTCAGACCCCAGTGATGGCCAGAGTGATCAGGCAGTGGTGGTCATTGCTGGCCTGGGAGTGCAGAAGGACAGGCCTAGGCAGTACTATTGGTCTTCCTGGAAGTAGAACTTTGTGACTGTAAGGGGCTCTTCCGGTGTGTTGGTGAGGCTCACAGGATGGTCAGCCTCTAGTGTTGTGCAGAGGAACCATCCTGGACAGGCAACCGACTCAAAGCTGGTGGTGGGGCCTTTCTCAGAGCGGATGAAGGTAAAGCGCCTGTCTTCTTCTTTGTTCTTGCTCAGATCAGTGATGTTAACTTCCTGGAAAGCAAGAAATGGTCAGGTAATTGCTGAGGGCCCAGGAAGTCCTGGATGTTCATCTCCGCACCTCCCATAAGGCTGCCACCCTCTGATGGTCAAGGAATGAGTTCTTGGAGACCTGGCCAAAGAGCATAGGCTCCAGATTTCTTTTTTTTCTTTTTTCTTTTTGGTTTTTTCGAGACAGGGTTTCTCTGTGTAGCCCTGGGTGTCCTCGAACTCACTCTGTAGACCAGGCTGGCCTCGAACTCCCAAGTGCTGGGATTAAAAGCGTTTGCCACCCCTGCCCAGCTCTCCAGATTTCTTAAGATAGAACAAGTAGACGGGGTTGGCCTGTTGTCATCTCTGGCACATTCATGCCATGGTGGCTATGGCGCAGTAAGTCTAACAAATACATGTTCCCATCAGCATAGATTAAGGCCCTAGCAGCAGTGATCTGTCAGGATCTGATTCTTTTAAGGAAATAGGGGTGTAAAGAGAGGGTAGGGTGTCTCAAAGCCCATAGGGTGGCCATCCTTGTTACATTCAGAATAAATAGTCACTCCTCTCCACCCACCTTTAAAAGGTGGTCCTGACCGTTGGTAAGAGTTAGCAACAAACTCATGGTTGTGGCTATTTGCAGTTGGGTTAAAAGTTTGTCCAGCTAGCCCTCAAGATGATGTTTGAATAGCCCATTACTACTGACTAGGTAAAGGAGTGACACAGGTCTGTGTGGGATGCAAATTAGTAGCATAGATAATAGATAACTAGTAGCATACACAATGATCGGAAGTATATAGTCTTGAGAATTGACCTTACTAGAAGGTGGGTTCAAGTGGTTTAGGAGGCACAAGACCCATGGTGGTTTAGGTCCTGTGACAGTGTCATTGTGACAGGGTCATAGAGGAGCTCCCCCATGAAAACGTCTCCTCCTGGAGTTTAGATCCTTGCGCAGTGCCTTTCCACAATGAGTCCATATCAACCGTGTCACAGGCTTCTGCCAATAGACTCATGTAGGCCCAAGTTTAATAAGCACTTTCACATTGAGACCCATCTTTTTGGAACAATTATCTCTCATAAAAGTTGGCCACCACGCTACAAGGAAGCTCAGAGTGTCTACTGAATGCAAATAAGTCACATAAAGGGTGGTTTAGAGGACGAGAAACCTTGGACACCCAATACAGACCAAGAATATTGTGGAAACTGCTTCAGGAGTGACCTCAAAATAGTACTCTGTGAGGAAGGAAAAGCCTCCCTCATCCTTGCATGCTCATAGGGTCATGAGAAACAACTGTGGTTGTCATAGCCATTAGGTTTAGAATGATTTGATAGCTAAACCAGATTCTTACCTCCAGCTGGAGCTTGATATCATCTCCAGACTTGACACAAGACAGGCACAGCTTGCCCCCGTGGACGCCCAAGAACACACTATGAAGGTCAATAGGCACCATGTCTATCTTTTCTGGAGAAGAGTAGAGGGTGAAGTCAGAAAGAGAGAAGAGGAGGCAGAGGTAGGGAGAGTCAGTCTGTGGGTATTTTCTGTCTCCTTTTTAAAACTAAAACTACAAGGTCAGAAGGTCAGGAAGGCTCTATCTTTCTATTCTGCCTCCAAGTGAGCACACTCTACCTAAGGACCAGCTTGCTAGATTCTACACTGTTCCCAACTTTTCTTTACTTTTTCCAGTGAACTGGTCCTCCAGGTCAACAGATACACTGTTAGTAGACAGAGGCACAAAGCTCACAAGGCCCATGGATAGGTTCCATATGGTCCACCTTCCCATCCTGCTACTGGGTAGCAGTAGAAAACCTAGCCTTCTATGCGTGAGTGTATTCATGGGAGAATTACTAGAAAGACAGGAAAAGCCAGTTGTGTAACTGCTGAGTGATACAGGAAAGCAGAGGGCTTGGGAAATACGGAGGAGATACAGCTAATGCTTCGTTCCATCACAGAGATGTGGGAACTTTAAACTCCAGAGCTAAGGGAAATTCAAATTCTGTCAACTAAGCGCCCTCATTTTTCTAAAAGAAAAACTGAAGAATCCGTGGGTGATGATCTTCCAAATTCATCTAGCTTTGTCCCTAGTGTAGATGGGTACATGATGAGGGTGGCATCCAAAGTAAAAATACTGCCCAGCCCATGTACATGCTAATTAGCCTAGGGCAAGGCTGGAGTTTGAATAACACTGGGGTATGGTAGAACAAAAGGACTAAGGAAATGCAGTGGTGCCTTCTGGCCCCTGTTGCTCCTAGCTGTGTCCCTGGGGCGTTGTGACCCAGGCTCTATCTTTTCCTCTTTTTTGAGGTGACTCCCATGTGTCCCCTGGTCGTCAAGTCTCTCATTTCCAACTTAACAGATATGAGGACATCCCACCTACAGCCAGAGGAGCAGGGCAAAGGACTCCATGCCCATATTACACCAGTTTTCCTGTTATCCACTCACCTTCTAGTTTGGTATTTGATCCTTGTAAGTACCCAGCAATGAGCTGCTTGTTCCTCAGGTAGAAGGTCTTCTGGTTAGTGTCCCAGATTCTGAAAAGCAAAATGGTCTCGCTGGAGTAGGTAGTACGGAGCCCTTTCCGACTTCCTCACAGTCACCTAACTTACATCTAGATCTGCTAGAAGTGTGGTGCTTACCAAGTTCATAACACAAACGAGAAGATTCAAGCCAATACTATGTAAGAGATGGGCCCATCTCTCACAACTGGTGGACAGAAAACCTCTTTTTCTTGTTCCTCACCCCAGAATCCCAGCATGGACATCCATGGCTTCAGCAGAATTTTCTATAGAGCATCAGTATCTGATAGAACCTTAGGCAATGCAAACACACCCTATATTCACCCCACTAAAGAGAGCTGCCAGACACAGGACTTTTGTCGTTTTCATGCATTTATTTGTAAATTTAGATGGCCACCTGTAGCTAGTGGCCACCACATCATAGTATTTCAGGTTCAAGGGTTAGGATATATTAGAGCCAAGCTACTCTGGCTTGACTGCTCTCTTATTTCAAGCTACTTTACTTCTCTTGTGGGATCAGCTGCTCTGTGTCTGGCAGGGACAGCTGTCCTTGGAAACAAGTCAGCTTCCTCTCTAACTCACCCAGTGGCCTGTTTGTTACTCTCTGACTTCTTGATGAAGGGCCTCCTGGCTTCCAGAGAGGCAGGTACCTGTGAGGTGTGGTAATAGAGCCCTGGTGATATGACCTTGGAGCTGTCACTTGTCCCTTTACCTGGTCAGGGGAGCTGACAGCAGCCCTTGGGTAGCTTGGGGAAGCCCAGGAGCTCAGGGATGGGTGGAGGAGAAATCAAGTACTCTGCCTGTGAGGGAGTATCTATGCCTTTGTGATGGTCTCTACATCTCCGGTGAGCTTCAAACTGAGGAGACTCAATAGCCTTGCTAACAGGGACCTCTTTTAGGGCTGCTAAGAGGATGTGGTGGTAAATCTCAGGAAGCAGTTACTAGATCTGAGGGACAGACTTGCCTTGGGATAGATGCATAGACTCACAGTCAGAGTCTCAGCCTCCAGCTGTGGGTTAAAGGAGACAGGGTCAAAGGGGAAGTGACTCAACACAGACTTCACTCTCAGGAAGGATCAAGGACAGATTGATTGTACCAACAATCTCTTTATTCATTTTAAAATCAAATTTGAGGCCTGCCAATTTTACTATAAGGTTGATGGCGTCTCCCAAGGCTCTTGATCCAATTTTAAAACTCAGGTCATTTTTCAGGCACCTTACAGATCTCAGAGCACAGGTCTCAGAACATGGTTACAGTATCACTCATGTATTTAGTGTTCCCAATCCTGTAAGGCACACAAGGGTTATCATCAAACCAGTATCATGTTACAGATAAGGAAACTGAGGACTTCGAAGAGAGATATCTTCCAATCAACATAAATTCAGAGTGCAGACTGGTGGTCTGAGCCTTTGACTGTGTCCTGCTGCAGTATTCCTCTTTGCTAGATCCCAAAGCTAGTGTTATTCCTGGATGCCTGCCCATCATTTCCTGAACATCTAGGCTTCTGAGAGCGAGCACAATTGACTGTCCTGTTGACCATGCATGGAATATTTTAAAACATAAGTCTTAAAGACTGTTCTTGAGTCAAGGATATATAGCCATTCCTGCATATGCCCTGGACAGATGGCATGTGTCTCTGGTCCTTGGTCTATGCAACCCTATGTCTTTGGAAGACTTACCTGAAGGCTTGCATCTTGCAAGGTCTTTTCCCAGAAGGGTGGCAGGCTGCCTCTGAATGAAACAGAAAGACAAGAAGGAGAGAGATTAGGTGACTGTAGGGTCCACTGCAGATTTTCATCCCGAGGCTGCAGCAAGGCAATAGAGACTAGCGACTGCCATTTCAGGCTCAAGGTGGTTGCTTATAAAGAAAGTACTCATTCACCAGCCTGCGCTGCTGTCGTTACGTTCCACTGTCAGAAGTGGAAAAACCCTCATATTTCCAAAAAGAGAAACCTTTGCTGTTGTCACTGTCAACCCTGAAAGTGTCGCAATGTGTGTTGTAACTGATCTCCTCCCCCTTACCCTGTGTAATTTCCCCAAAATTGAGCTCTCTGTTTCCCCTTCATGGTGTTCCTGGGAAGAAGAGCACAATGAAAACCAGACTCTCTCATTTGCATGACAGGTACTCTGAGTCTATTTGCTGATGCCCCACCCCCCAACCCACAAAACAGATCTGAGTTGAAATGTCCCCTTTTCATATGAGGCAAGCGATAGAGCCTGGTGAACAAAGGTGAGTGTCATGTCGCTGTTACTGTGTTCTTTGGAGAAGGAACAGTTGGCTATACTCTGGATAAACATTGTGTCCAGAACCGGATGGTAAATATTTGTTATTTTGTGAACTATCCAATCTAACATAATACTCAGCTCAGCTGTCATGGTGCAAAAGCACCACAAGCAACTTGTAAGCCAGAAAAGTCAACTCTGCTCCGACAGGCTTTGTTTACAAAACATGGGACAGGTCACACATAGCACAGAAGTTTGCTGACCTCTTCTCTAGACAAATGAGTCCTTCCAAGAGGTGTGTTAAAATTGGCCATCTTTCCCCAATTCTGCATCTGGAAAGTTGAAGTCCTTTTTTTTTTTTTAAAAAGAATTAATTATCTTTTTTATTTATTTACATCCTAAATGCACACTAACCCATCCACAAAACTTTTGTTTCAAAATTTGTCTCCCCTAAAAATTCAGGACAAAGATGGAGCAGAGACTGAAGGAATGGCCAACCAATAACTGGCGCAATTTGAGACCATCCCATGGGCAACCACCAATCCCTGACACCATTAATGATACTCTGTTATGCTTGTAGGCAGGAGCCTAATATGGTGGTCCTCTGTGAAGATGGAGTCTTTTTGAGGTGACTCCATTCCCAATCATGGAAAAGTGGACCAGACTCCTCTGCCACTTGTCACTACCATCCGTGTGACCTGGAAACATCACTTCATTTATTCGTGTCTCCGTCTCTTCATTCTCAGACTGAGGAGGATCATGTCTTCCTTGAAGGTAGTAGTCAAGAAGAGAGCTAAGCTTCGGTCCCAGTGAGCATTAATAAACATTAAGTTCCTTTCACGCAATTATGTGGATATCAGGGAAAGGTAAGGATCTTCCTATTTTATGTTACCAAAATGTGAAGAGAGTCTCTGAGTGTTCCTCCAAGGGAGAGTGCTGGATTGGAGCCTAGTGGTCACCTTATTTCAACCTCTCACTACTTTAAAGAGACTCAGAAAGAGACACAAAGAAGGCTTGAAGAGCTTGTTAATGGCAGAGGAGCAAAGCCCAGCTCTTACGGCCAGATTATCCTAACTCATTGATCTTGATGAATTTACCTCATTTTCTTTTTTTCTTTCAGTGTTTGAGACAGGGTTTATCTGTGTAGCCCTGGGTGTCCTGGAACTTGCTTTGTAGACCAGGCTGACTTTGAACTCAGAGATCATCCTGTCTCTGCCTCCCTCATGCTGGGATTAAAGGTGTGCCCACCACTGCTCAATGGATGCATTTGACCTGATTTCAACCCAAGAAACCAGAGTATGTCCAAAGGAGAGTTAAATCCTTTCATAGGGAAGCTAAAGAACTGTCAAGTCTTTAAAGAGTTATCCCCCCCCCAACAAATGGGATATGTCTGCTACTATAATGCTGGATGATACTTTTGAGAGTCAAAACGGCAAGTACATGTCTCTCGAGAGTTATTGTAGAAGAATGCTGTGTCTACCTATGACAGCCAAGAGGGTGTTCTGTCTGCTCATTTTTTTGTTCATTTTGAGACTCTTTTGTGAAGCTGGCTGAAGGAGGGGATGTGCATGGACTTGCCCAGTTATTTACAGCATCCAGAAACTGCTGAATTAATTAAGCTTTAGAGTCTCTGAAGGGTTTCTTAGTCGCCAGGTATCAGTCACTGATGTCATCACACCTGCCGAGAGGAGAAGGGGCTACCGTACGCCTTCTCACGCTTGTTCAATGGACTTCTGAAGCCACCCTGGACTCTTTTATTACTTACAAATACTACATCTTACATATCAATAAAATTCACATTACAACTCAGAATTAGGCAATACGTTGATGGTTGCCAGAGGCAGGAGATGTCAAAGAGGGCATAGAGTTAAACATGAGGATAAATGTCTCTGCTGTATAGCAGGATGATGACTTTGAGAGTCAGATGACTTTGCTCAACTGGTAACCAGTCGCCCCAGAAAGGATAGCCTGTATTACTTTGAGCCAACAATTTCAGGAAGCAGAAATGTGTAGGCCACTACAGCAGGAACAATTCCCGCCAAGCTCCTCGACCCACCCCTATAAAGGGTTGCAGTATCTTTGCCTCCTGGTAGACCCTTCAATTCCCTGAGGAAGAGAGGCTACCCCATGTGCACAGCACCATTGGTTGAAGGTCACACGCCTGTCTCTCTTTTGCCTCTATGCTGCTTCATAGATCTAACATATGCCAAGTTGCTAAGATGAGCAAGTTCTGGATATCTGGGGATCATATGACAGTAATGGCACTGTTCACTACACACTGAGAACTTGTGAGAGTGGTTGCTGAGTAGCCGCACTACCTCTCCCCTCTAAGAGGAAAAGAGAAGGGAACTGAGAGAGACAGAAGGAGAAAGGAAGGGAGGGAAAAGGAGGAGAAAGAAAATAGGACCTGTGTGAGGAGGGAGATGTGTTAATCAGCCTGACTATGGAGAAAATTCTACAATTTACATCAAGATGTTAAGTTTATGCTTTAAATGTATTCAACTTCTTATTAATTATGCATTCATAGGAAGACAAAAATTAACACAAGAAATACAAGACAATTTAACAGTAGTTGGAGTGAAGCACAGATATTCGTATCACATTGTTCTGTAAATATGATATTTACAAATGCTGTGATTTCTATGTGCAGTATATAGGAATGCCATTACATTATACATGCTTTATCAGTTTCTTACTATTTGATTTTCTATATTAGGGTTTGGATTCTTTTCATTCCATTTTCAGATTTTTATAGAATGTTGTTTTTTGAAAACCAAAGTTTTGGTAGCGACGAATGAAAAACTAGAGACTTCTTAATGAGGATAAATGTCTAAAGGGGCCAAACTTTAGCAAACTGGTGAGAGTTTGCTAGAACATCATGAGAGCAGTATCATCATCTCAAACATCGTTGAAAGCTGAGGAAGAGAAATGACTTCCCGGGTGAATAGTGGGGCTCCATACTGGCCTCTGCCCTCAGACAGCGGTCCAAGCAAAATCCCTCTTTCCCTATGATAGTTGCTGAGTAATGGTTCTCTGGCTTCAGCCCAAATTCAGAGGGGCAGAGATTATTCCTAGAGGCAGGAAATTTTAGGCTCCCAGACTCCCCTGGTCTGTGCCTTCTTCCCATGAGCACTCTCACCTCCACAAAGGCCAGCAGTATGTTCGTTCTGAGTGTGCAGGAAAGGCAGTCCTGGGCTGACCCCACGTTTCAATCCTCTGACATCACTCTAAGCTGTACTGCCTCAGACAAGGTGCCCAGACGCTACATCTCAGTTTCATTACCCATTAACCAGGTTTAATACTGGAAACCACAACGTGGGTTGCTATGAGAATCCAGTAAGACTCTCAGATGATGTATTGGCACGTGGGAATTACTCAAACAGTAGTGATTGTGCGTAGTTCCTCACTTCAGGCAAAATGGGCGGGATGAGTCACAGTGCCCACCACTCCTACAGTCCTGGCCCTGCTACTGATCTAGGCTCTTTTCTGGATTTTCTGTGGTGAGCCTAAGCACATCTCCCTACGAGAGGGGGGAGAAGAGAAAGGAAAAGTCCTCTTTCTTTTCTCATCTTCTAGAGTCAGTTCCACTTTTAATTTTTTCTTGCAGTGTTACTGTCAGTGACTTTGGCAATACTGCTCACCAATTCGTGAAACAAGCTTAAGGCTCTTAACACAAACAGAACCCTGTGACTTCCTTCTGGGTCCCATGGAGGCAGGCGATAGAAAACCTGAGCTCTCAACACAACGGGCAATAGCAGGAGCTTTCAGGACACGGCAGGGTATAAGCAAAAGTGTTCTCACACAGGGATCAGGGACCGTAAGATTCCTCTGCATCAGGTTGCAAAGAGCGACCACCTTTACAGTTGTCTTATGTTGAAGCCTTTCACATAGTAAGCCCAGCATTGGCCACATGGAAAGTTCCTGGTAGCTCTTTGCTAGTTCTTAATTTCAGTTGATTACGTCTTTTAGTTCTAGAATTTCCATTTGATTCCTTTTTTGGTATAGTTTGTAGCTCTCTATTAGAAATTTTAAACTGTCTTCTTTAGTAAATTTTAGAAATATTATATCTGGACTTATGAACTTAGGTGTGTGTGTGCTTGTGTGTGTGTGTGTGCTTGTGTGCGTGTGTGAGAGCCAAACCTACTCCATCTTGGGACCGGACTCCATCTTAAAAGAAAAAAACCCCTGAGAACTTGACCTGCAGCAGAACCCAAGTTGCACTCAAGCACCAGGAAGGACCTCATGGCTTGTCCTTGGCTTATTCCCCAGAGTTACTTCCTAGCTACTTCCTTGCAGCAGTTAATCAAAGATTAGTCTGATTGTTTCAGATGCACTTTCAGACCCTTTGTGACTGTTCATGGCTTGTTTCAGAACGTCCACCTGTCAGCTTACAATGGTCGTTCTATTAGATGCTTGCCAGGCTAGATACCCCTCACTTGTTCCCATTTTCCTATAAAACTCTGTCCCAATGAGGGTTTGGACTGCTTCACCAAACCATCCTGTATGTTGATGGTGATAAAGAGACTCTAATACAATTAGATTGGAGTAGGCTCCTTGGTTGTCTTTTGGGGCTCATGAAAGCTTCCTGGCACATGTGCAGTGTTGGGTGTCTTCCTTCACTACTCTTTACCTTAATTTTTTTTTTTTTTTTAAGGCAAGGTCTCTCACTGAATGGATTCAGCTACATTACTGAATCCGAGAGACCCTCCTTCTGTCACCTACTTAGTGCTAGTATTACAGGCTCACATGGTGATGTTTTAACATGGATAGTGGGGATCTGAAATTAGTTCATGTTTGTACAGCCTACATTTTGTCAACTGAGCCATCTTCCCATTCCTGCAAGTGCTTTTAAAATGCTGTCCCTGATAACTCCATTATTGGAGTACCTTCTGGGTCTCTTCCTACTGTCTGTTTTCCTTTAATGCACAAACTGCCTTGCACATATATTATGGCTCCTAGAATGGAATAATCTCCTTAGTGAGATTATGGTAGATCCTGCACAGGAAAGAGAGCCTTAGGTCACTGGAGGCATACTTTTGAGGGAATTTCTCTGCCTTTTTCTTGCTCTTTACTTCCTGGATGATGAGGTTACATACTCTGCAGTATTGATATCTGGTATATCCATAAAAGCCCTAGGCAACGAGCCCACCTAATTTTGGACTAGAAGCTCCAAAACTGTGACCCAGGTAAGACCCTTCTCTTGGTAAGTTAACTATATAAGCTAGTTTATTATATGAACACAAAGCTGACTCACACAACATGTCTGGTTACTTTGTATTTGCTTGGGGGCACTGTATATTTAAAGGATGTGTATGATGTTATCTTTATCCTTAGATGGGTCATTTTGCTCCTGCTGGGCAACTGAGCCAGAACCCTGAGGTCCCAGGAAACATTTACCCAAATAAGACTTGAGCTCATTTGTAAGTGGGCTTGGATACTTGAGAGGGCGGTTCTAACTCTCTAGGAGTCTCAGACTGCACAGACCCCTTTTCCTAAATGGAATATAATGTATAGATTTTTGGTTGTGAGCCTAGCCTTTAACGGCTGAGCCATCTCTCCAGCCCTAATGTATAGATTTTTAACCAGTTTGTTTTGAGCTCTCCAAACCAAGGCCCATGGATCCTCAAAAACCTTACCTTAGGGAGAGATTCCTCAGGGACTGAATGCATATGAGCTGGGTGTTTCCCCCAGTTTTAAAAAGTCCCATTACCCACTACATTACTTCTCTTCTCATTTCTGTCATTAAACACTGACTAAAGTGAAAGGAAGGAAGGGTTTGTTTTGGCTCACTGATTGAATGTTGATCATGATAGAGAAAGCAGCTGGTCACAGCATCAATGGCTACTAGTGCTCAGCTGGTCACAGCATCTGCAGTTAGGAAGCAGAGGGCAGTGTCTGCTAGTGTACAGCTGGTCACAGCATCTGCAGTTAGGAAGCAGAGAGCAGTGTCTGCTAGTGTGCAACTGGTCACAGCATCTGCAGTTAGGAAGCAGAGGGCAGTGTCTGCTAGTACTCACTTGGCTTGTCATTTTCCTTTATTCAGTCCTGGGCTAAGCATAGGCAGGTGAAGGCCACAAATTGGTACATTTCCCCACCCAGTTAATTCAATCTACAATATAGACACACCCAGAGGGTTGTCTTCTAGGCGATTCTAGATCTTATCAAAGTGACAATATTAACACTCAAACTCACTATGTTTGGGGGTAGAGTTAGAAGGGGTAAGGGAGAGCTGCATGAGAGCCAGAACAAGAAAACCCACTAACGCTACCCCAAGGATCTAGGATCCATCTTAAGGAAAATCACACTGGAGAGTGTTGTCACCCTTGCTTTATTCCAATAGTCGTGGGGTCAGAAGATAGACTACACTTCGATTACTACTAGAAGATAGAAGTGGGGTGACCACGCTTGAAGTATGCTGTGTTTAGCCACTCTGTCTCTCCTGTAAATTTTATTGACAGCATTTCCCAGTTGCTGCAGCTTAAATACTCCCACCAAGGAAGATTTAAAGCAATCAACATTGTGTCTGTGAGTGTGAACTTGGCAACTGGGTGGTGCCAGCTCCAGCGCCCCACAGAGGCAGGAACATGTGGCTGACTCCCTTCTTTCTGGAGAAAGACCATCTTTATTTGTTCCAGTACCAAACTCCTCTAAGCCTCAAATGGTTTACATCCAGGTCTCTCACTTCTCGCATCCTTACTGATAAATCCACATTACCAGGAAACCTTAATGACTCCTGATGTGAGCATTACCCCTGCCTGCTTGAACTGAGCTTGTGCCACTAGGCACTGTTTGTGAGATGCATGCATTTGGCTTTGGGTCAATAAGTGTGCACCCTGAGTTGTAGCAAAATCATTTTGCAGCCTCTAGCCAACCCTTGCATAGTTGAGCACTGGCGTGTGCACCACATAATGGCATTCAGAGCCGTTCCATCTCACCCCATTCATCTCAGTTGTGGCAGTATTAATCTAACTTTGCTAATTCTCCCTAAAACAGTGGGCCAAAGTTGTTCCTTCCAAGTCATGTGTAAATATACTAGTATGAGAGGAAGGACACTTAGTGGGATAGCCTGAGGGTTTTTTTTTTTTTTCCTGGTCTATCCGCTCCTAGCTACCATGTCAGGTGTTTGAGCTCATCTTAATAATACCTCTTGTTGGAAGCTTCCTACGGCAACAGGTCAGACTTGGAGACAGCTGTGCTCCTGGCCATCTCTACCCAAGCTTCAACCCTCTAGTTTTCTATGTCAAGGTGATCATGTATACTCTCTTGGCTAGTAAGGGTCATTCAGGAGACAGGGCATAAACCAACAATTGTGGACCAGTGCTTTTCAAGAGGCTCAATTAATCCTTTCTGAGGTTGTCTCCCTGGATGGCTTTTCCTCCATGGTGTGTGGGGTGAGATGGAACGGCCCTTTCTGAGGTTGTCTTCCTGGATGGTTTTTCCTCCATGGTGTGTGGGGGTGATATGGAACGGCTCTGAATGCCATCGTTTGTGTAGTCATCACATCTTCAGAGGTGCAAGCTAACTCTTTTTTCTGATGGCTAAATTCATAAGGCGAGAGATGATGAAGATGACAGGACTCCTGAGAGGGCACAGCTGTGCTGTCATTTGCCGTGCCTACCTCTGTTCTCACATTCACTACATTTATGTTGCAGTGATAAAACACCATAATCCAAAGCAACTTATAGAAAAAAAGGAGTCTATACTGGCTCAAGAAGGGATAAGAGTCTACCATGTAGTGGAAGCATGGTGAGTGGAGCAGGCAGTGGGGAGCTCACATCTTCAACCACAGACACAAAGCAGAAATGAACTGGAAGTGGACTGAGACTTTAAACGGTCCCACCCACTGTAATGTTCTCCTCAAGCAAGGCTATAGCTCCTAAACTTCCCAGACAGCCCACCAACCAGGCACCAAATGGTCAAATGCCCAAGCATTTATAGAGAACATTTCGCATTCAAACTACCACAGGTGCCAGAGTCTGCCACTGACTGATGTCCCATCTTGTACGACACTCTTCATACCAATCTGCTCTGTGTAAGGTGGATATCATAGGACACACTCTCATGACGGGAATGTGCCTGGAGAGCTTGCAGAAAAAACTCAAGGCCCAGAAAGACTATACTTCCTCTAGATGCTGTCTGAGGCAAGGTTTAAATTCTGGTTTTCGTTCTTTCCCATACTACATACTGTCTTGCCACAGGTCATTGCAAGGTCAACGAGAGCAAGGCCTCTACTTATTCTTATGATTTTTTTTTTTGGCTCTGGCTCATTATCCTATGGTGTAACTATTTAGTTCATAACTGCCTGGAGATATAGAAAAGCATATGGGGTGTAAGGAAAAATGATTTTAAACCTTTGTATAGGCTATAATGAAAGCCATTTTATTTGGTTATGGACTAGGATGACAAACTGCCTTGGTTTGTCAAAGACTATTTTAGCTTCATTACTGAAAATTCTGTATCTTAGTGAGTTCCTTAGTCTTTGAAAACCTAGCATGATTGGTCACTCTAAATTGTGAAGCCTGGTGGATGGTGCCACAAATTGCAAACACATAGACTTAATGACTATCCCTTGCTAATTTAGCTTGTTCTTATTGGCAAAGATTTGATCCACTTGGATAGATAATATGCATTTTAGATGATAGAAAAATTCATAGATGATTAAATAAGACAGACAGACTAATAGGTAACTGAAATATATACGAAAGCCAAAAATGAACTTCTCACCCAGGAAGAGACCATAGTGAAAAAAAAAAAAAAGTCACATTCGCCATTGATTCAAGTCAAGCCATTTGTCTTACAACAGTGTTAGCATCTAGCATTCTTAAATTCTCTTCAGATGCAGGTCCTAAACAGGATTCATCCTTCCCATCACCACTGCCTTCTCCTTCTCCTTCCTTCTTTACAAGCATCATCTGTGAGGTAAGAAGCAGGACTCCATGGATAGAGAGAGAAAGTAAAGACCCGGAGAGGTACATGGTGCACTCTTGCTCCTGTCCTCAGTCTGTAAGCCCCCGATTAAATCACACACTCAACGTCTCTATTCTTACAGCGATGCTTTCTGCTTGGTCACAATTGGAAGCCCCCATCTCTTTGGCTTTTAATGGTGTTTCTGATTCCTTCTTTCAGGGACTGTGGTGTCTATATTGTTCTTGCTTGCACTGATTCCTGAATTCAACCCCATTCATGCTCACTAGCACGTAACACCTATGTGTCTGCCAGTTCTATATATTTTGGAATAAGCTATTTTAAAATAAGATTCTATCTGGTTCTGGAAATAGCAGATGATATTTGGCTTTTTCTTTAGGAATGTCCACCTGAGCATATATTTTCTATGGCAAACATGTCTAGGCGTTGCCTAGTGTCAATCTGTTAATCCTTTGCAGACTCTGCTCTTTTCTGTCACTCTTCAACCTTGTAGACACAGGCGACTTCCTGTTAGCAGGTCTTATCACATACACACTTCTTTCCGCCATCTTACAGAGACATTTCATCTATTTCTTGTTTCCATAAACAGTGGAGACTGGCCCACACCTCTGGTGACTTTTCTTCTATCAGGCACACCCCCTCTGCTCCAGCATATCTAGGTAGCTTCCTGGGATGCTGTGGCTTCCCATTGGCCAGATTTCCCCAATAGCCTAGTGCTCCATGCACCTGGTCGACACTAGTGGTGGACAATTCCCCCCTTATTTTTCACATGACTTCAATGAGCTTACCTGAAGCCATGGAGGAGCTAAAGAGGACACGAGGTCTTCCACTGCCTTCCAATGTCTCACTCCAGAAAGACACGCTGTGTATAAAGGAACACCCAGGCAGCATCTATGGCACAGACCTTGCCAGGGTGGAACTGCCCCTCCTTCTCAGCTACCTAAGCAGAATAAGAGGGGGGAGCTGGCCACTCCCATACTCCTACACAGGCCAGTCAGCCCTAGGAGGTGGGTTGCTGATGACTGAAGTCAAGCCAGGCCCAGCTTCCAGAGGGGTGACTCAGGCTAGCAGAAGCCAAACTGGTTCTTATCTACGTAAAACTGGAGGTCACATGTGGGAAAGGAGCTGGATTTACAAGGCGGGACCTTTGTTTCACACTAAACCCAGCTGTTATGAGACCATCATGTATGCCTACATTTATTCAAAACAAATCCTGACTTAGTCCTGCCTGTGGCTCTTACAAGTGCTCTCACAAGCACTGGTTGCAAGCCAAAGCCACTTGCGTTCTAATGAAAGAAAGTGGAGAGGGAAAGAGTAAGCTAATTCCTTATGGGGCTAAGGGTCACGGGAGAAATCAAAGGTATGACATGTCTATGAGGCACCCAGGCAGATATCTTAGAAAGTGACCAGGGAAGCCTCTTTGAGAATGGTGGCATTTGAGCTAGGGAAGGAAAAAAAATGCTACAATTACAGGAAACAGCAAGGAAGAGGACTTGGGTTGGTATATTTAATGACCTGAGCACTATGCTTGACAACCACATGCGGTCACAGCGTCACTTAGAAGTTCACCCCGTTTTCCAAGTATGCTTGCATTCCATTGTGCCACTGTCAAGACTCACCCCAGAAGGCCAGATGCCTTCTCTCAACTTTCTCTGGAAGTTCTCAATTTTCTGACTTCTGTTCCTCTGTGGTTCAGAACCAACCTGCTCTGGCTTCCTGCCTCTGTGCCCTCCCACCAAGGAGTGGACAATTTCAGTGTGCTTAATAACATCAGTCTGGTAGGTGGGTATCAGCAGCCAGTGATCCCTGGGGCTGAGCTTCAGGATGGCAGTAACTTGTTGAGAGAGTCTGGATGTGTCATTTTCCTCTCTAGGCCTTACTTTGACGGAAACAAAAAAGCCTGACACTCCCTGCCCTGCCCTAAACAGATATGCAGACCATAAAATGGTTTATAAATCGTGTGCACATAAAACTAGGCCTTGCTCCAGGCAATGCCTTAATATGAAGATAAAAGAGCACAAGCGCACGTAATGCTGCTTGTAATCTTGCCACCTGCAAGTCTGTCTCTTCTGATGGTATAGGACAGCTCACCCTCACTTGAGTGACTGAGCCAAAGTCCCTTGCTTTCCCTCTAGCTGTCTGTTCATCTGGACTCACTCTCAAGGTCTCTCTATTGGGCCTGACATGGGCATGGGTGGCACTAGGGCCTTGAGGTGAAAAAGGATCCCTGCCTGGCACTCTGAACCGCAGGGACTTCCCATGGGGCCCTAACTTCCTGCTCTTGTTAGCTTGGGTTTGCCAAGCTAGACTATCTAGGTCTGTTAGCCTTGGCTAGGAACTAGAAAGGAGTTTTTGTAGAGAAATGTTTGTGAAGAATCAGGAACTACTTTGCAAAGCTGGAAACTACAAGCTCTAGTTTTGCTAAACCTGGGAAGCTACTCTGGGAAGGAAGTGTGGAAGCTGCTGGTGGAGCCTATCTAGTGTGCATAACTGATGTGACATGAGGAGGTCACGTGGCACTGGAGGGTCTGACATTCAGAGGTTCAAATCTCAGCCTCATAAACTGTATCTTGGTGACTTTGGAAACATCTGTTAAACGAAGGTCAGGCTCTTGCCACCTTATTTTGGGGGTGACTTGTGAGAGGGACTGAAGTAACACATGTAAGGTGTTTAGAATATAGTAAGCATTGTCTACAACTGGGCCCTGGTTTCTGTGGATACAGGATCTGCACTTGTAGATTCAACCAACTATGGATCAGAAATATTTTTTAATTGTCTCCTGGGGCTAGAGAGATGACTCAGCCAGTAAAGTGCTTGCTGTGAAAGCATGTGAACCTGAGTTGGGATTCCCAGAACACTCATTAAACTAGATACAGTAGTACATATCTGTAATCCCAGCATACTTCTACTACAGATGGGAGTCAGAGATAGGAGAATCACTCAAAATCTTGCTGGTCAGCTGGCCCTGCATATACTGTGCTAAATGCAAGATACACTCTCTCAAAAAATGGGGTGGAAGGCAAGGACCATTACCCCAGATTGACCTCTGACCTCCACAAGTGTGCCACTGTGTACATGCCAGAACTCACTCAAATGAACTTGCACACTCAAACACACACACACACACACAGAGGCACACACACACACACACACACATATACGTGCATACATGCACACACGCGTGTGCACGTGTGTGCACTCGGAGATGCTCACATACCTCCATATTGACTTTTTTGTCATTATTCCATAATTAATACAATAAAACTATGCACATAACACATTGAATTTATTATTGTATACCTAGGGAGGATTTAAAGTATACAAGGAGATGTACCTAAGTTTTATGGAACTTTGTAAATTTTATACAAGAGACTTGGTATTCATGGATTCTGATATCCACAGATGTCTAGAACCAATTCTCTGAAGATACAGAAGTATCAGACTGTTTTAGTTAAAATTATCTCAGGTTTGAACTGAAGAGTAAGCCTACATCAGCAGAAAGCTGAAGCCTGGTACACGCTCAGTCCAGTCAAGAGAATAAACTAGGCTTTCAGCGATGTCCAGAGGATTACCCAAGGTTTTAGTTTGATCAGCACCCAAGGTTTTAGTTCTCTGGTGACCTAACCCTGGAGGAGGGATGACATATGGGAACCTCAGTTCCCATTGCTCACCCTAGATCTCTCTTCCAGGCTCATGACCCAAAGTTACAAAGCTCTGAGAGATCAGTGTTCTGGTATAAGATGTTAAGAAAACCTAAGAAGCCTGAAGTCCAGTGTCCCAGTACTAAGTCTGGAAAGAGTGCAGATAAATGATGCTTATGACCTTGGGGACTCTAGATATCTGGGTACCTGTGGCTATGGGAAAAACATTTCTAAAGAACACTGAGGACCCTAGGTATGTGATCTTTCACACTGACTTGCTGTGTGGAAAGGGGAGAAGGGATCAATAGGCATCTTAGTTAGGGTTTTACTGCTGTGAACAAACACCATGACCAAAGCAACTCTTATAAGGACAACATTTAATTGGGGCTGGCTTACAGGTTCAGAGGGTCACTCCATTATCATCAAGGCAGGAACATGGCAGCATCCAGGCTGGCATGGTGCAGGTGGAGCTGAGGGTTCTACATCTTCATCTGAGGGCTGCTAGCAAAATACTGGCTTCCAGGCAGCTAGGATGAAGGTCTTAAGCCCACACCCACAGTGACACACCTGTGGAGCAGTGGTCTGTGACAGGCAATCTGGCACCTGGTTGAGCACAGGCTTAAACCACGGGAGACCCAGTAGGGTTTACTCTACAAGGGACAGGAAAATGTTTTTGCCAATGCTCCCGGGAGGCCCTGGTCTTTTGTAAAACAGCTACAACTTCCACAGCCTCCTGTAGAGAGGTTTGTCATGTGAGGTCTGTCATGAGAGGTCTGTCACATACACCCCTCCTCAGGTAGAGGTGTGACCACGCAGCCCCAAGCCATCCCCAGGTTAATGAGACACCTAGAGACTTAGCCACACCCCTTCCCAGTTACTATATCTGCCTCGCCTCTCCAGAGGTCTCCGGGGGGGGGGGGGGTGGTATGATTTCCACGATGTCAATAAATGCCTTAGAATTATGGACTGGCTCTATTCATCTGGACCTACCGTGGGAAGCAAGGGATCCAGCCTTCAATTAAGGAGCCGCATCTAATCTCTCACTGAGGGCTTCTCAGCGCTTCCAGATGGTATCCATTCACCCAAGCTGAACCCCAGCTGTGCTCCGGCTAGCCCCTCTGGGGCATCCAGGGGTGTCTGCAGTGCCCCGGGCTAGAGAACCCAAGGAGACAGCTGTGTGTTCCCCGGAGACGGCTGCATGTTCCCCGGGAATGGCCCCCTCCCCCACCTATGGGTAGGTCTCCACAAAGGCTTCCCATAGCCTGACCTGCCCGTCGGACTATGTGGGAAGACACGCAGCCACTTCCCAGCGTGTCTCATCCCACCCAGAGCCACAGCACCTGGGACAGACAGTGGGGCTTAGTTGTACCATGCCAGATTTGTTCCCACACACACCTACTCCAACAATGCCAAACCTCTTAATAGTGCCACTCCCTGGGCCAAGCATATACAAACCATCACAGGAAGGAAGGTGAAGACAAGAGGTATCAAGGGGAAAAGCATCAGGAAAGAGGAGAGAACTACTGCGGTTTAGATGTTAGAACCCTTCTCTTGGCTTGAGGCAATTTCAGATGAGGTCCCTTCTGATACCAGAGGCCCTAAAGCTTCCAAAGAGAAGCCTTCTAGATTCCCCCAAAAGGAAGTCTGGACATTGGCTGGGCTCAGCAGCAGAGACCCCATGTGAGAGACTGAGAGCCTAGTACCCATCTTTGCAGCCAAGGGTAAGAAGTCCCAAGAGTACCCTGATTTCTGCTATGGTGTGCATAGCTTTGGGAAGAGATGACTTCATTTCGCAATTCTGGTGACTGCACTCTGGGTGTAGACAAGTCATTCCTCTTCTCTGAACTCTAGTCATAAGGGTCTTCAAGTTTCTCAGTTGCATTGTTCTCCTGCCTCAGATCCTCAACATAAGTATGTGACTGTAACATCCTTCCCTTCCTAACCCTCAATTCCTCGACTCAGATGCTTCATGTGTGTGATTCTTTGCATCATATCTGCCTACTTGGACAAGCTGTGGTTAATGCCACATCTGGTTAGTTCATCATTGTATCCCCAGGTCATAGTATTAAGCCACAGGGTCCAGCACATGCAGAAGGGTGTACAAGGACATCTTTCTCCCAACTATCTCTGCTCCCCTGTCTGCTAACATACAGGCTCATCTATCTTGGGAGCAGCATTCATAAATGGTCACATACTGAAATATACATATCTATATCAATTGAGATTATTGTAGTTCAGGTATGAAGTGTCTCCTCATGGGTTCATAGCTGCTAATAGAGATGGTTTCTTTTCTTCTCTAGTAGTGTGCATAGCACCTCAAAGCACCATAAAAGCTAGCCAGTAAGGATAAAACGTTAAGGTCAGTATCAGCTTGATTTCTCCATGTCTTATGGCTCAAGTATGTGGTGTTTTCAGCAACAGGATCCATCAAATTCTAGAGGAACTAAGAACTAAGAAAGTTTCTTATTGTTCAGAATTTAAAAAAAAGCTATATGTTTTCACTTTATGTTATTTACTTTTATTTTTTCAAATTTGTGAAGATCTATATTGTATTTTTGATGGGATTTGCGTTGAATCTGAAGCTTGCTTTTTATAGAATAGTTATTTTAAAAATTTCAAGAATTTATCCTTAATAGTATTAGTTAATGACATTTTAGGTCTTTAATTTTTCTAACCTTACACTTATACTTTTTCTTTTAACATAAGACAATCTCTGCCAGTTTCCCATATGTTTACTGATGTTGTTTCCCCATCCCCTACTTACAACCCAGATCTATGGTAAGCAGCAAAAAATACTTCTCCCCGTCTTAGTTATTTTTTGATTCCTGTGATAAGAAACCATAATCAAAGCAACTTATAAAAGAAAACATTTTAGATCTCACAGTTCCAGAGGGTTAGAGTCCATGACCATCATGATGGGGAATATGGCAGCAGGTAGGCAAGCATGGTAAGCAGTGGCTGAGAGCTTAAATCCTGATCCATAAGCATGGGAGAGAGAGGGGGAGGAAGGAGGAGGGAGGGAGAGAGAGAGAGAGAGGAAGGAGGAGGGAGGGAGAGAGAGAGAGAGAGGGAGAGGGAGAGAGAGAGAGAGAGAGAGAGAGAGAGAGAGAGAGAGAGAGAGAGAGAGGACATTAACTAGGAAATAGTGTGGAACTTTTAACCCTCAAAGCCCAACCCCAGTGACATACCTTCTCCAATATGGCCACACCTTATAATCCTTCCCAAACAGTTCCACTAGCTGGGTACCAAGCATTCAAATATATGAGCCTGTAGGAGCCATTGTCAAGTCATTCAAACCACTGCATCTTCCATCTTCAGTATGTCCACATACTGTTCCTGGGGCTTAATGGCCATGTTAGGTCACATGGCAAAGGAAGAATAAAATTTAACTCAGATGACTTTAAAATAGGGAGGTTGACTTAGATTATCTTGGTGTGCCTGATTTAACAATGATGATCTATAGTCAGGAAAAAGAGCAGAAGAGTCCAGAGAGAAGTTGTGAAGGTGATTAAAGAACCATGATTGGTATTAAAGATAATGGAATGGTCCACAAACTAAGGAATGCAGATTTCCTCTGGAGGGTAGAAAGGGTGGACAGTCTCTTACATAGCCTCCAAAAGCCCTGTTGATAGAACTTAGTGAGGCTTGTGTCAAGCTAGGGTATTGGTGCTCTCTCTGTGTGTGTGTGTGTGTGTGTGTGTGTGTGTGTGTGTGTGTACATCTCAGAGGACAACTTTCAGGTGTTGGTTCTCTCCTTCTTCCAAAGGTCCTAGGGACTGAACTCAGGAAGCAAGAGCTGTGACCCACTGCACCATGCCAGCCCATTTATGTTATTATTAAGCCACTAAGTCTGTGGCACAGCTAACAAAGAACTAACAAGCTCCCACTTGGGGGGATCATGTAGTTTCTAAAAATATCCTTTATACATTTCTTTGGGAGGAAAGAATTCCAGATAGATAACACATGAGCTTTCCTCCCAATATATTTATTGCACTTCTTAAAAGATCATTTTGCTATTATTTTTCTGCTAATCACAGCTAATTTTTCTTGAAGCATTTTGAAGATGGCCTTCAATGATCTCCTGGCTTCCATTACTATGGGGGAAGGCCTCTGTCAGCATACTGTATATTAAGCAATCTCTTTAACTTTGGTATTTTACAGATTCAGTCTAGGGTATCTATGAGCAAATTTGTTCTTGCTTATTCTTCTCTGTATAAATTTTGTACAGTTCTAGGACTCTTGAATTGATTTTGCATTCTGTGAATTTTTAAATTCTTCTAATGTAGCAGATTTTTTTAAAAATTATACTACTGCTTAAGCCCTCGTACTTAAGTTTCAATTTCAGCAGTCATAATATTTATACACATTTAATTCTTTTTCTCTTATTATATTTAATTTTTTACTTTAAATATTTCAAACATAGTTACCTTAATTTTGAATCTGATAAATATGGAGTCTGTGAGAGATTACTTCAAGGTTGAGTTTGAAGGTCTGAGTCAGGTAGGCTAGAAGACAAGAAAAATGGTGGCGCCATGGAGTGGGAAGCAAGTCTCTCAATGCAGAGTCTGGCTGACGCTCTTCTAGAGGACCCAAGCTCCCAGCCCCTACACTGAGATGTTCACAACTACTTGTAACTCCAACTCTTAGAGATCTGATGGACCCTACAGGCACCTGCACCCACATGTGCAGAACCTACCCCACACATATATTCATTAAAAATAAACCCTAAAGAAAGAATTCCAGCACAGCTAACAATGGCTTAAGGTCTTTATCCCTTCATGGATAAAAGCTTGCAATTTTCTGAGATTCTTACCAGACAGTCCTTTTGCTGGGAATGGGCATGGATTAGCCCCTCGTATAACCCTGGTGACTCCTGGTTTTGCCTTATGGGATTAAGGTCTCATCCAAGGCACCTCCAAAGCCATTCATAGTCTCACTTCTCAAAAAGAGAGAGACAAGAAAAGTATGTCTTTTAGCAACCCTTTGAGACATAAGTTGAAATCTTCCAATGGTTATGTTTACTGCTAAGATCCTTGTGCCTGCAGCTCTCACCCTCATGGACATATCTTACTCCTTTTCCTAGGTAGTTCTCTCTGAACCCCCATGTTTAAAACTCTATGATAAAAATGTCTTCCAATAAGGTATGACTCTTCTTGTGAGGCCACACCCATGATTGTAGATATGCTTTTATTCTTTTCCTGAATGCCTTTCTTTCTGCTTCTAGTAAGATCCTAACTCTGCTTCACATTGGCTCACTGTGAACACTTCAAAAAAGAAAAAAAGGAAAAAAATACGTCACATTAAATTATTATTAACAGCAACCTTCTAATACAAGGTCTTTGTTAAGATAAGTAAATAAAAATGTTTAAACAAACATTTTGGTTAACATAGTTAATACATCAGAGATTCGTAACTTGAGATGTTTTGTAGAACTATTTCAGGAACCCAGAACCTTGTATTTCTGTCTCATTTCGAGGATAAGAAGCCATATTTCAAAAGTATGTGTCATCTCAAAAGGGTTTAAAAGCCAGGAGGAGCTTCATAAACATAATTCAAATGTAAATAATTGATAAATATTGTTGTATCTTTCTTCATTATTCCTCACTGCTTTTATTTCTACCCTCCACTTTATATGGATTTTAAGAAAGAACCATGGAATATATTTTAGTTATGATTTTGAAATCTCAAATTGGAAAGAAAAGAATCCTGGAATTTTAGTAACTGAACAAAAGAGTGTGCAAAAGGTAGAATATGGAAAATGCTGAACTTCTACCACAAACAGGAGAATGACAGTTCAAACCTATTAACAAAAGTGGAGAAAAGCATTCTTCCCAGTGTTGTTGCGATTCCAGTAAAATTTATGCAGCAATATGCTATCATTGTTCTAACTTCTTCAAATGGTGATTTATGATATGTATCAAGACTTAAAAACATTGCTCTCAATTTTGCTTAAACTGTACATCTCATTTTAATAATAAAAGACTGGCTAAAATAATTCATTTTTAACACAATCCCACTTTCAGGAATGTTTCCATAGAAAATAAACCAAAAGGCAAAACACACACGATTGCTTCACCACAGAGGAACATAGGAGAACATTAAAGGGGAACTCCCTGTACAGAATCAGAATGGCTAATTATCAGGGTCCATCGGTGGAAAAGCACACAGCTATCTGAAAGGTTTAACTCTGAGAACTGCATGGTAAGTATAGAACAACTCATCCAGCAGAAGTTTTAAAGACGGAGGATTTCTGGGGTGCACAGTTCTTAGAGGCTATGGAAGTGGCATTCAAATTTTCGCTTATTTAAAACTTCTGAGCACATGGTTATGTCTCATGAAAGGATGATGGTATGTGACATTGTAGGGTCTTGACTACATGCATACAGTTTACATTCCTGGGGAAATGATTGTTACTGACAAAGCTACCCTGACATGAAGTTAATGAGCAGCATGATTACTGAGTTTGATGAGAAGTTAGTCTGAGTATCTGTGAACAACTGTATTTTTTCAGTGTGGCTCCAAGGCTCATATGAAATGTAAAGGTTTTCTTTTCATGGAATTTGCAGTCATCATCTGTGCCAACAGTGGCCCCTGATGTCATACGCTCTTTGACTCATTGCTGTTGTCTTCGGCCTACTCATGATTATTCACCAAGTCCTTCTATCAGGAATATCCTGCTAGTCATTCATTCACCTCAGCTTTAAGGCCATATTATCAGAGAAATCTTCCCTATACATTTCCCCTTATTGACCTGCCAGAGTTCTCACACCCTGGCTTCCTATGCCTCCTTTGCTTCTAAGTTTCACTGTATTTCCCTTTCTAACCTATCTGGATATAGATACAGAGTTTCTATAAATCAGAACCATGCTTAGTACATAATAAAACTGAATCAAGTATAGATTTTGGAGTTAAGTAACATTGACTTCAAATTCTAGCTGTTTCACACACATACATATACGAACGCATGCGCACGCGCAGACACACACACACACACACACACACACACACACACACACACACACACACACACAACTGGAACACGCTACTGGGTCTCTCTGGACTTCACCAGTACAATGGAAGTCAGAAGGAGCATGTTTCAAAAGGCCACTGGCCAATGTTAAGAATCTAACAAGAGTTGTGCAGGCTTCCAGTTTAAGAGCCATGGAAGTAGAATAAGACCAAGTCTTCTGACTATTCATTCAGTCTCACAACAAAGAACATAAAACAACAAAGAACAGAAAATCCAGAGAACCTGAGCTCCATAAGCCATCTAGACTGGAAAGTAGCTACTGCTTTTCCTGTCTCCTTAGAGACCCCAATCCCTTGGCACTCCACCTGCCCCAACCATGAGGAAACTCAGGAATAGACACTGTGGGGGTGAAGGAGTCCCCTATCAGCCCCACCTGTCCCTTCTCTGGCCCAACAATAAGTCATTGCCCCCATCACACTGCTGCTCTTGAAGAAGCTGGTGACCTAAGAACATGAAGAACTTTTCCTTCTGAGAAGCAGCTCCAGTTAAAGGAGACACATTTCCATTCCAACTATCATTGTTTGAACTTCACCTCAGACCCTTCAAAGTGGTCCCTTTTCTCTAACACTTATTGTGATACTTCTTCTCCTGTCTTCCATGTGGTAAAGGAGATCTGGGTCATGTGTCAAGACTCTCTTCACTTCCTCCCTTGATATGCAATAGATGCAACTGAGCCACATAATGATGAAAATTGCTGTCTAGAATCAGATGGGATTGGGTGAGCCCAGAGCCTATATACTATTGGTTGTGGCTTTATTGTCAATTTTCTCAACCACTGTCTACTTACCCAAGCCACTGACTTGGCAATCTAAATGAAACAAGCCACCTCCGGGATGTCATGAGAATCAAACAAGACAGCTTGACAGAGAACACAAGCCTTGTAGGTGCTTATCATATTCACCCTCACCTACCTCCTTTCCTTTTAAAGTGTTATTGTTCGTTACCCACTGTTCTCAAAAGTTCCAAGTGTTGGACATGTGACATACAGAATGCAGAAGAGTTTCCAGCCAGCTGCTCGCCTCCCCAACGAGCCCTTTCTGCCTCCTGCTCTATTGCTGTGCACAGTACCCCTTCTTGTACTCATTTCTGTTGCTGCTATTAATGTATTTACACAAAAGCAATATCTTTAACAATTGGCCCATTTGCAGTTCTGTAGGTTAGAAGTCTGACACAGATGAGCTCAAATTAAGTGTTAGAATACACTCCTTCTAGACTCTCAGAGAAATCCACTACTTTGCCTTTTCCAATGAAGGAGTGCTCAAAAAGCAATACCTAAACGGGCAGCTCCTCTCTGGGATTCTACCATTTTACTTTCTTCCCCCTCAAGGCAAGCCCAAATAACTAAAAAAAAAAAAAAATTAAGATGAGACAGAGTCATACAAATGAGAACCCAATTCTTCCCAAATAAGCCATAAAGCTTAAAGTATAAGCCCTGTCCCTTCCAGTTTTCCATCTTAACATTGACCACAGGAAAAACTCTGACCCACCTTAATTAACTCTAGGTCCCAGGATCCTCTCCCTGTCATCTAACTCTAGGTCTTAGGTAGAACATCATCTTGGGAGGAAGGAATTCTGCACAGAGGCCATGTAGAATCTTGAGGCAGCTGGTCTTCCTGCTTAGTGCAGCATCATTAGGTCACACCCATCTCATCCGGCCACCTTTTCTATGACTAGTCATACTTCCTGCAACAGCAGTGAAAAGATGGACACTTCACCTTATTCCCATTAATGGAAGTGTAAACCAGGGCAGCAACTATGGAAGTCAGTGTTGAGGTTTCTCCAAAAGCTAAAAACCAGAACTTCCTTATGATACAGCTATACCACACCCAGAGGACTCCATCTCCTGTTATAGAGATACTTGTTCATCCATGTTTATTGTTGGGCTGTTCACTACAGTCAGGAAATAGAATCAGCCTAGGTGTGAATGGATGGTGGAAGGGGACATATACACACAGTGAAATTTCCCCAGCTATAAAGAAAAATTTAAGGGAAATGAGTGGAATTAGAAAACACCAGACTAAGATTACCCAGGCTCAGAAAGACAAACATATTCTCTAGGATTCTCTAGAGGAAGAGAACTGATAGAATTTATGGGAGATTTATTAGAATGACTTACAGTCTAAGTAGTTCAATAATGACTGTCTCCTTATAGAAGGGCCAAGGATCCAATAGTTATTCCATTCACAAGACTGGGTGTGAGGCAAGCAAGCAAAGACTTCCTTCTTACCTGTCCTTTTATGTGGACTGCCACAAGAAGGTGTGGCCCAGTGTTAGGGTGGGCCTCCTGATCTCAAATCATCCAGGTTTAGGGTAGGTCTTCCCACCTCAAATGATTCAACCAAGAACTCTTCACAAGTTCCAGCTGTTTAGAGTTCAGTTGATACCAGATGTAGTCAAGTTGACAACCTTGGTAAGCCAGTCATGACAAGCTTCAAAAGTTCTCACCATTGTGCACATCTTAGGTTTATATTTTTAGGTTTGGGTATTTGAGTTTGGGTGTGTGTTTATAGTGCCAAGAAAGTTATAAAGGAACCCAGGAAGGGGCCCACTAAATGGGAGGGGGCAGAACACACGCTGTAAGAAAACACAGAGAGGGGATATGGAGGTGGAAAGTTTAAATGGAGTTGGGAAGGCCAAGGGGAGTGGGATTTGGAGGACCTTACCCAAAACTAGGGGAATATGAAAAAGCCTTATGGAAACCTACTATGTAAGTAATTTAAAAAATGGGGGGTTTATTCTGAGGTTGAGGTTTTAATCTTTGATTTTGATCAAATAGATTTATTATACTTTTGCCTTATTAATTCTTCTTTTGGCCCCTATGTTGTGGGCAGAAAAGGACCACTTCCTTTTCTGCCTCTGTACAGCTTCTCGTAAGTTCACCTTTTTAAAGTTCATGGCTGTGTTACTCACCCCCTTCTGTAGTCTAGGTGCCTTATCAACACCCACCTCATTGTGAGGACCCTTGTGGTATGAATATGAACGTAGCTACTTTCAATGAAGTCTCATTTTCTGGCTGGTAAGGAAGAACAGGATGTTAGAGAGGAATTCTTCTCTCTATTTTCTAGGGAGTGATTTCTATTTTCTTCTCTGACCATTTATAAGCTGATTATTCATACTTCCCAACCAATTTCTGGAAATTATCAGATTATTAAATATCTTTTTAAAAAGTCAATGAATTCTTGTTTAAGTGCATTGAAGTTAACCTCTATTGCTTGTTCAATAGAACTCCAAAAAATAGGCAGATACACATGGGTTACTAACAGTGATTGGTTTGCCACAGTAATATTACTGACACACTGTGTATACACTGATACTTCCAAAACACAGCATAGGTATCTCTGGTGGCTTAGATTGTGACTTCAGATCTAAGAAAGTTTGTGCTAATTGCATTTCTCATTGCTGTGACAAAAATACGACAAGAAGCAACTTGAAAGAAAAGAAGAAAGGACTGATTTTTTTGCTTCTAGTTCAAGGAGATAGGGGGAAGGCAAGGGAACACATGTGTAGATCATCTTATATCCACAGTCAGGAAGTAAGGAGAAATGAATGCTGGTGCTCAGCTCATTTCTTTCTTTTCATTAGATCCAGGACTGCACCTCCTGAATGCTGCTGATTTCATACAGAAGTGGGTCAAATGTTTCTGGATGCTCCCATAAACATAACTAGATATGTATTTTCATGGTATTACATGTATTTCATGGTAATTCTAAATCCAGTAAAGTTGATGATGACAGTTCACTACCACAATGCTTATATATTTTAGTAGTATAATGTGTTTTTAAAGATCCAACAAAAAAGTTAATTAACACCTTCCGGTTATGATTTCATGGATATTGATGTTCAGGAGGCGGTAAAATGGGCAATCTCTGGTGCATGTTTTCCTGGTTTAGTAGCTTTTTCATTTATAATCCATTAACTGTGCATGCTTCCCGTAAAGAAGAAGATGAATCTCTCACTAGCCAGGTCTTGGTGGTTCATACATGCCTTGACTTGAAAGAACCAGCTCCCCCCCATCCCCAGATGGTAAGGAGAGTGTGGACACATGAGCAAAGATAGGAAAAACACGTGCTTCTCCTAAGGACTTTGGAGCTGATGGAGTAGCACAAGGACACAGAAGGCTTTGTTTTCCATGGTGATGTGCACCAGATAGTATATAGACTGCTTTACAGCTGATTTTACTGAATGAAATTGAGGATGTTGAGGTGCTTGGTCAGTGTCCTGGTTACTGTTCTGTCACAGTGAAGAGACACCATGACCAAGGCAACCCTTACAAAAGAAAGCATTTAATTGCGGGCTTGCTTACATTTGCAGAGGATTAGTCCATCGTCATCAGGGTAGAGAGCATGGTGCTGGGGAAGGAGCTGAGCAGTCTACATCCTGTTCTGTAGGCAGAGAGAGAGAGAGAGAGAGAGAGAGAGAGAGAGAGAGGGAGAATGAGAGAGAGAAAGAAAAAGAACAAGTGGGAGAGTGAGCAAGAGAGAGAGTGAGAATGAGGGAGAGGGGAGATGGGCCTAGCATGGGCTTTTGAAGGCCACCCCAGTGACATACTTCCTCCAACAAGCCATTCCTTCTAATCCTTCTTATTCTTCTCAAATAGTGCCTCTCTCTGGTTACTAAGCATTCAAATATGAGCCTATGGGGGCCATTTTTATTCAAACACCACAACCAGGATTATACAATCACAAAGGAGAACACCTCATAGAAGGGCAAATCTGCTACCCCACATAGTGAATAGCAGTTTGTCTTTGTGAGTCAGAAGTCACATGAGTACTAACTATACCCAAATACACTGATGCTAAGCTGGATGTTCAGATGTAAAGTACAAACCAAGAAAAAAGTACACAGGCTTCCTTAGAGAGGGAGGTCAAAAGTCTTGGCGTGACTTTCTACCATGAGCATAGCCATGGCTAGCAAACCATGCATAGTCAGTTATGCAAGGAGAGAAATGACCCTGAATACCACTCTAGAATTCTACTTTCACAGACAGGTTATCTTACACCACATCAAATGTGGGAAAAGAAACTAAAAAGAATAGCTTGCTACCTCACCATGTTTTTCAGCAGATTTTCAGTTTGTCTCTGTAGTGTAAAAAAAAGATCAACCATTATTCTTGCATTATTTGTGTTGTTACCAAAAAAAAAAAAAAAAAAAAAAAAAAAAAAAAAAAAAAAAGTAAGGGTCTGAAAATCATTAAAGAAAGACCCTAGACTCAGATGGTATGCAAAACCAAAGAGCGTTTATTCTTGTAGAAACATCAATGCGGGGGTCAACCATTCTCTAAAATGGTGACCCCAGACAAAAGCACACACACCTTCTTATAAGGAACTGGGGAAACGCTCTAGAAGGATTATGTAATCTAAATCTCATTGGTGGGGCTGGGGGTCATAGTTGGTCTGTGGTCTGCGTCCCTATGTCATGAACCATTTAACCATGCGATGAGACAGGGCTGCCAGCACAGATGGCCCATTCTGAGATAAGATATTTCCCTATTCATGCAGTTATCCCCAAGCTGTTCTTTGGGAGGGGTTTTATGATCCTGTTCTGGGTTTTATGGTCTGTTCCTGGAGCTAGTGTTTATGGTCTTCTTTTCAAAATCAGACCTGGTCCTTAAATGGAGATAAATGAAGTTTATATTGTCCTTTCATATTTATATCTGGATACTTTATAAAGAACATAAATCAATATTGCTCATAGTTCTGGAGGTGCAAGATGGTGGCACTAACTTCTGCTCCATTCCAGTGAGGGATTCACAATAGATGGAATCAGCACCATAAGAACATGTGTGCAGAAAAAGGGGTCCTGGGAGGTTTACTTGCAGACAACCCAGTCCTATGCCAATGAATCCAGTCCCAAGAGACAAACCTACTCCTGACAGACAGCACTCAATCTATCTCTGAGAGGCGAGACCCTAAAACCTACCTCTTAAGGTTCCATTCCCTCAACACCTTCTCACCGGGGCCCAAAGTTCCAACACACAAAACTTTAGGAGATAAGCCACATGTAGGCCACACAACCACTTTTCCCTCAGAGTCTCTTACAACTAGAGTTCCAGCTGTACTTTCAGCTCTACTAAGAAGAAACATTTCTGAGACACCTAACTCAGTGTGTCTTTAGAATGCACTATGGGTGGAGGATCATTGTCTTCTTAATGCAGATTTTAATTACTATGGCGTGCTTCTAGAGGTGGCTTTTTGATATCTGATGTATCTTTCTGGAGTCAATATCTGTGTGAGCCAAGCACCAGGCTCTAGAAGCAGGTAGCTGGAGCCTGAAGTGTAATAGCATCTTCCCAATGCTGAAGTGACAGATGACAGCGAGCCAGTTCTGGAGGATTCCACTGGGAACCATTCTTTATGGCGATTCCTGTTGTTCTCCAACAGACTCTCTGAGTACTGAGATACTCACATGAAAACCTTTCCCTTTCAGACCATCTGTAGTACTTTTTATTACCTGTCATGGAATCATAACAAATAAACCAATGTTTCACCGTTTTTCTTAGTTCTGTGGTTCAGCACGTATTCTTGACTCTGTCTACAAACTCCCTTGCTCTAACTGCCTGGATAATGAACTCCTCCTTTACCAAAACATTTGACTCAAACTTTATCGTCTCTTCCTTGATACTTTTACTCCCTATTTCTGCTTTGCTTTATTCCCACACATAGTACATGCTTAGACATTTCTTCCCCCCTCCCTCTCTCCCTTCCTCCTTCCCTACTTCTCTCCTTGTCTTCCTTCCTTCCTTCTTTCTATTTCATCTATTCATTTATCATACTTTTATTATCTACTGACAAAGAACCCACCATGGCTTCAAAACTACATAGGGCTCATTTTCTTACCATTAAGTGGAAGGGGTTCAAAAATCAATCTGTGCTGGGAGTGAGCCAGAGCTCTACAGTTGTATTAGAAATGAGCGATAGAGGCTGGATGCACAGGGTGTTCTAGTGGGCTTGACTCCTTGATTGAGCTCAGAAATATAAGTATGACTTACCTACACATAGAAGAGAAATAATTTTCTGCAACAAAGGGCAGCAGATGGAACTATTGAGAGACCCTGGGGGACCTTCTAGTGTCTTGTGATGGCTGTTTTTAAATACAGTGTGAGCGTAGGGAGATGCAAGAACAACTAAGAGAAGATCTGATGGATATGTCAGTACTAAAAGTGTATGCCGAGTCACTGAAGAAAAGACATCAATCCATCAGGCGGGAGGCAGTGTGGGCTAACGTTTGGAACAAGGCCAGACTTAGTAGTAAGGAGCTTGGTGGGAACTTGCTTTAGTGGCCCACAGATTAGGAGATAGAATCTAGACACTTATGCTGGCAACTAGGATAGAGAAGCTGATAGAAATATTGTGGTGGTAGATTTGATAGGACTCAATAGCTGTTTAAGGCAAGAGGTATTATGTGAAAGGAGAGTAGGGACCAAGGATATTCTTATTTTGCAGCCTGGATACATGAGATGCTAGAAAAAGGGTAAGCACTTCTGAGAAAGAAAGCATGTTGGAAAGGAGCAGGGTCTTCTTCAGGGAAATGGGAGGGAGGAAGGTGAACTCATTTTGAATTACACAGTGTTCAAGATGTAGAGACATCAACAGAACAGCGATGTTCAGTTAGCAGCTGCCCAAGCAGACCTAGAAGCTCGAGTAGAGTCTCGTAAGGATGAAGGCCTACCGATAGGTCATATTGAAGCCTCAAACCAGGAGAAGGAACGTGGAATAAAGGCTCCATCAACATTCACATTGCTTTACAACGTCACTCAAACTTTCTGTACCTCCTGGCAGCTTAAAGTTATAATTTTATATATTTAAGTCTTTCTATTTTTACAATAGTATCTTGAATATATAAGTGCTCAGCAGGTAGAAATGAGTAAATCGGTAACAGATTCATTTGGCCATTTATTTTAAAGGGAGGGACTTAAGCTAGAGAAGTCTCTTTTCTATGATCTTAATGGAAGGCAGGGAGTTAGAGACCATTAGGAAAGACAGGCTTTGGGTTTTATTATAAGGGCAAATCAGATAAGAGATCCAGGATTGAAGCTTGGGTGGCATTTCCAACATCCTGGCCAACCATGGCACGAAGGATTACACCAGGACCACCTAGAGTAGAAGCATGTTCTCAGATATCCCTTCCTTTCACCACAGGCAGGTCTGGCTAAGTGTGCTGGGCATGGTGCAGATCTTCCTTTACCTTGGTTTATTCATCTATTAGGAAAGTAAGTTTCTTATGTCACTTAGTGCCTGGTGAAGCAAAACTTCCTTCTTTTTTTGCCCTAAAAAGGTCTCCTCAAAGTTTCGCTGGGTGTCATGTCTGAAGAACTAGCCACTTCCCTTTGCTCAACTCCCAAGAGTACCATTACTTCCTGCACTGCGTGCAAACTGCCTTGCTGCCTCCCACCCCCACACTGAATGTCTGCTCTGTTCTCCAGTGTTTCTGTGACCTATGTGGCCTGTGGGCAGGTATTGCAATTGTCTGACCTTGGTCTTTGGGTTCGCAAGTAGGACAGACAGAGCTGACCACAGCTTCTCTCAGGGGGCCACGATGGAGGAAGAGTTGTGAGAATCCTGGTAATGACTCTGTAAAATCATCAGTCCCGCAGCAATGATTAGTAAACTTTAATGTGTTTTTCTCCATCTGCTACTCAGTCAAGCTACTTACTCTAGCCAGCATTAATCCAGTACGATCTCTCTGGGCTTACTATTTACACAACTCCCAGGACACCCTCCATTCCCTTTGGTGAACATAATTTGTGACAAAAAAGTTTCATTTCCTGAATACGTTCTTCAGCCTCCATTTAATGGCCTTATTGTTTCTTCATCGGCTGTATCACGTTGGGCTGTATTTGCTCAGGAATTTGTTGCCTGTTCTGAGCAATGGAATGTAGGTCCCTTTAGTGCATTATATTCACAGATGTGTCTTAGTGCCCGGAACCTATCACACCACAGTAATTTTAAATGAGCGAAAGACACTTTCCATTTTCTTTTCCAAATGTTTCTCCAGCTCTTGCCTTAGGTGAAATCTGCCTTCTCTCCAAGATCGTTTGTCCCTTATAGTTTTCTCAGGAAAGAGAAGAAAGATCTGGTGACCTATCCTCTAGATAGTTCAGGCTGCAGAAGGTAGGCGAGCATGTAGTCTTCTCTCTGCTAACATTAGCAGATTATGACTTCTCTGATGTTTATAAAATGCAAAGCCAACTCAAGTAAACAAAAGCTCCAGTTCCATGAAGCTGACATTTCCTGCACTCACTGTTGCATTTGGCTATCAATTTCCTGGACTTGCCCTTAGTCATTGAACATTTGGCACCTTGAAGCAATTCCTCCTCTTCATCCTAAAGCCCACAGGTCTTTGATGTTCATCCGAGTGACCAGTGTGGAGACCTCTAGGCCCCTTGACTTTCTCACCTCAGGGACTTGCACTTTCACTCCTCTTCCGACACTCACTTCTAGAGCACTGCGAGTTGGTCATCATGCTTGTGGCTCATCATTCTGGACTCTTTCACTTCTATAGCAGGTAAATGTAAGCATTGTGTCCTCCGACTACAATGAGCTCTACTCCAAGAGTCTCTATGGCATCCCTCCTCAGCACCACTACCCATGATTTCAACAACCTAGAGATCTGTTGTCCTTTGACCTACTCGCCTCCTCCTTCAAGGTTTTCAGTTTCTTCCAGCTGCTTAACTGGACCATTCTTCTGTCATGTTCCCCATGGCTTGGCTCCTCTACTCTCACACTGTATAACAGGCAAAGGTTTGATGCCTGATATCTACCCTCTTGGATTTTGTAATGAAGCCTCTGAGTACCACAGAGAATGGGAAAGATGAGCCTCATGTACACTGTAATATTCAAACTTACTTAGTAATAGTGGGGTTACTTAGCCTTTGTGGTTGCTTTAGCAATGTTTCCATGGTTCTGTAACTGGTTGGCTCTCCCATCTCCACAGAAAACACTTAAAATTGTCTCCTGGTCAATATCCTATTCTACCCCATTTCCCTTTAGTTAGAGAAAAATGACACAAGCAAAAGACTTAAGACATTCTTCCACCTGTCTCTATTAAATATGATGGATTTCTCCCCTTTCCCTTTTCTTTGTCTCATCCAATGGGACCAGGAAGCAGCTATTCCCCAAGGTGAGTCCTGAACCCTTTGGTCTTGTGTTCTATATAATAGCCCTAACTCACTCAACATCAACAGCCATTTTAGTAAGCACCTTGAGGTGTTCAGCATATGCGAGTTTACTCAGCCTCTTCCTGAAGCCTGTAATGGTTTTGCTTCTCCTTGTTCAAATAATGCAAGGCAGAAGAAAACTATACTATATTATTTATCCCACTATTACTAAATAAGATGCTATTTCATCCTTATTTCAAAGTTCAAAGGCTTGATTGTTTGCTTGCCATACAAATAATGTTGCTTAGAGTGGTAGCGTTTGAAATTAACAAGAAAAAAAAAAGTCTCAGCAGCTTAGGGAGTACCCTTCTCCCTCACAGCTTTAGTAGGAGATATGAGGTTCTGCGACATGAGCTTGTTCAAAGCCTCCATTTGAGAACCACTGAACTGAGAGCAGCCACAAGCTAACACTTTCTCTCTGTACATTATAAAGAATAGAATGAATGCACGTTAACATCATCAATTTTGATATTGACCAAAAGAAATATGTCCTTCAAGTAGAAGGACAAAGGGGTCTTATTATAACTAGAGGATAAAGAAATTGATGTTATAGCCCATAGAAATTATCACTCTCCCTGAAAAAGAAACCTATCATTTTGGTCTGTTGTCTTAATTGAAAATGTGTTCTTGAGGTTTTAAAACATATCAACAAATTTGAAACTTTTCTCAGTAAGAGGAAGGTTTAACCCCATCTCCCCAAGGCAGCTGGCATTAGCAAACAGAAATGAAGGGGAAGTTATACTCAATGAGCTCTGAAGGGAGGGCATCAAATGGTACACAGTGTTGTCTGTTGCTTTTCCAGACACTTGCTTCTGGAAACCAGTCACCATATTGCAGGGATGATTAAGTGCCATGAAAAGACCACCTGAAGGTTTTTTTCTCACTGAGGTTCCTACAGACAGCCACCATCAGCTTCCAGACTTATGAGCAGGAAATTCTCAGACTACTCCCAGGCCTGCTCTTTGAGCCCACCCAGGACATGCTTGATAGAGCAAAGGCAAGAGGTCCCCATGAGCTCTGGCTTTCATATTCATAAACAAAATTAATGTTGTCTTCTTTTTTGTTTTGAGCCTCCAGGATTTGGGGACATTTGTTCCATAGCAATTGATAAATGAAATGGCTGTTTTGGAAATAGTACTGAACAGATACTTTTAAGTCTTTAAAGGCTATAAATACTGCAAAGATTTCTTACTAATTTTGAAAAAGCCCATTAATTTTTTTCTCAGATGCATCAGGGAGCAATAAAAACACATGCTTCTGCAATATCAACTGTTTTCAGTGTTATCTTAATCTATATCTACTTCATATAATTTATATTCAGCAGAGAAGTATAGGACTATTAGTTCACATGGACATTTGAGCTCATTGACCCAAAGTAAAGAGCCACCTCTTTTCTCTGATTTCCCCTTCAGAAGCACATGTTTTAAACTGTTGCACCTTGAAAACACCCTGCCTTTGCTTCATAGCTGCCTCTAACTTCACCCTTTCTCTCTCCTCCCTTTACAGCCAAATTTATAAGGAGACTTAGTCCACATGCCCATGTCTCCACTCTCACGCACTCTGAAGATGCTTCTCCTCCATCTTTACTCCTGGAATCATCCCAGGCTTAGCTCCAAGGTCCAATGAGCACTTTAGACTTGACCAGATTTGATCTATGCCAGTGTTCTGTACTGATTGATGGGTCTTGCTCTGAGAAACCTACTCCATAGGATTCCCATAAGGCATGTCTCCTGATTTCATTCCCACCTCCTAGAACTGAGAATTTTTTTCTGACTGTTCTTTCAGCCTTACTGTTTACTGTTTTCCCTCTTCTTTGTCTCTCTTACACCAATCTCTCTCCAAATTTCATTTACTCTATAAGCTCAGTTATCACCCAGAAACTCCAAAATCTTTATATTCATTCCAAATTTCTCTCCAAATATGTATGTGTCCCTGCCTACTGAACACCTCCCCCTGCGGGTTGAGATACTTCTTAAAACCCAAGCTTATCAGAAGATCAGTGTATCCTCTCTCTCTTCCATTATACCTCATGCCAGTCAGTAATAAAGCCAGCAGCCATTAGTAGAAATATAATAATAGACAGCAAACATGTTCAATAACACACCAAAACTGATCTAAATATGTCTTAAATCAAATCACTTCTCTTATCGATTGTCAGACACTAACCATCTCTCAGTCTGACTGGAGGTGATGAACTCTGGGGCAGGAAGCCATTCTGTGAGGCTTCCTAGGGAACTGCCAACAGCCTATTATCTAGGAAGTGGTAGAATAATTATTTTTGGATGCAATTCTTACTGTGGCAGTTCCCTACTTAAAGTCATTTGTGGGGACACCACATTTTTTTGAGAAATGGCCAGGCTTTTGGTGAACCTTCATGAATTTCATTATCTGGTAACCTGTGCTCTAGCCTTGTGTGGCTCTTTGGAGTAAATGAGCAAAAACCCTTCCTTTCCTACTTTTATTCTCATCAATTAGAAAATTGTTACAAATTATTGGTACTTTAGCACACATTAATTTATAGCCAGCTGTCATAATAAACATTAAAATCTATGGTTTAAGATGGGTGTGGCAACCCTAAGAGTTACACAGAAAAGTCTGTGATCCCTAGAAAGGGTCCAAGGGCTTCTATAAGAATATATAAATAAAAAAGTGTCAAATCTCCTGCCTCTGGAACTCACCTTCCAGTGCCACATAGCAAAAATGTTGATAAAAGAGGAACCTGCACCTATACTGCCTGTAGAGAAGCACTGATACATCCATGCTTGGTTGTCAGGGGCAAGGACATCTGGACTCTTGGTGACGATTAGCCAGGATTGGGGAGGGCTGACTATAAGGGACTACAAACAGTGACAAGGAAAGTACACTGAGGAGAAGGACTCAACCTTCAAAACAGGGAAGGAGCCGGCAGCAGAGTCTAGAACCATCACCAAAACTCCTGTTCTCATACCGGGCAGCCTGAAAAACACCTCCTTCCCCAGTTTCCCTGCCTGTCATGTTGGGAAGGAATATGAATATTCAGAGTCACATTTCCTTGAATTTCTTTATCAGGTCATCTGTTTGCTTCTCTTGAGGAAGTGTGTGGGGAAGTGTGTGAGGAAGTAATGACCAATGTGCAGCTTCTCAAAATGAAGATGATTTTCCATGATCTTCTGTGACTAACGAGCTGAGCAGAGCAAGCCATGCTGGGTCACATTGAGGCACATGGTTCTGTAGAGGGCAGTTATGGTTTGATTGTCAGCTTCCTATTTAATTATCCCCTTTGGTCATGGAAACACACACACACTGTGTCATAGATGCTGATTGGGATTGACTTCTGGGGGGCTGACTCATGCCCTCGCCCAGGAAAAAGACAAAGGATTCCCTGATGCATGAAAAGGCATTAAATAAGGTGTAGTTTTGGGGATGGTCAATCCTTTCCCATTTGTTCACAGTGACTTTGAAAACAAATTCCTTATAGCTCTTTCCTTCAGGAGGTAGAATTCATTTCCTTCTTGAGCCAGGTCCTGTGACTTGCTTGAACAACAGGAGACAACAGGTGTGGCTATGTAAACTCAGACCTCAAGGGGAGCCATAACAACCACCTTCTCCCTTAAAAAAGTAGCACTCAGGTGGTCACATGAGTCAGAGGTCACACTTTAGCCTATTGGAGGATCTAAGGACATCCAGGGGGACCCAAGGCACACAAACAACAGTCATGCCAACTGTTAATCTTGTGGTCGCGATGCAGCCCACAGGTAAGAACAAGCAATAAACTGTTGTGTTAACTTGATAAATGCTAGGTTGTTTTGTTACCCAGCAACAGGTAAGTGAGCTGTGGTGCATGCACCAAGATTTTAGACAGAGCTGCATGGCCAGACCACCCTCTGTGCCTATCTTTCTAGAGACTAGACTCTCCACACTACTCCCACCTGCTGACACAGTCCTTTCTGATGATTCTGAACAGACGTCACAGTTCAGTTCTCTATGGAGCCAGACACCCTACTTGGATTCTTTTGTTTCTCCTGGGACCGATGCACTGACTAGCCAAGTGTTCTCCCAAATTGCCTGTGTGTTTATTTGTTCAAAAAATGTCCCTGACGTGTGTCATGAACACTTGTATATGCTAGTGATATATAAACAAAGTAGACTTGAACCTCTGCCTGGTGGCTCTTGCGTTATGGGGAAGGATGAAGAGAAAATCAGACTGTGCTGGAATGTAGCAGAAGGTGCTCTGTGGGAGTGCTGAGATTTCAGTGCTGGGAACATTATTAAGTGAAATAACTAGAATGGACTTCACCAAAGAGCTGAGGCAGGAAGATAATCAGGGAATAATGAATCTTTCCAACTGAAGACTGACGTAAAGGCCCTGGGACAGCATCAAAGCAGGTGGATAGGGCAAGTGGGGAAAGAAGAATCAAGGTTGACGAAGTATTGGCACAGGAAGACTGGAAACTCCTCCCAACAACACCATGTTACAAGACAGAGGCTATGCCAAGAAAATCCCTGCAATCTGAATAGGAAGAAGAAGCTACAGAAATGGCCTATAGAGGATCAAGAGATTCATGGCCTGGGCTTTTGAATCTCTGTATTGCTCCTGGGGTGACCAGGTTCAAACCTTCCCTTTCCCTGCCTTTCCTTTCTTTGCCAAAAGGAACAACAAAGCTGGGAACCAAGGGGGTGCTCTTCTCAACAGACCTTTTGGGATGTTGGCAGAGCTTATGCTAAGTAAAGAAGTGGATTGGCCAGCAGCTACCAATTTCATACTTAAGACTAAGAGGCAGCTATCCAGGAATATCCACATTTAAACTGGGAGGGCCCTACGTAAAGCCACACTGATTCTGACCACGCCTGTAGGGGAACAGAGCCGTGATGCTCTTGGGGACGCATGCTCTACTAATAATCAGCTCAGGTGTCCACAGAGCTGACCACTGCTCATAGGTAGCCATGTGGTCATTCAAATAGGACAACAGTTACATGGCCAATCAAGGTGGCAATCACAAGGGCAACTAAGATGATGGCCACATGTGGGGATGGCCTTGATGGTGCTAATAAAATGAAGATGTTCACACAGCAGCATGAGCTCCATACCATTCCAGACACTCACAAGAGCCACTGAACCCCAGCCTTTCTGTGTCACTGCATTGACTCACTTCCTGTCTTCTTTTCCCATTTCTTTCTTCCTCTCCCCTCCCCATGGGCTCACTGGGATGACAGGAAACACAGACTCTACGAGGTTCTGGTTCAGATACTGAAATAGCTCTTCCTTCTATCTTCCACCCACAATAATTTTCGAGAGACCCACTCCAGCCCCAGAGATAGGGATACTGAATCTATTGCCTATGCTTAGTTCTAACTACTTGCTATATCTCTGGGGCGGGGGCAGGAAACAGAGGAGCTGGGAGAAAGATTCTTAAAAGCACCATGCAGATGAGCTATTGTTTAAAGTTCTAATGACTGTCTGTCCAGTGTGAATGTTCTTTATCAGGAATCCATTGCTTGGGTCATAACCTCCCAGAAAGTGTTAGTGCAGGAACAAAAAACTATATTGACAAATATGTTAACTGTGATAAGATCAAAGAGGTTACTCAAGGCAATAAAACTTGCTCCATTGTCAACAGGCTAACTGAAGCTTTTAGGAAATCCACCAACCTGGACTCTTTATATCCCAAAAGAAAAGTTCTTCCAAGCCACCATGTTTTAGCCAGTCAACCTTTGTCAGCTATAGAAAGCTTCAGAAACCAAAGAAATGACCTCTGACTACAGAGACTCAAGTGCTGAATAAACACTGACTTCTCCGTCTTCAATACCTGATATAGGTGCCATTTGCCAGGCCCATCTATCAAATAATCCCTTGATGAGCCTCAGAGGACAGGAGCCAGATCTGCTTCAAACGTGAAGCCCCAGGCTACCAGGCACACTCATGTATTCAATGTGCCCCAACTCCATAGCCATGGCCATGTAAGGGTCCAGAGGATCGATCCTGCTCCCAGAAAAGGAAAGGACCAACTCCTGGCAGGAACGTCTTACAGAAGTGAAGGTACTCAGGGAAACACAGTCTTGCAGACAGAGAGCCAAAGGCATCCTTACAGACTCTCCAGCCCAACCTCCTTGTCTCCGGAGAGACAAGATAAAAACCGTTCACTTTGTTAGTGAAATTGTGTCCTGTGTATTGATGTAATTTATGTCATTTTGTGTTAAAACAACATGGAACAAAGACCAATCTGCTCCTAGAATTCCCAAAAGAATAGAGTAACAAAACACATGGTCACTTCATTTTTAAAAATTAGCTTTTATTGTAGACTTAAGGATGTTTTGGCATGCCTAATCTTAAAAAAGTGTGTGTGTGTGTGTGTGTGTGTGTGTCTGTGTGTCTGTGTGTCTGTGTGTCTGTGTGTTTTGGGGCTATTTTAAAGGCCTTGTAAAATATCTTAAAAGGCTGTCTTATAAAAGTCAGCACTTTTCTAGTCTACTGAAATGGTAATTTTGGATTTATTATATGTTTTATAAAATGCTACTTGTTTATAAAAACAACATTTAATGGAGTTATTAAGCTATGGAATTTAACATTGGAATTGGATTTTTTAAATAAAGGTTTCCTTTCAAATCAGGTTCTGGAAAAATGTTTATGGTTAATAGTCAAGAGTAAGAAAAAATAAAAGACATAAACTTTATGTTAATCAAAATGCTTTCAAATAATGTACATTAAAATCCTCCTAGTAGACTAGTTCCTATGGATTTCTTTTTAGTAAATATTCTTAATATGCAAGTGATAAATGCAATATTTATTTATTTTTTTGGTTTTTCAAGACAGGGTTTCTCTCTGTAGCCCTGGCTGTCCTGGAACTCACTCTGTAGACCAGGCTGGCCTCGAACTGAGAAATCCACCTGCCTTTGCCTCCCAAGTGCTGGGATTAAAGGCGTGTGCCACCACTGCCCAGCAGATAAATGCAATATTTTTATGAAGAGTATAATATATGTAAGATGATGGTTATATGTACACATTTATCAAAGATCTTTATGTTAAATTTCCTTTTCACAATCAAAATTCAGGTGATATAATCACAATAAGCAATAAAATTTAGAATCTATGTAAGTTTACTCTATATTCAATAAAAATGAAAGTTACTATGTATTTAAGAAAATAATAATAACTAATATCTTATATTTTAAGATAAGACCTAATTTGTAGTTGTGACTTTGAGGCATAAAAACTATTGCCTGTCTACCGTGTTTTCCTCTTTTAACAACAACAAAAACAAAAGAAAAGGGTTGCAAAGTTCATGCCCAATTTAAAACTAAAAACAACCTGGTCATTTAAAAACCAAGCTGTTGGGGCTCGTGAGGTGGCTCAGCAGATAAAGACACATGCTGCCAAGATTGTCAACCTGAGATTGATTTCTGTGATCTACGTTGTGGAATGAGAGAACCAAATCTCACAAGTTGTCTTCTGACCTACACATAGACACACACACACACACACACACACACACACACACACACACACACACACGCGCGCGGGGAGGAGAGAGACACCCTGCGGCGGCACACATACTTGTACATACACACATACGCACATAGCAAGTAAGTAACTGTAAAGACAGCATTGAGAAAAAGGCATCAGGCTGTTGATACCCGCTCGGCCTGCTTAGAATCTTGTCACTGATTAGATGAGGTTCAATGCCTTTGATGAGATGTAAAGTCTTCTACTTTGTATTAAGAGCTATATCTTTGCAAGGCCAGACTTGGCATTAAAGGTTGTTTAATGCTGTTTAGGAAATAATTAGATCAACATTCTAAGCTAAAAAACAATGATAGATCTAAGTGAAAGTCACAAAATGTTTACTTTTAAAAATCTATCTTTATGGGCACCTAATGTTTATATACTTTCTCTACATGTTAGCCCAAATTTCTTTTACTCTTTTAATTCACAGTGTAACAAAAAATTCAGAGCAGAGGACAAAAGGATCTGTAACTGAGCAGCCTTCATTGTCTCCGTCCTAAGTCTAAGCAGTCTGAGGAAGTCCCTGTTGCCTGGAAGAAAAGTACAGAAAGAGACAATACGATCCAGATAATCCAAGTTAACTTTAACGTTTTGTTTTGGGGATGTTTTAGAGATGACTAAGGCTAAAAATGCATACTGCTCTTTCAGAGTTCAGTTCCATGACCCACAATAGGCAGTTCATAGCTGCTGATAACTCTAGCTCTAGAAGATATGAAGCCCTCTTCTGGCCTCTGCAGGTCCTGAACTGAAATAGATATGCCCATAGACAGACAGACAGACAGACAGACAATTAAAAAGAAAATATATCTGAAATAAATAAATGAATAAATGAATGAATGAATAAATAAATAAATAAATAAATAAATAAATAAATAAATAAATAAATTTGGCTTTTGGAGTTTCCAACAACAGAAATAAAATAAAGACCATCAAGGCCCAGAAGAAGCAAGTTACAGGCTCAATTGATAGCTTTGCCCCAGGGAATAAAATATTTCCATAGACTGATAAACACTTCCTACCACAAGAAAGCCCTGGTCTGGAGAGAAATTACACAGGAGCAATACTCACCACAGCTATGGGAAAATAGGGTTCTGGAAAGGAGCTGCCCTCAGTAGGGAACTAGCAAACACCTTTCACCCTCTCAAAGAGAGATGTCCTATTGTTTGAAAGGAGGCTGGCTTCCTTCAAAGATCAGTGATACTCATGGTTCCCTAAGAAAAGCCACCCTCTCCTCTGCCATGTGACTCCTTTCTCAATCTCAGCGCTTTGTTCTTTAACTTAATTAAGTGACTCAGGAGCTTGTATAGTGGAAATGTCCCAAAGCCAAAGGAGCTATTGCTGTCAGTGAGAGCATTGAGGATTGCCCCACACGAGTCACTATAGCAACGCAAAGCAGTGGGAGGGCTCACCTCAGTCAGAATGCCAAAACTCTCTGATATAGCTTACTTCACCATCCAAAATGTGTACAAAGTGAATATATCTAAGATGCTTATAAACTATAGTAGCTAAAACAGTTCTGACAGATGACTCTTGTCAAGAGTATAAATGTTCTCTGATGTTTACTGACACCTCGTCAGGGCGGATAAAGCCTACTTAGACTGAAAAAGCTCAGTAGTTACTCTCTGAATTTTTTATGTTTTTGGGTTTCCACAACCTCATGAGCACCTTAATGACAGGGCACTGGCACATCTAGCTAAAAGACTAAGGGACGTAAAGGTTCTCTTCAAGCAAAGAGAATATGATATCTTACCTTCTAAAATGTGATTTTTTTAAAAAAATAAACAAGTAGTTGTAAGCTTACTTTGTGTTTTGGCTTTATTTATGTACTCATATTTTGATACTGTTGCTACAATCTCACTAGCTTCCTTTTGGTCAGTTCTTCCATTATGTTCCTTTAAAAAACTGTAGTTTTGGACTTTTCAATATTCTCAACCCTCAGTTTATTTTATCAATAGTTGAAGAACCATGCTCCGAGGAATAACCTAACCAAAGATAACTTTTCTGGAACAAGCATGGCCGTGGCTTTTCTGGAGCTTGTCCGTTCTGGGGACGGTGTTGACATAACTATGTTACCTTTATATAGGCCTTCTACCATTAATCTTGTAAAATTTGTGTCTTCCAGGTATGATGTTTCAAGCTAATTCTCTATGATGCAGAGCATCTACTTTCTATTACAGGTAGTCCAAACCCTCCTTTCTAGTCAAGAGATTAAGAGAGAGTGATGGCTGCTCTTAGGTAGGAACTATGTCTCTCATCACCATTGAAGGAATTATAGAAGACTGACTCTCATCATTCCAAAAGATCCCCGGGATCACAGCTCTTGGCAGTGGAGTTGGGTCAGGAGATCAGTAATGGAGAGGCATCGAGATTAATGTGTCAAAGAAGCCAGCTGGCAGCAGAAGCTTGAGAATCTCTCCTAAATGGACAAATGGAACAAACCTGAATGTGTTTTGTTAAAAAGTCCTTTGAATTCTGAGGGTGGGAAAACTGGGTGCTATTAAATGTCACATAAAGGGTTAGGGTGCTGTGGCTTCTCAGGTCTTGGTCCTGTTCCAGGTCTCTTGCCCACTTCCGTTCTCAGGAGTGCGTTTCCTTAATGAACTGCCTCTTTTTCTATCACTATCTGTGTGGTCCAACTCTTCATTCTATGACATAAAAGCTTGGAAGTCTCAGCAGGTGCCCTGTAGATTGCGATGCAAACCTGTAATGGCACAGTGTGGAGCATACTGTGGAGAATGGAGACAGCCACTGCTGAGTGGAGCAGGGTATAATAGAAAACAGCGTGCAAAAAAGTCCACAGACAACCCATTTCCCCACACATGCATGAGCCTTCAGCGCAAGACCCTCGAAAACCAGTTTGCAAAATATATAGCTACATCAAAATACATATTTGAGCCTCCAGTCTTCGCTTGGGCAAGCTGATATGGGCAGTGCTATTCCTTGTAAAGTTGCTATGACAATTGTCTGTCTCCATATTCCAAAGTAGAAGAGCTTCTGCTCGAGAGTAAGGCTCCAAGCCTTCTTTGTTACCCCAGTTCTACGATCAGACCTTGGGCAAGAGTGTCTCGATAGAGCAGGAAGGAGTGTGTGGAAGAATGATTGATTGCAGCAGGGAAGTCATGAGGGAAGACAGCCTGCACGTAGTACAAGGATATCTGTGCAAAAAAAAAGACGTTAAGGGGGAATGAAGAGTGTGTATTTTAATATAACACAGGCACAAGCACACGTGCACGCGGGGCTCCTGGCTTCTAGAGAGCAGGGCCCATGGTCTCTTGTCACAGGCAAGTTGTGAAACTTCCCAATGGCAGAAATAGGCAGAGCCTCTTCAGCCATGCAGAGCTACACGTTCTGTTTGAAAGCAAAGCAGAGATGGGGTACAGAGGCTGGTGGACAATCGGTATGAAACATTCAAATTAAATTTGATGAATTTGCTCACCGGAGCTCACAACCCCAAAAAGCAAAGCTGGGCTCTGCCGCCACCTTCAGTCCAAATGGTACATTGCAAGTTCCCTAACAAACTCGCTTGGAGTCTGCCCCTTTTTAGGGACAGATGAGACTGGAATTTATCAGCAGGTAGACTCTTTGTTCAGATAAAATAACAGAAACTAGTTATGTAAATGTGAACTCCAACCTAAAATGTGTTCAAATAATCAAAATGCCAATGCATTAACTTTTTGATTTTTGCTGACATATGATACTCGGAAAAAATGTCCATTAATGTTTTATCCACTCTCCTTTTCATATTTTTCCTTCCCTAGACCTGAGTTGCCTTCACTTGAACTAACAGGTGTCACGTATCTGGTGTGTGCGCGCGTGTGTGTGTGAGATGCTTTGGGCAGTTGTTCTTTGGGTCTATGGTGATGCTCCAGCTGGTATCTTGAAAATATGGTCCAAAGAGGAATGCCAGTCAATGTAAAATTTTAATCTTGGTTTGGCTGATTTAGGATATGCAGATCTCAGGAGGCTTTGAACATACTGCCCTCTCAGGTAAAGTTGTTCTAGATCCTCTTGAAACAAAGCCCACTAAATGAACTGCTGCACACATTAAATCTTATGGCAGATATACACAGCATGCACAACAGGGCACACACACACACACACACACACACACACACACTGCATACCATACACACATGGCCACACGCATTTCCTTGCTCACTCACTAATTCCTGAGGGCCACCTAAGAGGTCTTTATACTGTGTACCACTCACTCATCCTGTCTCCACACCTGTTGTTCTGATATGTAGAATAGTGGATAAGATCTAAAGTGTGCCTCTCCCACACATTTACATAATTATAGCGTCTGTGGCCTGGTTGAGAAGATGGCATGGTCTTCTGGGGAGGAGAAGAAATTTAAGTCTTGGGATGTGCCAGAGAAACGTCCCTGGAGTCCTGAACTGTCACAAGTAGCTTCTTCCATTTTTGAGCTTCAAATTCCAAGTGACATAACAGCCTAGCAATAATTCTACCAGAGCTCTATAGAATGTGAGCTTTTCTTGATTTTCTAATTTTTTTACTTATTTATTTTGGTGTATTGTGGTGGTGGTAGGGGATGTGCCATGGCCCAAATGGTCAGAAGTTTGTTCTCTCTTCCACAACATGGGTTCCGGAAATTGAAAGTCCAATCACCGGGCTTCTTAGCAAATGGATGCCTTTTTCATCTAAGCCATCTAACCAGCTCCAGAATGTGTTTTTCCTAGCACTGGACCTGTCAGGCAAGTGACCTACCAGCCCCAGTTCTGCTCAGTTTGAAACCAGGTGATCCACTTTATAATGTCAGGTCTCCTTCCATTACATTGTATATCCTTAGAGGCTGGAGCCATTCCTTCATGGTCTTTGTGCCCTCCCCCCAGCACTAATGGAGATGTAGCAAATACGAAATAATGAAATAATATTTTGTCTGCAGCAATCATGATTATGCTGGTGCTAGGCGGCCTGATGGGCCTGGGTGGCCCATGGGAACAGATTTCAATAGGAGGCAACAGAAATGAGTGAACATTGCTAAAATAATTAACAGAGGCTATCTGGGTTCCTACTGCATTGCTAACATGTGACTCAGAGATGAACTGACCAGAAACTGCCAACTTACCTCTAATTAGAGACTCAAATAATTAGAAACTACTGACTAACATTTAAGTTGGGACTTTCCGCTTTAAGCAATCAAATTTTTCTTCCCTTTGTTTCCTGATGCATTCTAACAGCCCTCATTCCGATTTTCCAATCAACTCCCCTTGGGTAAAGCCCTAAACAACTTATAGTTTGGCTCTACCTGATTCACTAATTACTCCAGTAAACTCTACCAATGCCTAAGCTTATGTGTCTAAGTTTATATGAGAAGATGAAGCAGGATCAGGCTACCCATGGACCCAGAGTACAGAAGCTAACCTCTGAAGGTACCCGGCTGTGGGTGAGGATGCCAGGCTGAATGTAGGCTCTGGAGCACCTAGGCTGGTTCAGCAATGATCACAGGCCCTGCTTGCAGTACTCAGATGACTCCTCTGGGCCTCCCACTTATGGCCTAAGCTCCTTTGCAAGTCATTCACAATTGGACTCCACCCATTTTCCTGTTACCATAAACCTTAACCATAAACCTTGGGTTCCTGCCACATGGATGACACACCATAGCCCAGACATGCCCTGAGCTCTCCGTGCCTCCCTTACACCTTTCTGAATTGTTGATTCTACCTCGAATGCTTGACCTACATTCTCTGCCAGGAAACCTCCTTTTCCTTTGAGTCCAGGGTTAGCTGTCCCTTTGTGGAGCCCTGCCTAGCCTCTTCTCATCCTTAGCAGCTCTCCTCATTGCTTACCTTGCGCTGTACCTCTGCTAATACCACATCCTTGGTGTCTAGCCAGAGCTTCATGGTCATCTTCTCAGTAAAGATCTTTTGTGTTCCATCACTGCTCTAAACACTAATGGCACAAAAAAGTTCCAAAAGTTCACTAAGTCAAGACACTACAGACTCCCTGCTTTACCAGGGGCAGGGACACAGATTTCCCATGAGATGAAAAATTGCTGGTGCTTTCAGGCAAGGGGTACAACTGCAAACTTTCAGAAGAGCCAAGCCTGATATTCTGGGTTGTGAAATCCCTTCAACTTGGGGACTCCACTGGACACTGAACTGAACTCAACATCCAGGAGAATCTGTGGCTGTCTTTCTAAGAAGTCACTAGGGTTACCTATCGATATTGAATTGTATGTGAAGCACAGGTTTTATTATGACAGCTTCAATGAATGATCTCAAACTCAGTGACTTAAAACAATGGAAATGTATTATTTTACAATTCTCCAGTCCAGAAAAATCCAGAATCTGCGTCAGGAGAGCTCTCACCATTTCCAGTTTCTAGAAACCACGGTTACTCATCAGCTTATGGTCCCTATCCCCAAAGTTTGCCCCAGTCTCCCTCTGACTCCTTCCTTCTTCTCATGAGGCCTCGTATGATTCCAATGGGCGCAAATGGAGCACTGAGGAAAAGTCCCTTTGCTGTTTAATGTGACATAGTCACAGATTCTGGGGATTAAGACCGAAACATCTTTGGTGGATCCTTATTCTGCTTTCAGAGACACTGAGCAAGAAGGGCTCGGTTTGGGAGCACTAGGCTGGACCCCAGCCTCATGCTTCCTTACCGACTCTGCTCAAAGTAGAATTCAGTACGGGTAGAGGGCTCACTCTCTTTGGTGAGCTGCAGTGCCTGCTGGGGCTCAGCTGGGCCACAGAGAAACCAGCCAGGGCAGGCAGCAGCCTCGAGCTGGAAGGCAGAGCCCAAGCTTCTCTGGAAAAAGGTGAAACGAGTGGTTTCTTCACCTCCCTTGTATAGGTCCTCGATGCTCACATCCTGTGGGGAAAGGGAGACAGCTTTGAGATGAGATGAGTGTTCTGGTTGGGATGTCAGCCCTTAGTAACCGAGGGGCTTGGCCAAAGAAGGACTCAGTAGGGGAGAGGTTTTTCCGTAGTTCTTTCTGAGGATCCCCGAAGGCAAGGGTCCCTCAGCTACAGGCAAAGAGAGATGGGTGGGGGACAAGGGAGGTGACATGGCGCAAAGATGCACCACGTCCCAGTGGCAGGACTGACTCTGCAGTGCCCCCCAGAATGACGAGGGGTGTCTCACCTCCAGCTGCAGGAGAGGCCCCTCTCTGGTCTGCACACATGCCAGGCAGCAACTTCCTCCCTGGATTCCCAGGAAGATGGGGAACTTGGAGCGGTCCAGGCCTCGGTTAGGAAGGACACAGACCTTCTCTGGGAGGTGAGACAGAACACAATTCAGGTAGTGAGGGGACTGTAGAAGGCAGGCTTTTTCTTAAGGTAAGGCTCAGCTAGAAGCTGCTGTGTCTGGACCCCATCTGGCCTTTCTGTATGGAAATTGCAAGGTAAGTGGAATTCACGTGGACAGGCAGAAGCTGCCCCTACCTCTTCACCTTATCACTGGGACAATATTCTCATGTCTCTAGAGACATAATAGAAAGAAAGAATCAAGGGCCTGTGGCAGATGGACACTGGGCAACTCCTGGAAGAGAGTCCCCGAAAGCTCACCTGGACCACAGTTGTCTGACTCAGGGTCTCCCACCAGGAGCCGGCCATTCCGTGCGTACAAAGCCTTTTGATGTGCATCTTTGATTCTGAAATGGAGGGCAAGGTTAATGGCCCACTGCCCTCATTGTCCCATTCAGTCCCAGGGCCCCCTCACTGGACCGCCACACGGAGCTTCTGGTGAATTGTTTCCAGAGAGGAGAGAGACACCGCTCCAGTAAGGGTAAAAACAGTTTCATCCCAGAGCAAGAACAAGCGTCCTAGGCTCAGGATTATCAGAGGCTTCAGAAGTGATAGTAGGTGGTGCCTTCTCAGGAGGGAATTGAGGGTGTTTTCATGGTTGTCTAAGGAGTTGCTTTGAGGCTCGGGTATCCTGGAGATACAATGAGCCCTATCCATAATGTTTCTGGGCTTGATTTAATTTTTTAAATAAATAGTAACACTAATTAATGAAGGTACTGAGGATGCAATAACTGATTTGCTTTGAAAAATTAAAAATAAAAAACCTTTTGTAGAAGAAAATTCACAAATCAGAAATCGGAGAATAAAAAAGTCTATGTGTCTAGACTCTGGGCCCACTCTGGCCATGGTGAGGCACACTCGGGGTGGAAGACATATCGGAGGCCAACCCAGAAGCAGATGAGGGCCTGATTAGTCACTGGTTATGTCCATGGGTCTAATGACCTGCCTGGGAGGGTGAGTGTGCACCAGGGAAGCTGGGGAGAAGCTGGCGGGCACATGAAACATTAAAACCATGCCTGGTATTAGCCTAGTTGCCCAGCTGGTTTCAGAGATGCCCATCAGTTGCTCTCAGAGCTCTGGGAGCTCACGATGCGTTTGAGAGCAGAACCTCTGGACCAAGGCCACCATCTCCAGGAGCCTTTTCTGTCTCTGTAACACCTAGCAATGGCTATTCAAAAACAGCTCATGCACTGCTTTTAAAGCAGGCTCACTTGTACATTAAGAACAAGGGTCTGCACAGATTTTGCCACCTGCCATTCTTCTCAGACTTTGGGAACTTCGACGTGACAGTTCACCTACTCGAAGCATTTAGACATCACTCAGTTATTGTCACAGATGTAAGTGTGGTGGTACATCTTTAACCCCAGCACTTGGGAGACAGATCTCTGTGGGTTCATGGTCACCCAAATGTACATAGTGAGAGTTCCAGGGTAGCCAGGGCTACATAGTGAGACTTTTTTTTTGATCCAGGTATCAGTCAAGGTCACCAGAAAGGTGCTGTCCTTGGGACTCAAGATTGCTGAGCTTTCTAATAACTAACTATATCAGTTCAGAGAACGGGGAGTCTGACCCCAGTCTCCGCTTTTGGGTGGTCACATGGCACGAGGAACATTGCAGAACCTCTTGGAGCGTCTGTTTCTGGGTCTGTAAAATGGGCTACGCAATACCATTCTTACAATTGCTTCAGTCTGACACCAGGAAAGAGGCTGCTGTGACTGACAAAGATGAAGATCAGTTATTCAGTGCTTGAGATTTCTGTGGCTAGAGGGAGCTTTGTTCTTGGACTCAGCCTTTTCCCTTCTCATGATTTCCAGGCCTCTTGACTGAGAGATCACCAAGATTACTTACATGTAGTATCTTGCCATGGGAAGAGAGCACATTCCTGCAGTTGGGAGTGTCTGGTCTTCACTGAGGCAAAGAAAAAGGCTTTCAGTAAAACAGAGTGTATTTGGGGGCAGACATGCTGGGGCTCAGAATTACCCAGCCACAAGCTGTTCCCCACCCCTAGGTATTACAGAATCCACAAAGGTGTCTTTAGCCCTCCCAGCTGCAGGCAGTCCATCTTTTCCTTATTCTTGGTCTTTTTTTTTTTTTTTTTTTTTTGTATAGAAATAGAGTTTATTTAGGGCATGGGGAGGGGAGTTAAGAGGGTAGTAGAGGCAGAGAAAGGCAGAGAAAGGAAGAGGGTAGAGAAGTAGAGAGGTGGAGGCCGGCCATGACCACGTGGAGAGAAGGGGGAAGGGAATGGGGAGAGGTAAGAGATAAGAGATGTAAGAGAGAGGCAAGAGAAAGAGATAAGAGCATTCCTGGTCTTTAGATAAGGTTTTGTCTTGTGTGCTGAAGCTGGTTCCTAGACTCAAGAAAACAGATTCACCCAAATAGCCTACCAGCTCACTTCCCAGGCTTGGGGGTGGGTGCCCTGGGATAACCTCAGGGCAGATCCAGACCCATTTTCCAACCTGGCCTGCAAGGAAGTCACTGTGGTCTGCCCTCCTTACCTAGCAGGGAGCAAGATACTTAACACTCAGCACATAGGGAAGAACACATTAGCTAGGGAGAACACATAAGCAGGGTTTGAAGGCTAGGAATCGTCACTCCTGGGAACTGGAATTACTGAGACTCATGACGAGTCTGTCCAAACACCCCCATTCCTTGAGCCTCTGAAGTGAAGAGACTGACCTAGATAAACCCAAGCCGCAAAGCTTCCCTCCCAGGACTGAGTTCCTTCCTGGAGGATTGTCCTATCCCAGAGCTCCTCCCTGAAATGATTACCTAGAACATCTAATCCAGAACGGCACACGAGAAACTCAGAACAGACCAAAGCAGGAGAACAGCTTGTAAAAGTAAATGCTGGGACGATCAGGGCGGAGGCTTCCGGAGTAGATCTGATTCTTGCCAAGCAAGAAGGGGGAGCAGGGAAGAAATGATCGTGTCAGAAAGCAGAAAATGAGATAGAAAAGAAGACTGTAGGACTGAGAGATGGATGAAGTGATACCGAGCGAGGCTCATGAGGAAGATGAGGCTAACGCTGATGGCTGGAATTCAGACCACCTTGGTGTCACTGAGATACAGGGACTGGTTTTATAAGAAGCTGGGCTGTAGGCCAAGTGGCTTTCATTACTGGCTATATGATTCTGTCGCCTTGGAAAGTCACTGGGCAAAAGACTTGAGAGTGAAGGGTAACGGGCACGGATGAGAGTGAGGAATCCACACGAATGCCAGGGCTAGGAATCAGACAGCAGCATCCTGGCTACCCCGTGCTTGCATGTGTTGTTGCTCCCATTCCAGGGAGAGGTAATCGATTGTCCAAATGCTTAGTTATTAAATAGTTCAATTAGTTATTTTTTACGAGGTTGAAAAGTTGGAAATGCTCTCAATGTCCAATAATAGGCAATTGGCTAAAGGGAAATGATAAATGTAGGAAATAAGAAGTGTGTGCTTCGTAAGATGACATTTGTGCACAAGCCTTTCAAATGCATGAAGTGGGAGCTGCAGGCCACAAATAATGTGCACGTTATAATCCCAATTAAGTTCATAGCTGGACAGAGACCCACATGGGGACGAGGAATGCTGGTGCTTGTTACAACATTCATTCGTGGCAGACAGGACTGTCGATAGTTGTTGATAGTTCTTAACATTTTCTCTGCTTTTTTTTTTTTTTAAAAAGATTTATTTATTTTATATATGTGAGTACACTGTTTCTGTCTTCAGACACCCCAGAAGAGGACATCAGATCTCATTACAGATGGTTGTGAGCCACCAGGTGGTTGCTGGGAATTGAACTCAGGACCTCTGGAAGAGCAGTCAGTGCTCTTAACCGCTGAGCCATCTCTCCAGCCCAGTTCTTAACATTTTCCTGTATTAAATTTATTTTGTAATACGTTACTCTTTAAAAATATGAAGCATTTGGTTAAAGTCATAGACTCCAAAGCATGATCCCACTTCTGAATCACTCATGTTTTCTCCCCTATCCTTATTCAATACCAGGCTTGGAAACTGATATGTCTCAGACTTCTCTAACTCTCCCGTCCTGGATCAAGTGTCACGAACAGATAATGCTGTGATTCATCAACAGTCTCCTTATGCTCTTGCCTGCTGTCCCCAAGAACAACATCACCTTCACAGAGCCAAAACCAAGGCATTTAAGAAATGATTCTTCGATTCCTCACTGCCTTCTTGTATCGTTGACACTGGTTGATGATTTTCACATTTCTCTTCTATATGTCACAGGCACATTGTAGAGTCCTTTTCCCTGTGGTCACCCGCAAGGCTGAGAGTCACAAGAGAACATCCTAAGCACTTTCATTTTTATATGCTGTGGAATATCTTCTACAGCTTCGATGAGCAATTTGGCCTATTCCTCCAAGCTGCAGGCTGAACTTCAGCGGCCCATAGCACACCATAGCACACCCTCATCTTTGGGTGTCATGTCCTCACGCACATCAGCTGTGTGTAATGGTGAGTTAAGTATCTGCTCCTGCCCAATCCACTTCTTTCTCAAGTCTACTCCTCTCCCTTTCGTAATATTCCTCTTCCCGGCACTGAAAATAGGCCTCCCTTATATACCACCCTTCTTTTCAGAGATTGTTCCTTTAAAGTACAAGCTTGTGTTTGTTTTTATTCACCCCTGTGAACAAGTTAGCCTTTCTGGTTGCTGAACCCTTAATCAAACCCAATCTATGTAAAGCATATGGAATTCAATTTTTAAGTACATCTTTGACCACATCCCTGCCCAGTTCTAAAATCCACAATGGCCACCTATTTTGACAGCATCTGGCCCTAGTTTGCTTATGCAATAGCATTTCATTTCTCTCTCAAGGACTCCTTTCTAATTCTCTCCAAGGGCACACTCAGCATTGCTTTTGGTATTCCTGCTCAAAATCCACCCCATGGTTTCACTACACTTGGGCTCAGTCTCTTGTCTGTTCAATTACATAACAGCTGAGAATGGGAGCTTAAAGACACAGCGTCAAGTCCTCTCGCGGCCCTCCTCGTGTTCATGCATTAGATTATGTGGTTGCCAAGGTTCTTTCTAGGTTAAACTATGTATGATTCCACGACTCAAAATTTGATGCTCCTCCTTACGTCATAACAAAATTCTCCCCTTCACTTTTGTAACACTACTCTGAGCTCCTGTTAAACTTTGCTATATTGTTTATTAGTGTGCACTGAGACAAATTGTTTGCCATGTAAACGTGATAAGATCCTGAAATATTGAAGCATGATGTATATAGCTCATCTGATCCTCTATCCAACTATCCAACTGTCAGACACAGCACCTTAAGATCAGAACACAGATACACATGGATCAGGCTTTGACTGAAAGGCTGGATTCTAGAAGTGACTTGGCTACCCATTCATTTTGTTTTTTGTTTTGGTCTCTAGGTCTCCAATCTATTCCCATCTAAATGAGATGTTGGACAAGATTATTATTTTTTTCAAGGCTATTTTAAGTTTCACAAGAAGATTTTTTTCAAAGAAACCATTTGAATGTATGATAGATGATGAGATGACGGAGACACTAGCACCTTGGTGACATTCCTAGTGTCTGTTGATGTGAGTCACAGAATGTCTCCATGGAGCTTCCATAAGTCACAAACAAAACATTGTTTGAATATCACTGGCCTAGATGATTTCTTTTGAGATGACTTTCAAAACTCTGTGGTTCCAAATATGTAATACCCTTGCTTTGACCTAATCTATACTTCTCATTAAAGTCTACCAAGAGTTCCTAGACTTATAGAACATCACACCACAGTCTCTAAAAAGCATTTCTTGTTCCCTAGAGCCTCAGCATTTTGGAGACACTGACAGAAAAGTGGTGTGTGTGTGTGTGTATGTGTGTGTGTGTGTGTGTAAGAGACATACAGAGAGAGACCAACCATCACCACTAACCTGTAGATCCTGGTGCCTGGATTCTGATATTCTGATGCCTGGAGTCTCCAACTGTTTTCTTCAAGGCATCAGCACTGTGTTTATAATGTCTGGTCAGGGTGGGTCAAGCCTACAGCAATCTGTAATTGGCTCTAGATCAGGGAAGAAGAGCTCACAGATTTCATAATATTTTCAACACAGTACCAATAATAAGGAGGTGGGGAGATTAATAAGTATTTGCGGGAAGGGGAGAGAGTCACCCATAAAGCCTTGAGGCCAGACACTGACCTGCTGTCTCTGTAGCTACTGTCATTGACTGTGTTATTAGTGGTTTTGCAGCTAGCTAAACAGTGCCGGGGTCAAACATCTTTGATGCTCCATGAGGTTCTGCCTGAGACCTGGAGAGGTCAGAAGGACCAAGAATAGAAAGATTACTGCTGATGGAAGCCAGATGCATCCAGAGAACCACAATGAAGCAGGGGATGACTTCATCATGAATGTGGCTCTGTTTGGGAAGATCAGAAGGAACCCTTTGCTTTTCAGATTTAATTAGTTGATATAAACTTACGGAGACAGATTATCTAAGGAAACTCAGCCTTAGATTTGCATGGGGATGGTACAGGGGATGGTACAGGGGATGATACAGGAGCCATGGGCCCTGGACTACTCCGGAGCACAAGACTGGACAGTGCAGGGTCAAGAGACTCAATTCTCCAGTTGAGATTACATGCCTCTGTCCATTTGTCCATCCATTTCCTCATCCTTGCACTCATCTGTTGAGTAAGTGATCTATCCACCTAACCTCTACATACTCCTTCACTTCTCTGTACATCAATCCATTTCTCCGTCTGTTATACATCCTTGACTCATTCATCACTAGAATTGGACAGAATGTTCTCTGGAGATTGTAATCTCCTTATTGTAACCTCCTTTTTGAGACATTTGCAAATTTCCACAACAGAGTTGATGAGGAATTGGTGGGAGTGTCAGCTTAAGACCCAGACAACCACAGATTAAGAAATGAGAAAAGACGGATGGGGCTGAGACTCGCTTTTTGCTATTTTGTTGTTATTGTTGTGGTTTTAAACTAACAACAAAATTTGCCAACAACACATATGCCAAGAGATATTTACTTTGTACAAGGTAATGAAAGTTATTTCAGAACTTTCATAGGTTTTCGTTACAATCCAATTACATTCTATTAGAGTCCAGTTTATGTTTTCCACACTCTTAAGCATTTTCACAGAAACAAAATCCTTATTCCTTGTAAATTTTTTCTTTTTCCTTGAATTACGTTTCACGATCTTTCATTTACATATGTTGTCCTGGGGAGATAAAATGTTTCATGTTTTTAAAGACTCCTCACACTTTCATGGAAGAGTTGGGGAAAGGATTGCGGGCCAGAAGGGGATAGGGACTCTATAGGAAGACCAACAGAGTCAACTAACCTGGACCCTTGGGGCTCTCAGAGTCTGAACCACCAACCAAAGAGCATACACGGGCTGGACCTGGGTCTCCTCGCTCATATGTAGCAGATGTGCAGCTTGGCCTTCATATGCATCCTAAACAACTGGGGCGGGGCTGGAACTGGGCTGTCCCAAAAGCTGCTGCCTGTCTGTGGAATATGATTTTTCTAGCTGGGCTGCCTTGGCTCGCCTCAGTGGGAGAAGCATCTAGCCCTGCAGAGACTTGATGTGTCATCATGGGGGAATCTCCAGGAGGGATCTTCATTCTCTCAGAGGAGAAAGGGAGTGGGGAAGGACTAGTGGTGGGGGAACCAGGAGAGAGAACAGTGATTGGGGTGTAAAGTGAATAAACAATACAAAAAGACTCCACACCCCCTGGAAATGATTTCAGAGCTAGATTTGGATTAATCAAATTTTGCCTTTATTGCCCATATTCACAAGTTTGCATCCTTCTGTTGAAAGTACAACACTGTGAGGTGTCCTGTCAGGCAATCAGTCATGTGTACCAAGCATTTACAGCTGCATCAAAGACACATGGGGTACCATCTCTGTTGCCAAGGAACTTTATAGTTTAGCTGGGGCCATACTTAGCTGTAAGCCAAGGGCATGTGAGATACAACAGCGTCAGAGTAACCCTTTAGGCATGACATCTCACTCTCCCCCCAAGCGACCAAATGTACGGTATGGCGTCTTCAAAGGTAGTTGGTCAGGTTTCCCCCCCAACAACTCCAAGATCAGGGGCTTTATAGCCCCTGGGAGAAGCCCAAATGGAGTTTAGTATTTTTATGGTTAAGATTTGGGAGATAATTCCGACAAAAATATTCTCCAGATAATGTTCTATAATTATAAAAAGCAAATGTATTCTGCCTGCAGACCTTCGGATGCTTTAAGCATGAGGTGGGCTGTATTTTGCTTTTTCAGTTCCTTTGCCTCCTCCCTTGTGACCTGATTGATTGTGAAACATTTCTGATCTTCAATGTCTGCAATTGACAAGATTCCACCTGATGTGGACATTTCCTCTCTGAAAATATAGATCCAGGCCTGTGGCTGCTACTAAAATTACAGAAATCTAAAACCAGTAGTAGGTAGTTTTCACTTGAACAGCCGTGATGCCAGACTCTCTCAGGCCATAATGCCTTTACTTTGACCATTACAACAACAATAGCAGCAGCAGCAACAACAACAACAGCAACAACAACAACAACAACAACAACAACAACAACAACAAATGTGTTTCTATCACTTCTTTCACTCTGGAATTGGAAGTGTGAGTTTACCTAAGCTAAAGTATTTTTAAATTCTGTCACTCTACAAAGGATGACCTTCAAGAATGAGGTGGGATTTGAACTACTTTTTTACAAGGATTATGTGGGTAGAGGAAAGGCAAAGGATGCTCCGAATTGTGAGTTTCTACATTCTATACAAACCATGATCCAAAAATTTGTGAAGCATTATGCTTGGCGCTTAAAAACATATTGGTACAGATACAACCTTAAGATCAGATGTGTGCTAGAGACCCTAAGCCAACTTTTTACAGGGAGATAAGCACAGAGTATTATCATAGCAAATGACCATGACTCTCATATTTTCAAATACTTCTTACTGGAGGTGACATTGAAAAGTGAATGATTTCTGTAGGTGGAAGGGATGGGTACAGTGTCCCAAAGTGGGAACGCACTGTGAGACTAACTCATAGACAGGCAGTGTGAACAGGATGTGCAGAACACAGACTCCTGGGAACTGAGGTCCATGTCCCCGGGGTCTGCATCCTCAGTATCCCTGAGAGGTCTGTGGTAGAAATGGTGCTGCCTGTTGCTCAGGGAGCTTAGATGCATCTGGACTTAAGATTCGGACAAGTGGAGGTTGCCTCTTCTGTCCTGGCTACCTCCTTGCTGGGCCTTCTACAAACTCTAAACTTGTCAAACTAGCAGGATAAATGAGTTTTAGCTAAATACCTGGGGTTCTGATATAGACCCCTTCTTTTGCTTTCAATCTTAGTCCCCAATGTTTTAGGTAGGGATATGAGAGACATCCTGCTGTGTAGGTGGGAGATGCAGCAGGAATCAAACCTTATGGGAGCAGGTAGGTTAACAGCGAAGCACGATCAGCATTTAAATCGGCTCTTTGGGTTAGTGAAAGACTGGTGTTGATTCTGAGAAGGAAAACGGAAAGAGCAGAGAAATAAAGCTTTGATCATAACATGTTTCTCTTTTGTTGAATATTATTTACTGCAGCTTATCAACTTACTGCAGAATCTAAAAGCAACATGATTAGTTCACAGGGTTTCTGTGGGGTAGGAATCTGGAGCAGCTTGCTGGGGCAATTCTGCTTCAGTTTCTTATGAGGCTACAATCAAGACAGCATCTGGCTTGCAATGGCTCTGGGGCAGGCCATGCTTCTGAGCTCATACATTCAGCTGTCATCCATGGGAGACTAGCTTCTCTCATACAATCTTGCTAAGGGGCTGCTTACAGCATAGAAACTGGCTTGTCCCAGTGTAAAGAGAAAGATCAAATCCCCCAAAGCCACTAAAGTGTCTTTTATAATCCACTCTCTGTAGTAGCCTGCTATCACCTCTACCATATTTCACTAGTCCAGAGGTAAATCTGGTAGAGCATCAGAGGGAGTGACTTGAGGAAGTAGACACCACTAGCAGCGCCATTCAGTCCCTTCAGCTGCTAGCACCAATTACTGCACACTTAGTAACTTACAACAGTGGAAATGTATTCTGTGACAGTGTAGGGGACCAGAAGGCTGAGACCAAGGTGTCAGCAAGGCGGAACTCCCTCAGATGCCCTAGGAAGGGGCCCTTCCTCTTTCTTGCTTCTGGTGGTCCACACAGTCCGTGGCCCTCTGTGGCTTCAACCTTTGCCTCTGTCTCATGTGGCCCTGTCCCCTGTGTCCTGCCATCATTTTCAAAGGACATCGGTCAAGTGAGACTTAGTCCAGCACTTTCCCTGTAAAGACTCTGCTAGATAAGATCATAGACTTGGGGGGGACATGAATTTGAGGAGGGAACTTTCAAGTCAGCACAGTAGTTTCCTCAGAGTTGGCTGTGATGCCTTGGAACCCCAGGGCTTGTCACCATCCCAGGTTAAAACACAGGATAGCCTTTCCCCTCCCCCCTCCCCCTCCCTCCCTCCCTTCTTCCCTCCCTCCCTTTACTCCTTTCTTCGTTCCTTTATTTCTTCTGTAAATCCCTTGCTCAGCACAAACTCTTCACACTCTTCCTAGCTTTCCTGCGGTCTGCCTTTTGCTTCCTGTTCCTGCCACTTAGAGCAGCTGAGCTCGGGTTGGATTTCACTCCAGCAGATGGTGAGGATGACCAGAAACTATGTCTGCTTCACTTCCCTCCATACTGATTCCTTTTTTATTATTATGCAAATAACCCACCCTCCATAACAGAAAAGGTAATAGACACAAATAAAAAGAAAAGTCACCTATCTTGCCTCCACCTGACCAAGGCTAAAATTAATATAAACACTCCAGATCCCTTTTAAAATATATAATACAGGTAAGTATATTTTAATTGAGATGAAATTACAAGATATGTTATTTAGTAGCAATCTTTTCCCACTTAATGTTCATAAGTTTCTCTTTATGTAAGTAGAGACCAGAATCAGAGATTTTTATTGTACCTCTGGTTTCAAACCAGGACAGCGTGCCTGGCCATCTTCTGTCCTCTATCCTGACATTACCCTCTCAGTCCAGGGCCAGAGAATGAAGGCAAGGATGAGAGAGGCTGCAGATGTCAGCAGCAAGATTGAGAGAAAGGACCCAGCCAGCCTGAAAGTCTTGGTGACCCCCCTCTCCCGAACAGTAGGGAATGGCAGGACTTCTGAGGTACTGTGTCAGATCTTACTATGCATGAACAATCCCCACCTCTCTGTCACCCAAGAATCTTTTTATGTTGTTCTTTGTTGGCCATATGTGGTTTCTATTGGATTCCACACCAGAGGTAGTGCCATCCAATTGGAAAGAATCTACACATTGAACTCCAAATACCAGAAGGTTTACCAGCACTGGGACGCAGGAGAGAGAATGACTGTGTGCCTTATAAGTCAGAAGGAGTCCTGTAGAGAAGGAGAGGAGTAAGTCACCCACTGTGGAGCTCCTCTATCACCACCATTGCCTACTCTGCCTCTGCCTAGGGAGTTTGGGAGACCACACAGCCCTAGTCACACTGCTGAAAGTAGAAGTCTGTGATGGGAGCATCCCAGGTGGAGTCCTCAGGGATCTGAGTGAGCCTGACAGGCTGGTCAGCTTCAGGTGAGGTGCAGAGAAACCAGCCTGGGTAGGCAGCTGACTCGAAGCTGGAGGTAAGACCCATATCCCGCCTGTAGAAGGTGAAGTTCTTTGATTCCTTGGTCCCGAGGTAGAGCTCCATAATGTTCACTGTCTGTAGAAAAGGGACATGAAGGATGAGACACAGGAGTGGGCAAGCAGGATGGCTAATCTGGGCAAGGGAAAGGTCCTTAGAGAGGAGGCAGTGCTGGATCAGCAGTGCCTTCACTGGCATCCAAAGGTACTTAGACTGCATGGCAGCCCGCGTGTTCTCTGCCTCTCCTAGCTCAGGCCCAGAATACAAAGTTGCTGTAGTAAGACTCACCTCAAGTTTTAGAATTGGCTCCTTCTCTGTCCCACAGGACAGGCACTGGCTTCCTCCTTGAACACCTAGGATGACAGGGGACAGACTTGCATCCAGTGCCCGATTTGGGACAACGCTGATCTCCTCACCTAGAGGAAAAAGACAAGATGTAGGAGCTGGGTGTCCTTATGTCCACTCTCTCTGAGTAGGGGCTTAAGGGGAGTAGAATCAGAGTGAGGTATCCTACTTTCAAACACATGGATAAGGCTAATCTCCTGCCACCTGGCTCAGACGAGAAACAGAAGCACAGGGACACAGGTACAATTTCCCACTAATCTTTCTTTTCTAAGGCCAAACTTTGAGAAATTCTCTAAATTCCACCCCTCCTACCACTCTCTTGGCTCCCAGGTCTCTTTTTTGTACCCTGTCTTGTCCTGTTATAGTTATATAGCCCCTGTGGCATTTCTGTGAACAGAAAAGGATTTCACCCTTCACTATACATTACCCATCAGCCCATATATACATGCATACATATATTACATTAACACACACATATGTACATAGATATAATCACATACATGTATGTGCCCCAAATATATTACACATAGTCAAAATATATACACATTCATAGACACATATAATACAATGCTTATATGCATATTGTATGCACACACATACTTACACACGTATTTATACACACGAGCTTATGCATGAATTCACATATAGATAAATCCTCATGTAGTGTTCTCATATACACATATGTACACACAATGCAACAAAGGGGTATATAATAGCTTTCATACCTCATAAGGATGCCTAAGTAAACATGTATGCACTGTTATAGAAAGGCCTGCCAAAGTCTGAGGGCACCATAAGTAAGCAGGAGGCCAGAGGGTGGCACCTACTGTCCAGATCTCACCACTGTGGGATCTTTAGAGAGCAGGGTGGAAGAGCAGAAACTGCCAACTTGGAACTGAAGATCTACTTTAGTCTTCTGCCCAGTATTGGCTCCTATGGAGGCAGAATGTTCAAAAGCCTGTGATTGAACCATAGGTCATTTGTCCTGGAAAATCTTCCACGTCTACACAGAGGCTTCACCGGGTCTCCGCTTTGTTTAAAGCCTGTTTTATGATTTCCTATCTGACTTGGTGGTTCTGTGGTCTGCAGGCCTGTTACTTGTTTACAGAACAATTAAGGACTTCCAAGCACACACCTCTAGAGAGTACGGAAACCTAGGACTCAGACACCAACCTTTAATGACCTTCCCCGCATGCAGTCCTCCAGCCAGCAGCTGGTTATTGTGCAGATACAGTACCTTCAAGGCTGAATCCTTCATTCTGAAACACCAGGAAGAGACAAGACTCCATAAAGGGTGGGGATGGGCATCATACCTTGCCTTGGCTCCAGAAGGATCCCCCAGACTCAGGTATTTTGTCTTCTTCTATTTCCACTGTGACAGACAGTCATGCAACTTCTGGTCCTAGCTCTGCAATATGGCTACCTCTCCCCCTTCCTCCCATCTGCGTCTGAGGTCTGTTCTCTCCCCATATTAAATCTTTTACATCCCAGACAATCTCTTCTCGCTCTGTTGGGACTCTATGAGTTGGAGCCTTGGGCTCTTCAAAGCCAGGACACCACTTCTCCAACCTTCATTGATTCCCCTGATTCACAGGCTTCTTATCTTAGACGTGTCTTGATGACCTGAAAGTTGTTTGGATATGTTTAACCCCTGTGGGATCTCTGTGAGCAGAAAAGGGCCTTAGCTGGTCTAACTCTGACCAGGAAGGTTTGGGGAGGAGCTGGAAAAAGCATTACTCTTGCTTGCTCTGAGTGTGACTCTCTTCATTGCTAATCCACAGCAGTAGGCTAAATAACATCCAGGCCTCTTCCTAATTAAACTCCCATACTCAGCTTTTTGTTTTGTTTTGGAGACAGAATCTCATTGTGTAGTCCTGACTGGCCTGAAACTCCTTACGTAGACCAGGCCGGCCTCACACTCACAGTTCTGCCAGCTATACCTCTCACTTCTAATCTGACTGAACACTTCAAAGCATGTTTGTGTCCATTTGGTCATATATCCTATCCTGAGGACTTTCTTTAAAGTTTTATTTTTCAGTTACTTCTCAGCTGACTTTCTGAGAGTCTGTAAGATGAAATTTTCATTCTACAATAGACCTCTGCAGTGTAAAATTGTCTTGATGTCTAGACAAGCATATCTGCATCTGTTTGTGTGTATGATGTGCATATGTCTTCATGTTCATGTATGTGTCAGTGTATGTGTATGCCTGCCCACAAGTTTGAGCATATATATGGAGGCCACAACTCCACCTTGGGTGTCTTCCTTAACCCTGAATGAACCACTTTATTTACTGAGGCAGGGACTCTTGTTGAACCTGGAGCTTGCCAATTTGACTAGTCAGTCAGCTTGCCCCAGGATCTAGTTGCTGAGGTTAGAGGCTGGCCTCAGACACCCACCAGGCTTTTATGTGGATTCTGAGGATATGAATTCTGGAAGTCACATTTTCCCAACATGAACTTCTTTCATCTTCCGTGGAGCCATCTTCCCAGCCAAACATGATGAGGAGGTATCATTCCACACCGTCACTCACTCAGAGAGCACTATTGCACAGGCCACCTCAAGGGGCCAAGCCTCAGAAGACACACTTCAGGAAATTCTCCAACACTTTGGTAGCATAAGAAGTGGTTCTGGGATCCCTGCAGATTCCAAAACCCACAGGTACTAAGGCCATTAGATAAAATGGCTGCAGTATTTGCCTGTAACCGATATCCATCCTCCTGAATACTTTAACCATTTCTATATTACTGTAATATCTAACACCATTCAAATACTATATAAATACTTAAGTATTTATATAAGTATTATATAGTATAAATACATAAGTATTTATATAGTATTTAAGGGAGTAGTAACTAGGAGGTCTGTATATGCGCACCACATATGCAAGTTTTTCCTAATATTTTCAATTCAGTTTGTTGAATCTGTGATTGTAGTAACCACAGATACAGAGGGCTGACAAGCTATAAGCTGAGTCCAGTGAGAGTCAGGAGCATTGTCATCTGCTGCTTTAAAATCTGTAGTAAGATGCTGAGCTCAGTGCATACCAGGGAGGTACTGTTATTCCCATCCCAGCAAGGGCCATGGAGGGATTAGGACAGTGGCTGGGCTGATGATAATTCGTCATCATGGGAGGCACTAGTGGAACTCTCTAAGGGACACCCGACTCTCCTCACCAAAGATGACAGGCTGCATCTCTAGACTGTCTAGTTACTTGTCCCATCCCCCACCCTATACACTTACAATCAGGAACCTGTGAGGAACCTGCTTAGTTCTTCCCCAGTCTAAAGAAAGCCAGAAGAACTCCAAGGACAGTATTGGTCCCACCTTCCCAGCTACCTGTGGTAGCTCAGATGAGAGAACAGCCCTTCCTGTCTACTTGAAACTCACTTTTCTGAGGACACCACCAAATCAGATGACCAAATACTCACCGGAAGCATAGTGCCCCACTCAGGACCATCATGAGCTCCACGATATGTAGACCCTAGTTTGAAATAAAGAGCAGGAAATTTTAGGCAAAGACAAAGCTGGAAAATCTGAGGCCTGAATAGAAAGCAGGCTCCAGAGCCTGTCAGTATGTAAACAGCCTGTGCGAAGCAGGAGTTTCTGGATTTGGAAGTCAGGAAAGACCCCACAAAGCATACATCAGATCTCCCCTTTCTCCAGGTAGGATCCTGTGGTTGTCTGCTTGCTTCTCCAAGATGCCGTGGTACTTTAAGTACATGAAATACACTAATGATACAGGGAGGAGCCTGAAACTCACTAGGGAGGAGCAGGTTTTCCCAGAATGGTTTCACACCATCCCAAACTTCCAAAAGCACCTGCTGTTGCTCTCACCTAATCTCTCAGTAAAGGAAGCTTCGACAGTCAGTCTTCTTCCAAGGGTTTGAAAGGACTTCCTCTGGCCTTCCCAGCTCTCCAGGCACACTCAGCTGCTTCAGGAAGTAGATCCAGAAAGCCTTCTTTCTTCTCCCCCTCTCTCCTTCCCTTCCTTCAGTCACTTCTTTCTGCCTTTGCCAGACCTATGGAGCTGTTGGAGGCGGAGATCTGCTTAGGAATGTTTAGGCAACAGTTGTAGCAAAACCAGAAAATCCAGACAAGCAATAAAGAAAAATATGCATGCTTACTGTCTTTGGATGCATTAAAAAAACAAAACAAAGCAAAAACCAGTGTGAACACTGTTTCCTTTGAACACATTTAACCACAGGCAGCCTTCCGTGTGGCAACACCACAGAAACTATACTCCCCCCTCCCATCTTTATGTAGGAACTTAGCAGAATACCTTCCCATACCGAACATGATAACGACACTGTAAGTCTGCATAGCTCTATAGTCTTCTATAGAGTATAACCATTACATCATTCACTTATGGCTGTATTGGTTCTTCCTGCAGCTGGGCTTGTTTGCTTGCTTGCTTTTGCTATAGAACACTATGTGTGACAAACTGCTACAATTCTATACTTTGCCTGTCTTAAATACTTGGTTAGTAAAACAATTTGTAATTATATAAAATAATTAATATGTTTTTAATACCTCTACAAACTAACAGAATTAAATGTAAGCATCAGTGCATAACAAAAATGTTCAAGTTTTGAATCCTCCTGCAAACTGTTGATTGTTACTGTGGCAAATGTCTTTCAGGAAAGTAAATTGAATGAAGAAGTTGTCTTATGCAAAATTGTCAGATGGACTATTAGTTGACTAAATAGAAACAATAGTATAATATCTGCAAAAACAGAACAGAGTTTGGGAAGAAGCAGCTTATAGGCCAAGTAGAGTTTTAAGCAAGATTGTTCTTATCTGTCAGAGAAGACAATATTGTTTCATTAAAAGAGCCAGACAACCAGAACACCTGCTGTGAGCTAGTGTCTTCTAGACATGACAGAGATATTTTACTCAAAAAGTCTCAAGTAATGTGGTTGCCTAAGCAAGACATGCATAGTGCCTATACCAGTCAACATGCCATTGTGGATGAGAGAATTCACATGGCCATACTGCTAGATGAAGAACTATGGGCAGTCATGGATGCTGAGAAATGGAGAATCATTTTCTCTAGGGGTGAGCCCCCTAACAAGTTATTTAGTCCCAAATGGTCAGCTCTGAATACACGTACAAACAAACAACACTAAATGGACTACTAAGTATCTTGTGTGTATGTGCATGAGTGTGTGTTTGTGTGTGTGTGTTTGTGTTTGTGTGTGTGTGTGTATGTGCATGAGTGTGTGTTTGTGTGTGTGTGTTTGTGTGTGTGTGTGTGTGTGTGTGCATGTGTATACGCGTGAGTAACAATACTAGTTACAAAAGAAATGGTCCTGATTTTGAAAGAGAACGGAAGGTATGTAGGAGTAGTTATAGGAGGAGCAGGACTAAACGTGATGTAAATACAGCACTCGTGTACGAAATTGGCTTGCATCTCATAGGAAGAACAACAATGTCAACCAACCAGAGTCCCTTTCAGGCTCCCAGGAACTAAACCACCAACCAAAGAGTACACATGGAGAGGCCCATGGCTCCAGCCGCAATGTAACAGAGGATGGCCTTGTTGGACATCAATGGGAGGAGAGGATCTTGTTCGTGGGAAGGCTCTATGCCCCAGTGTAAGGGAATGCCAGAGTGGGGAGGCAGGAGTGGATGGGCGGGTAGGTGAGCACCCTCATAGAAACAGGGAGAGGGAGGATGGGATAGGGGATTTCCAGAGGGGAAACCGGGAGAGGAGATAACATTTGAAATATAAATAAATAAAATATCCAATAAAAAAAATAAAAAAAGGGAAATTCTCAAAAATACAAAGTTAAACTTTTTTTTTTTTTTAAACTGGGCAAAATATCATCTGCCCAGGCCACCTTCCCTGACTCCTTGCATCGTGTGAATTGTGCCCAAGTGTCTAGTGAACAGGGCCATGAGGCCCTAATGCAGCCGTTTCTACCTTCTTCCTGAGGCAGTATGATGTCTCCGTATGTGGCTGGCCTACAGGGAAGTGGCAAGCCTGCTGGGATGTGCAAGCAGAGAGGTTTCTTCCAGCATTGCTGCTGCGAACTGAGCTGTGAAATGTAAAGACCCAAGCAAGCGTGAGTGACTGGAAGGATATACACAACCTTTATTAACAATGTCTCCACACATAAAACGAAAGTGATCTCAGTATGGAGTTCGGATCTCTTCTGGCGTAATGTGAGACCGACTCCGCTAACAATTAGATAGCTCCAGAGCATATCCCTTGGTTCGAGCGGCTGGTCACTATGCATTAAGTCCTAATATTATTCAGTATCTCCATGGAAACTCATGCTGGTGTTCATCACTATGCTACTCACAATATCCGAGCTACAGAATCAGCCTAGGTACTCATCAGTGAGTGAACAGATGAAGAAAGTGTGGTGTACACATCCTATGGAGCCTTATTTTGCCATAAACAATAATAAAATTGTGTTACTTTAGGAAAAAATGGAATTGGGGCTCTTAATATTAAATGTGATAAGATAATCTCATAGAGACAAGCAGTGCATAATTTCTCTCACTTATGAAATCTAGCTAGAAGAAAAGAACAAGAATGATTAGGAGAACAATTATTAAGGATATGGGAAAGAAGAGAGAGAAGAGATTATAAGGAGTCCTAGAAAGAATCATTATGATTAAAGTGTGTTCTATGCATGCTTGGAAATGCCATGATGGAACCCATTACATAACTAATGAACACACATGAAGAGCAAACTCATGCTGAAACTTAATCTTCATTGTGAATATTAAGAAGTAGGCATAGTTGGCATCTTTGAGAAGTTATTAATTCCTGAGGGCAGAGGGATGAGTTAGTCTAGTTAGGTTTATCACGTTCATGAACTGATGGGTCATCTGGGCTGTGGATCCATTATAAAGCCAGCTCGGCTTTATCTCCTGCATATGCTCTTTCAGTGGGCAGGACCCTAGCCTGCCTTCTTTGGTTTCTAAAGGATCTTCACCAGCAAAGGAGACTACATCAGATGCAAGTGCTACGCTTGACTTTCCAGGCTTTGGAGCTGAGTGAAATAATTCTCTTTTTCTTAGAAATCAAGGTAACAAAAACGTGGATTGGGTAGACTTAGAACATGTCCACGGTTTCTTGACTATTTTAGGGGGCTTGCCATAGGGGAGGGATAACATTAGAAAGTGAGCATGAGCCAATATAGCAATATATACACATGAAAATGTCATACAGAAACCTATTATTTTATACACTAACCAAAATTAACAAAGAAAATTGTTGTATAATCCTACAAGAGATGATATTTCATTTGCCTTCCCTTGGGAGGAGACTGACCCTGTTTCCAGTAAACAGGTTCTGTGGTGGGAAAACTGTGTCACTTCTGCAGCTAGGGCATAAAGGAGACTGGGGTTTTCTTTGCTTATTCCTGGATTTTTCACCTGGCAGAAGTCAGCTGCCATATGACAAAAACACCCAAGCGACCCCACAGAGAGATGATGTCCAAGGTGAATGTGTTTTGTTGACATATGCACAGCCATGTCACAGATGAAAAACTTCAGACTCGTGGGAATGGCAAGGCCTTCCCCTGGCCTAATATGGATGCTGAAGGACAGTTGACCTTTAGCTAAAATCAGTATGTTCAGAAAGTATCAATCACAGCTTCCTTATCTCAGCTGACTGTAGCCTGGGACTGCTCCCCTAGAGTGGCTCCTGCTGAGATCAGCTGTCTCTCCTCTTACAGTTGTGTACCATATACTGGCCTCCTTGTTCAGCTGTATCTGTTGGTTCACCTCCTTCAGAGTGTGGCCCACTCAGTGCCAGCTTTTCTGTATGTGTGTCTGTCATTTCAGGTCAGTTGCAAAGTTCTGTAGGTCACAGCACCACACAGTGCAGAAAAGAGGTCTCGTGCCATCACTCTGTGAGGACCAAGTTCAGAGACCACAGTGGAGCCTTTCAGCACCTGCTGCCCCAGCTGAGACCTGGTCTGCAATGTGGTGAAGGAACTGTCTGATCCAGATTCACAATATTATGTAGACTAATAGATGTTTCTTGCTTTAGGTTCAGGGCTCATTTGTTGCTATAATTAATAACTAGTATAGCTTGTCATGATGACTGGAAGTTTGTGTTTCTGTTGTTTTTCTTTCTCCACAGTATGCCCTTCTCAGCAAGCATCTCAGTGATTTATGGTCTTCATGTGTCTAGATTATGTCACATTTGGGAAGGTGTAATGTGTCCCAGGTGGCCCATCACCACTTTTGTGAGAACAGTACTGCCTTTGAAGTAACACTTCATGAGCAGGTAGGCATAAGCAGCGCAGGGTCCCCTGGACTTAGGTTAATGGTTTACCTCACTTTTTCACTTCATACTCTCATTCTTGTGTGGTCACTATCGTTATCTGTTTTATGCATGTGGAACCAAACACAGAAAGATTCATTACATGTCCTGATAAGTAAAAAATGAGATGAAGAAAGCTGAACCCAAAGCTGTTGACACCGAGCAGTTTCAGAGTAATCCTTTGACCCCCGAGTCAACCCTTCTTATTTTTCTGGTCCCCATAGCACTCTGATTAAAAGATAAATCTTCACTCAGTTTACAAAACCCTACAAAGTAAGGTTCTCACTAGCCACTACTGTCCTCATTTTATTACTGCCAGCAACATGGACCTTTTTCTCTTACTTGAACAAGCCAGGGATGCTCCACCCAGGACCACTGCACTGACTTATCTCCCTGCCCAGATGGCTCTGGACCAAGGCTCTCTCCCTCTCCTCTTCTAGATGTCTGATTCAGTGGCACCTTCTCAGTCTGCCTTCACCATTGTATGCATCGGTTTAGTGGTCCTATGCTTCCTCAACCAGTTTTCATTTCCCCATGGTACTCACCACCATTTAGTATCTTATGTAATTCATCAAATGTGGTAGTATCTGTTGGAGTCCATTGCCTAGTACTTCTGAATGCTAAGCTCACATTAGGGGAGGTTTCCTCTGTCAACTCTGTGAATGAATGAGACTCAGGCCCTTGGATCGTCCTAGTATAGAATGCTTCTCTACACAGATAGTGAACCAGAATGAATTGTATCCTTTCTCACATTACAAACACTAAGAAACTGTCTAACACTTTATCATTACTATTTAATTTTCCAGAGATATTTGACTTGTACTGCTGTACTGGCTGGGTTTGTGTGTCAACTTGACATAATCTAGAGTTATCACAGAGAAAGAGTCTCTGTTGAGGAAATGTCTCTATGAGATCCAGCTATAAGGCATTTTCTCAATTGCTGATCAAGGGGGGAGGGGCTATTGTGAGTGGTACCATCCCTGACCTGGTGGTCCTGGGTTCTATAAGACCGTAAGCTAAGAAAGCCAGGGGAAGCAATCCAGTAAGCAGCATCCTTCCATGGCCTCTGCATCAGCTTTTGCCTCCAGATTTCTGCCCTGTGTAAGTTCTGGTCCTGACTTTCTTTGGTGATGAACAGCAACCCTTTCCTCCCCAACTTGCTTCTTGGTCATGATGTTTTGTGTAGCAATAGAAACCCTGATTAAGACACCCCCCATATTTTTTAAAGAGCATGGGTTAGAAAACTTGGCTTTTGGGCCAAGAGCAGCCCACTACTTCTTATTTTATGAATAGAGTTTTACTGTAATACAACCAAGATTATTTGTTGAAATATTGTGTATAGCTGCATTTCCATTATGAAAGCAGATAATAACTATTTGTGACTGACACTGTTATCTGCAAAATATATTTACTACATATTTACACAATTACTAAACATATGTATGTAGAAGCTACATCAGATCAAGTCTAAATCTGTCACTTCCTAGATTATTGGTCAAGTTATGTAATCTTTATTGTAGTAGTTTGAAAGAGAATAGTCCCATAGACACAAAGATTGGCAGATTGGCACTATTAGGAAAAGTGGCCTTGCTGGAGGAGATGTGGCCTTGTTGGAGGAAGTGTGTCACTGGAGTGGGTCTTGAGGTCTCAGGTGCTCAAACCAGGCCCAGTATCAGTCTTTCTTCCTGCTGCCTGCCAATCCAGATGTAGAACTCTCAGCTCCTTCTACAGACACCGTGACCACAGCAACTCTTGTAAAGGAAAGCATTTAATTGGGGCTGGCTTATGGTTCAGAGGTTTAGGCCATTGTCACCATAGAGTCTCTTCACAGCCATAGAAACCCTAAGACATTTATATATTTTAGGATTTTCATATATAAAGTGAGAATTAAAAGAAAATAATATTATTGAGTGAGTTCCTGCATGTGTTTAGCTCCTGGCACATAGCAGGAACTTGAATGCCAACTATGTCATTATATCTAAAAGCAGCAGCTTCACCATCACTAGCATCAGCACCAGTCTTCACTATTTCCATCACAGCTTGGGAAATTTCTTTCCTATCTCTGATACAGCATGCCATCTTGCCTAACTTTTGTTTCTTTGTGTAGAGGATGGTAATTCCCTCCTCACTGAGATATAAGGACTGAATGAGGCAGAGCCTATGCAGAGCTGGGTCAGCACACAGTACCCATTATGGTCAAAATTTCCTGATCTCTGTTTTCCCATCTTTTCTGCATTTATCCCAATAGTAAAGAGAATATGGCAGAGGCCAAGCTTACCTTGACCTAAATCCGAGGTTTCAAGACCAAACACCACCTTGCATGGTGGGCTGTTTCTATGCCCAACTCACTCTGTTAAATGGATTTGCTATTGGGTTTCAAATCTCTGACAAGAAGGGTTAACTTTTGGTACACATTTACTGTGCCAGGCGTAGTGTTAAAGGACAGTTAAAGGTCTCATCATCGGTCATAGAAGGCAAGAGCTAGTTTTATTCCCACGTAGTTGAAAAGACTCACCTAGGGTCATAAAACTAGCAGGGTATAGACCGTGCTGTAGAAGTTCAATTCCATGGCTACTAGCTTCCATTCCTCAACATACAAAACATCATAGAGTAAAGATTTAAACAGAGTGGGGATGGGTAAAGGGCTGAGCTAGGGACCAAGGTGTAACATTGCAGGAACCTACCTGCCCAAATAACCAAGGGACTATTTGAAAATAATGGGGTTTCAGAAACAACACACAACACAAGCGAATTTAGAGAAAGATGGCTGTAGCCAGCACTGGGGCATACCACCTTGTGGGTAGGGAGACACCTCTTTGGGTTAGCTTTCATGACTGAAAGCACAGAAGAGATGTTGCTGGGTCACACACAGAACACGGAGATGTTACCGCTCTCCTCCATTGAGCTACACCATAAAATCCTCCTGTAGGTCAATGGGGGTGGGGACCGAGGGAGCAATTTTGGAGAACAGACTTGAGAAACGGTGACCATGAGACAGAGGGTACCTGGTGGGTGGTGTCACAGCACTTTTAGCTGGCACCATCTTGGCCAAGTAGAGGATGGAGGGAAGAGGTGCTAAAGGGAACAGCCAGTTCTACCAGCTAAATTTGGAAACGACCTGTGAGCAACCCAGAGGGTGGGTGAGGCTCCTGTGTCTCTAAGACTCACAGGTGGTTTCTCTTGATTGAGTCACCTAGGGCAAGGGGCATGACAAGCTTCCCACTCCAGGTCCAGGTGAGATCCTATGGAGCAGGTCCGGGCACTTATTTCCCTTGTAAAAAATATCTCCACAGTTTCCAGACCCTGAGAACACCTCCCGTGGACTGTAAGTTTTGTCCATTGCTGTGAAGAAACTAATATTGAATTGAAATTATCCATAAGTTAAAGACAAAAGCTGCTGGGTCAGGAAAAGTGTGTTTGGCTCCATTCATCCTGGTCTGTGCTGGCTCTGCCAACTGGATTGGAAGGTCAGTCTCATACTGAACAGGAGGGGTCACCGTCAGGATAGACTGCACTTAGCACACATCCCAGCAGACACATGATTGATTTATGGTCAGTTTTGCTTTAAAATTTTTCCATTTTTTTTTTTTTGCAAAAGATATAAACAGCTCATCCAGTCAGTGAGCACCCATAGCCAGAAAGACTCAGTCTAGGTTCATGGGGGTATTCCTAAGGGTGCTGCAGCTTCCTTTGACTTCATTAGCAAGGTCTGGCACTAAGGGGGAAGTATGGGAGCATCACATTCTATGAGTTCCCATATATACATATAATATATTATATATAATATGCACCACATTACATGTAATATATATTATATAAGACATAATATGTAATAAATTATATATGATAATATATGCTATATTATCAATAAGTATAATTAAGCATTATATATTAATAAGCATTAATGATCAACTATCAATAATTACTCAATAATTAATTCTTATAACTAATATGATAAATAATAAATAAATTATTATTATAACATACTATACAATATTTTTTGCCTACTAACATAATGTTATATAATAGCATATATTATATAATAATGTAATATAATATCTATGATATGTTACATATAATATATTGTATAATATATTATGTAATTATAGGTCATGTATATTATACAAAATATAATATATAAGTTATATAATTATATATCCATATTATAACATATATTTATAGATGAATATACATTATTATATCATATCATATTGACATTATATCATTATGTAATATATAGTTACATATTAAAATTATATATTATTATATATGATTTATATATTATTTACAT
>CM052701.1:140198514-140226233 GCA_028551405.1 Uromys caudimaculatus
ATATCAATCATATATAAGTATATATAATATATTAATTATATTATGAAATGTAATATATATCATATATAACATATAATTATACAAATTATTTCATATAACCATATATTTATTATATATTGTGTATAATATAATACACTTTATACATATAATTATGTATACACATAACATAATATATATGATACACATCACTATATATCACATATAATATTTTATATCATTTATTACATATTATATATAGTATATATTTTATATAATATTAGATATAATATTTACTTCATATTATATAATAGATATGTAATATATATTATAACTATATACATTTGTATAATTAATCTATTAATATGTAATTATATTAGTCAAACTATAACATATTTATAAATATTAATTAACATAATAAAATGATATAATAACAGAGTGTAAAATATATTTTATTTTTTATACATCTCACTAATGTTAAATGCAAACATCCAGTTGCCCAAATAGGAATAATTTGAGAGAATCAGCAGCAGTCTAGTGTGAGCTAAAGCCAGGGAAATCTTAGGGTAGGATCAGAAGCAGCAAGGACAGAAAGCAAGGGTGGGTCCTGTGGGGTGGGGTGACCACAGTGAGAACTCTGTGTGTCCTACCATGAAGTGACAACTTTTGAGAGTTTTAAGCAGGGAAGTGAAATGACCATAGTTCTATCTCATCCTGGTCATAGCTTGGTGGACATTTTAGTCCAAGGAAAAACACTTTCCTGGGGTTTGTGCTGCTTTAGTTTCTCCAAGAGCCCAGAACAGACACACCTGTATTGCTTCCCTTCCTTTCCTTCAAGTCCTCAGAGGTCCTCAGTGCCAGCCCAGGTTTCTTGGCTAAGTGGGTACAGCTAGGGCCAGACAGGGATAGTACTTAGGGAATATGACAAGATTCTGAGAAGACTTGGTGATGGATGTCAGAGAATATGGCCATGACCCACATTTGAGAGTTCCCTGAGAGCAAAGTTTGGAACAGAACAAATGGGTTTCTTTCAGTGTTTAGCACTGATCCACATTACTGAAGGGGGGGGGGGGTCCTTCTAGTATCAATGTCCAGGCTGTGTCTGACTTGTGTTGCAGAGTTAGGAACTCACAAACTTGAAAGTTTTTCATAGCGCCTTTGTCTGCTTCGTGCACACAATGAATCCCAAGGCTTTCTTTGTGTTTCTGTTAATACAGTATGCAGAAGATGAAGACTCAAGGTGAACGCGGCAAACAGCACCCACGAGTGGAAACACTTGCCCTCACAGTTGGCTGCAAAGTATGCCTGGCTGTGTGACTCTTTTGTCATCTCTTGGGGCTTGTTTTCTAATGTGAGGAAGATGGATGTCCTGTAAAGGACTAGTGTGAGGATTAAAAGATTACTCAGGAAATCGGAGCTCTGACTGCTTTGTCAGAAACACAAGAAGCTGTCAGGAGCTGTGGTATTTAATTATGTAAAATGTCTGAGATCAGGACTGGGCTTTGCCACGGATCAAGGTAAACAGAGCTATGGTGTTAAGCTATTCACTGAGTCAAGGCAGCCACACCTCTAACTCAAGGCAGTCCGGAACCCACATTCTCCACCATGACTCAACTTCTAGCCTGTGTGTTTCCTCACTATTGTTTGCTGCTGTGATTGCCGCTCTCATTGCCCCAGGAGCCTAGACAAGCCACACCTATAATGCCTCCCTGCCTCCCCTCCACAGCCTCCCAGGCCCTTCATGCCAGCCCAGGTTTCTCGATAAGGTGGGCACACCCTGGGTCAGAAGATAGTGATACTGCCTTGCTAATAATTAAAAGGTCTGGAGTCCCAGACTAGCCTCAGTGCCTGCATATAGAGCTGCAGTCTTGTCTTTGATCCCAGAGACAAGACCTCTTTGGACCAACGTAATTTCTGCTGTTCAGAGCCTTGTGAGGGAAAACTTTCTCTGCTTTTTGTCCAGCCCTGGGTGCTTCTGTGGCCTTCACCCAAGATACAAGGTACTGAAGAACGGAGAAATTAAGAGTTGCTTATAGAGTGCTGCTTGTAATTTTCTTATTCTCTGCCTAAAGACAACTCTCAAGTGAGACACTGATGGTCCTGGCTGCAGGGAGGTAAACAGTTGGTTGCCATTATAAGAGACTGTGTACTTATACCTGGTGCTATTAACCAGAATTTTATGCCTAAACATCTCTAGAGAGACAAACTTCTGATGGGGTTAAGGATGGCCACACACAGAATCCTTGGCAGTGTCTCTCTGGAGAAAGAAAAGGAATACAGAAGTCAGAGGGGCAGGTTTGCTGCCAGATGTGCAGGAATTCTTGGTTTAAAAGCAGGAAAAGTAGTCATTTACTAGCTGTGGGGAGAGCTAGAACAGAGATGGGTAAGTGGACTCTACTTTCCCCTAACCTGGTGATTCAATGCAGAAGTACCTGTGATAATTGAATCTCCTCGCCATCCAGATGTGATGGTGGATGGCGTTTCAAAGGCATCACAGCCTGGAGACCAGTCAGTAAAGGGATGGGAGTTTCCACTTAGGGATTGCAGTCCTTGAAATACATTCTAAGTACACTCTAAATAGTAACCCGAATGCTAGAAAGAAGGCTCAGTGCTTAAGAGCACTTGCTGCTCCGGTGGAGGGTCAGGGTTCCAACCCAGCACCCACACTGGGCAACTTACAACTGTCTGAGACTCTAGTTCCAGAGGATCAGACTACCTCTTCCGACCTTCACAGGCACCAGGCACACACATGGGGATATATATGTGTGTGTGTGTATGTATATATATGCAAGCAAAATACTCATTCACATAAATACAATAGACAAGCTATTAAAACATTTTAATGTGAATATAGGGCGAAGACTTAGGGAAACTCTCACTAAAGAATTTCATAAGATTCTAGGAGCATCTAGAAGAAAAATGTGTTTCTTTTCTCTTTCTCAGACAGGCAATGATGGCCTTCTCTCCACAGTCTCATGCACGTTATACTCCTCCAGAAATCTCCCAGTCTGAGAACATCTATAAAGGGGGTAAGTGTAAATCACAAATCACTTTGGACCGTCTCCATCTCATCTCACCAAGGACAATAGGGATGAAGGGGCCTGCTTCACTTTCTTAGCCATAAATCTATTTGCTCTGCTAAAATCCTCAGAGGCATACATGTTGACAGCCCAAGGCACTTAGCTCTTTCCTTATTAGTTGTATTTAGAATTGTTTGCTCATTTTGACTAAGATGGTAAAGAAAAGTTAAACACCATACTTATGCTTGGTTAATATGCTTGATTATTGTTGCCATGTAGAGACTTTATAAATCCGGAAAGGATAACTCCATAAGAACCAGCAAGTGTTGAACATTGTCTTGCAACCAGGAATGTATTCAGTTTTTTTCTGTGCCTTGATCCATAAACCAGGCTGCCCTATTTCCCTTTCCTTTGTTTTTATGGCCACGTCTTCTCAAAGCAATGCCTATCACAGAAATTCAGAATTCATTATTATTAGAATGGACCCCAAACCTTAAGGCTAATTATACCCACACCTGTGTCTTATGTTTTTCTGTTGTCTGGCAGTTCAGGAATTTCCCAGAACCTACAGAGTTTATGACTCTCAACAGATGGTGTGGGTCCTGACTGGAAATTCTTTAACAGCGGTTCCTGCTAGCAACAATGTCAAGCCTGGTAGGTGTCATGTGGTGGTGCAGGGGAAGAGTCGTCAGTTCCACTAGAAGTAGACACGAGTCTGCACAAACCTTGTGCTGCTCCTTCTCTGATCACCAATCTTATGTTCAGAGGAAAGGCGAGAAGAAAATGGTGGTTCCCCTTATGTGTATAGGAAAGCCTGTACATAGAAATGACAGTGCAGGGAGCCAAGAATTCCCCTCATGAAATGATCTTCAAATAGGAAAGGGTTGTGTTCCCACAATCACTGTTTCTTTTTAGAATGGTGTTCCTCTAAATTCCAACTCGCTTCTACCCATGTTTATAGATTCAAACTCTCTCATCTTTCCACTGTCACGTTCACACACTCTTCTCTCTTGGCAGCTCCTCTTCTAATAATGGTGAAACATCCCCTTTTCCTACCGAGAGGCAATCCATCTCAACCTTGTCTCATTTCTTTAACGCCTCACGTAACCTTGTCTACCCCATACAGACCTCTTAGATCATCTCCCCAGTCTTAATACTAAAACTACTTCTGGATTCCTACATTCTCTCCCTACCACCACTTGTTTTAGTCAGATTTTCGTAGTAGGACAGACTATCCTCACCACCATCTAAATAATGTTAAAACTATGTAAAGGTTGATTTGGGTCCATAATTTCAGAGTTTTCAGAGCTTTCTGCTGGCTCCATTACTTGTTTAGGTCCATGTAAAGACAGACACATGGTATGGTAGGAAAGAGCTACTCACTTCATGGTCGACAGAAAGTAGGAAGAAAGTTCCAATCGTCTTGCTTTAAAGAAACATCAATAGTGATCAATTAGGTTCTGTGGTCAATAACTCATTCAACTATGAACTCACTAATGGATTAGTGCATTGATGAGGTTAGAACTCTCATGATCTGATCACATTTCAATAGGGCCGCCAGGTGGGGTTCACACTTTCAGTATACAAGATTTTGAGGGATTATTTCATATTCAAAGCACAACAATATTCTGTTAGCTTGTGACAATCACAGATGAATTCAGATGGAAAGTTGTCCATCAACTTGTCTTCTTAGATTCTCGGACGCATTTATATCATAATAGCCTGCCTCAAAGTGTCAATTTATATGTATTTATACAGTATTCTGTTTGCATATGTACTACACAAAACTTTCTATTTGGAAAAATATACTCCAAATTGTTAGTACTGGCTACTCTTTCTCTTGGAAAGGGAATAGAGTTTGCTGGTGTTCCTTCCTGGTTTGGTGCATACACCTGTATATACTTTGAATATATAATTAGCATGTGTTATTTCCATAGTGTTTATTAAACAATTTAAAATCATTTTTTAAATTTGTTACAGAATCTGTACACTTCTTTTCAAGAAAAGAAAGATAATAATAAATATCATGTGAACTCCTTTAAATATAATTACTATTAACACTTCTTTTCTACAAATAATATAATACACACAGTATTAATGCACACAGTATTACATGCTGTAATAATTTCAAATAAACTGTTTTATAAACTACTTCTTTAACTTTATGATAAATCATACAAGTTATTATTCCCCCAAAGATATCACTATGTATATGAGTAAAATTCCATATATGGTATTTTAAAAAGAAATTTGACATCTAGATTTTCACTCCCATTTCCTTCTCTTTCCAAGGCCACCTTTAGTACCCACACCTAAAGAACACACCTCTGTTCTTGAAAAATTTGGAAAATGATGGATAACTTAACCTTGAACAGCCTTCACCTTCCCTTTCTGCAAGAACAATTTTTCTTGTGCGTGTTCCTGTCTTCTCTTTTGGACTTCTTTGTTTCAAATTCTGTTGGAGATATCGGAATGGTTCAGCTCCCCAAAGCTCTAGCTGCAGTGACACAATCCCCGTGAAGGGATGGTGAGCTAGCTCTTGGTTTAGTACGTGATTTCTGTGCTCGTCACTCTGCCACTTACGTTCCCACGTATGTACTTCTGAATATTTTACTCCTATCCCTTCCAACATCTTTAGGTTTGCGTGCCCTCAAACGAACTGTGATCTATTTTCTGAAAGTTGCTGAGAAGATCCATTAATGTCACTACCACCCACTTTGTTCACTCACATCAAAGAACAGAGACACCCTTGATGATTCAGGGATGATTCAATTCACTGGTGCAGACTAATGATTCTGTAGACAATATGCCTCATTTCTGAGACACAACCTCCCACAACCTGGGCCACCATCATCACTCCCTCACTGCCCTCCTTCTGATTTTGTTTGGGTGGTTCCATCTATTCCCTACATAGCAGGACCATGAACAACCCTCTTAATGCATGAGATTGAATATGGTCATGTCTGTGTGTCTGTTAATGGGAGAGCATAGGAGGAAGGACTGAGGCCTAAGTGCACCATTCTTTCAGATCCTTTTGCATGCAAGGGACTTCCTTTTTGTGTGGCATTCTCTCTCCAACCCCTCCACTATACAGTTTCCATCTTTTCATATGAGTGTTCTCTTTCTTAGCCTTACTATCTGGACTTGAAATTCACTTCTGCAGAGAAGTATTCTAAATCTGGCCTCACTCTTGTTTTTCCAGGCTTTGATCACTTCCTCCCAAACAGAGTTTTGGGTAATTTTTCTTTTTACATCTCTTCCCATTTTCTCAATAGTTTATACATTTTATAAGAAATGATGATGGCTGTCTTGCCCTAAGCCAAATTTCCTGTGCCCATATAGTACTTTGTCTTACGTGGATAGGTATTAAGTAGTTGTTGATTGGATTTGTTTCCCTGTCCTTTGTTAAGAAATAGATACAGAATACCAAAACTCTTGTGAATCTCATCCTAAATTATAAAATAGTTAAATTCAACTGAGAATGAAAGAAAACTCACACAATGAGAACTTAAATAACACAGTGGTATATTTCTTCTATATATAAAACCAGTGGGCCAGCCCAGGCTGGGTTTCGTGTTGGTTCCATGATGCCACCAGAGACCAAGGATTCTATCTTTCTGCCACAGCAACCTCAGATTTACCTAATTATCATTTATGTGTTTGATGTAGGTAACAACATGACACTAAATTTGACAAAGTATTTTTAGGTGAGTCCAGTCTTAAGGAGCAATTTTAGAAACCCTATAGCATACTTCCTCTCACACCTCATAGGCCACATAGATGTATGACTGTATTACTATTTTTAGCTGCAAGGATAGTAAGATATTTTATTTTTGGGAAACAATGGACCCAGGTGACAACTGATGTTCTGGTATCAAGAAGAAAAAACTCTTAGGAAAGCAATGAAGAATCACTGTTACGTGGGCTAATGTGGGGAGCTTTGATGGAGAAAGATTCTCACCATCCCTGATTTGGAGGGGTATCAGGGTAGGAGGGGAAAGACTTGGATTTATCTGTCCTTGAAGTCTGACATCTTTCCAATTTTCCTTGTGTTTCTAGTCATTCTTAACTTGATAACATGTAGAGACACGGAGTTCCAAGATGAAGAGAAGGGTAATCTAGTTTTCCTGGGAATCAAGAACAGAAGTCTCTGCCTCTTTTGCACTGAGATTGAAGGCAAACCGACTTTGCAGCTTAAGGTGAGTGGGTGCAGTCACTGATTGAACTAAGTCAGTGACTTACCAGTTGCTATAGTATAGTATAGTATAGTATAGTATAGTATAGTATAGTATAGTATAGTATAGTATAGTATAGTATAGTATAACAGTATAGCCATTCGAGCTCGTACCATTCACAGTAAGGAAGGAATTTTCACCTGCCTGGTCCCCAAATAAGTAACAATGCTGCTGAATAGATAATAGATACAGCTTTTTTTTTTTTTTTTTTTTTTTTTTTAAATCTCAGGGCAAAGATCCTGTGAAATCAGAGCATCAAAGCCATGGGAATGTTTCTGCAAAGTGAAGGAATGGTGGCTTCTCCATCCTTAGTCCTGGATAACTTTCTTTCAGGCACCCTCAGAGATGCTAATATGCCACAGTTAGGCAAAGGATTGTTAATCTGGATTTTTCAAAGTACATGTTCATATCAGTGTGCTAAAAGAAAAGGTTTATAATTAAAAGCCAAATCCCTTACTAATGATGGAAATTATATGCATAAATTCTCTCAGAGGTTGGGTCTCTAGGCTGGCTGGCATGAACCTGTGGATGGATGCACACCAGAATGCATAGCCACCCTTACCCCATTTTGTTCTAGAGAACATAATGCCTCAAAGAATCAATAACTCCCTGTATCATAGGATCTTGGGAGATAGACAGGCTATTGGAAATTAGTGGGTGCCTGCTTTGATAGCATGTTATTTTTCATCTGTCTGCATCCCTAACCCCTATCCCTTCTATCGAATAACAGTTACTTCCATGATGTGCACCCACTGCTCAGTTACTGTAGCCCCTCTCACTGGTACTCCTCATTAACAAGCCTCTTTTTTTTATCCCTAGGATGCAGACATCATGAATTTGTACAATGAGGGGAAAGCACAGAAAGCCTTTCTCTTCTATCATGGCATAGAGGGCTCCACCTCTGTCTTTCAGTCAGTCTTCTATCCTGGTTGGTTTATAGCCACCTCTTCCACAGCAAGACAGACAATCACTCTCACACAGCAGAGGGGTGAAGCTAATAATACTAACTTTTATTTAGAGTCTGAGAATTAAATTCAGCATGGGCCATATGTAGCCAGTTCCAGGCCAAAGAATCAAATGGTTGGAGAATCTTCTACTTGAAAACATGGGAAGGCATCTTAGAAGACCACCGTGCCACCTCTTCTCCAGGCATCCATGTCCAAAAAGCCATTCACTTGAACATCATTCCAGCACGAAGCCCAAGAATCACTTTTATCCTTTTCTGATCTTGTCCACCATCCATTCAGCTACCAAATCCAGTCAAGTCACAGTCTTCTTACATGCAACTCTCACTCCCTTTTCTCACAGCAGCCAATGGAGCAGAGATGTGGATTCCAAACCATCATTGCAAGATTCTTCCTTCTTCACTTTATGTATGTTTATTGTAAAGTATTATGTATATTTAAATGGATGATAAATAACTAAAAGGTAAATCTCAAGAATGAGGCAATATAAAATAACATTTCCTATGTCTTGGTAATTGAGATAGATTCAGAACATCATCAGTTAACGATTTGACACACAATATATACTTGCATTATGGTGACTTAACCAAAGTGAATATAAAATGAACCCAAATTTCAAAGAGTAATTCACATCAATTAGAATTTCAAACTAATTATCCTGTCTTTATTTTACTTTATATAGTGATTGGGAATTGAAGGGTCAGTTCAGATATTTTCTTGTGTTGTCTGGACTTTTAGGAATGTTTGTGGGGATAGTTTTAAGTCAGTTGTTTATTTTGTGAGAGTGTGGTGGTTTGAATAAGAATGGCCCTGTAGACTCATATTTGAATGGTTAGTTATCAGGGAGTGGAATGTTTGAAAGGATTACAAGGCTTAGGGGTGTGGCTTGTTGAAGTAGGTTCGGTCTCGTTGGAGGAAGTGTGTCACTGGGAGTGGGTTTTGAGGTTTTAAAAGCTCATGCCAGGTCCAGAGTCTTTTCTCTGCCTGGATCAATATTTATAATGCTCGGCCACTTCTCCAGCATCATGTTTGCCTGTGAGCCACCAACCTCCCTGCCACAATGATTGTTAATGGATTTAACTTCTGAAACTGTACACAAGCCCCCAGTTAAATGCTTTCTCTTATAAAAGTTGCTGTGGTCATAGCGTCTCTTAATAGCAATAGAACAGTGACTGAGGCAGAGGGTTACTTAGTTAAAAGCCACATGGATTGCAATAGACTATGAGATTCTTACTAAAAATGTAAGCATGATAACTTCTCCTCCTTCAGTCCTCACATGTAGGACTTGTGATGCTGTGAAACCACTGCTGAGTTAAAAGTTCTTGGCCAGGTGAAATGTGTTGCAAAACCTGTTCTGGAATTATCTCTTGTAATATCACCACCAGTGATTCCATTTGGGATATTCTTTGAATCCTGTCTTACATCTTGCTTACCTTAGTTCTGTGCTGAGTTGGCAATCTCTGAGCCCAAATATGAAAGACTCTGTCTCAATATATAAGGTGGAGGGTGATTAAGGAAGATACCTGACATCAAATTCTGGCCTTCACATGTGCATGCACACAAATACACACACACACACACACACACACACACACACACACACACACACACACACACACACACACATATACACACACACACACGGGGGGGAGGGAGAGGGAGAGGGAGGGAGAGGGAAGAGAAACTGCATGTGAGCTTGCTTTACAAGCTATCACACCTTATAAATGCAAAAATAATATGGCTCCTTTAGTCCACTAAAATCACTGTATTCAAAAATGCAAGTGAGATAAATGGTTTTAATTCAAAAAGTTCACTCCTTGTAAAAATCAACAGTAAATGCTTTGGATGAAAACATGGTAAGGAGTTCTGCATCTGATCCAGCTGTCGAGGGAAAACGGCCCAGGGAGGGCTCAGTGTTGCATTTTGTTGGGATGTCTTTGGTTGCTTCTTCTTGTTAGAATCCAAGAGATCTTGAGAGAGTGCCACAGAGCAATGTGTCTAAAAACCCAGAAGTGTGAATACAGATGGTCACCATTTACATATTAGCTTACATATTACCAGGAAGTATATAGCTAGATGTCTCTTCATTAGTTTTGTGATGGTGTCATGATTTAACTACATGACCATGACAAAAGAAGGTTAGTATACCACTACCATTTCCTTCACAGCCTAAACCAGCATTTAGATCATTGCATGAATATGTTGGAGGGCACTTGAGTCAAAAGGCCAGTAACAGATTCTTTCTTTGCATTCTAAGATTAAGTTTTACTATGCATTACCTCTTAATCTGCTTTCTATCTCTGAAAATTGGGTATGTGTGTTTGGTTCTTTGTTGCTGTGATGAAACAGTTACCAAAAACAACTTGGCAAGAAAATATTTTATTTCAATTTATGCTTCTAGGTACCAAGTAACCATTTATCACTGAGGGAAGTCAGTGCAAGAACTCCAGACAGGAACCTGGAGGCTAGATTGGAAGCAGAGATCACAGAGGAATACTGATTTATCTATGTGGTTTGCTCAGCTTGCCTTCTTATACCCCTGGGATTGCCCACCCAGGTGTAGCACCAGCCACAATGGTCTGGGCCCTCCTGTATCAGTCACTCTTTAAGAGAATAGCAACATTTAGATAATTTAGACTTGCTGACAAGCCAATATAATGGAGATATTTTCTCAAATGAAATTTTTGCTTCCCTGATGAATCTAAGTTGTAGATTGACATGAACAAAGCCTCCTCCCCTTAAAGGATAACAGTATTCATGTAAGAAGGAAGGACTTGGAGAGCTAGAATGGTGGAAACGAAGGCGAGGTTCTCTGCTTGGGAAGCAGCACCCATTACAAGACTGACCTTAATGCACCATAACCATCTCGAAGTCAGTGATGAAGGTTTCCCCCAGTTCTTGGGTCAGAACGACTGGACAGCTCCCTTTGGAGCAGACAGCAATGAACCAACCGGGGAAGGCTGCAGACTCGAATGTAGAGGTTGTACCACTCTTCTTGTGATAGAAGACAGAGGCTTTCACAGGCTCCTTCTGGTGGTACATTTCCATTATGTTCCCTTTCTGGTGGGCAAGATCCCAGGAAGAAATGTCACCACAGGAACTCTTCACTTGTTTTAAACATCAGTCTCCATCTTTTAAAGCAGCCTGGAGACTTCTGTTTCTTATTAGAGAATCATACTCCAAATACATGTTAAGAGTATAGTAGAAACAATAGGACACAAAGTTTCAATTTTGTTTTGTATTTTCAATGTTTGAGACAAATTCTCTCTGGATAGCCTCAATGCTAAGATCAGAGGCAGGTGCCACCATATTCTGCTGTTTCTCTCTCTCTTTCTCTCTCTCTCTGTCTCTGTCTCTCTGTCTCTCTCTGTCTCTCTCTTCCTCTCTGTCTCTCTCTCCCTCTCTGTCTCTGTCTCTCTGTCTCTCTCTGTCTCTCTCTTCCTCTGTCTCTCTCTCCCTCTCTGTCTCTGTCTCTCTGTCTCTCTCTGTCTCTCTCTTCCTCTCTGTCTCTCTCTTCCTCTCTGTCTCTGTCTGTCTCTCTGTCTCTGTCTCTCTGTCTCTCTCTGTGTCTCTCTGTCTCTGTCTCTGTCTCTCTGTCTCTCTCTCTCTCCCTCCACTCTGTAAACCAGAATAGCCTCAAACTCAGATCTGCCTGCTCCTGCCTCCCAGTTGCTGGGATTAAAGGCATACACCCTCACTACCCATCTCAGTCACCCTTAATGTTTTGAAAGAATAAATTGGCAGAAGTTTTGGAGATTATACACAATTGTTTTAGCCATTCACTTACTGTTTGCTACAGATAAAGTTGTTCAAAGACTGTTTTTATAATAGTTAGCATAAATTTTGAGTGAAATACAATTGTCTTGCAAAATTTCTTTAATCTTAGCACTATGGACACCTTTATTGTCAGGGGATGTCCTTTCATGTGTTGTAGGCTGATCCCTGTTGGCAGTTGCCCTGCCCTTCACTCGCTAGGCAAATGGCACATTCTTGCCTCCAACTGTAACTACCTGTTCTAGTTAGGGTTTCATTGCTGTGAAGAGACTCTATGACCACAGCAACTCTTATAAAGCAAAACATTCAACTGGGGTTGGGTTACAGTTTCAGAGGCTTAGTCCATTATCATCATGGTGAGAAGTATGGCACCATGCAGGCAGACATGGTGCTGGAGAAGGAGTTTAGAGTTCTACATCTTGATCACAGACAGCAGGAGGAAGACTGAGACATATTTCCTCCATCAAGGCTATGCCTAATCCAACAAGGCTACACCTTCAATAATGTTACTCCCTGTGAGTCTATGGGAGCCATTTTCATAGGAACTATTACACTACCCAAAGTATCTTGACATTGACAACTGATTTCTTAGTCAAAAATTTTTCTTTTTGTGTAGCCATAAAACTGAGTGCCTATGACTAGTTATTAAAAGGGTCAAGATAATCATTATGGTGCCCAGAGGTCTAGTTTAGATTGCATTATTATAATATATTTTTCATAATGGAGTTATTAAGATGCCCATTGCAGAGATTTATGTATTTTTTCACAAAAAAAAATCAGTGAAATTGTGTCTAGAAAATAAACTCATCCACTCTGTGACAGTTTAAATGTCCTTGTTGTTTTTACACTGACCAGCCAGCCTAGCTTAGTTGGTGAGCTCCAGATTGGGTGAGAGATCCTATCTTAAAAATAATATGGGGAGAGATGAAGAAAGATACCCAGTGTCAATCTGACTTATATATACACACACGTGCACACACATGCACATAGACCCATGCCCACATATATAAACACACAGACACTCAAGAGTAACTCTAAAAATCTTCTTCCTTGACAAAATTTACTTTTGTAAAATAAAAAAAAAATGTTATTTTGGAAAGCTGGTTTCAAAATACCTCTACATTTTTTCCTTGTTCTTTGGTGATGTATGCACCCTTAAATCAGTACTTTAAAAGATTTGAAAATCAGAGTTTCTGTTAAGTTGGTGCTTTGTAAAAAGCTGGGCTCCTCTCCCTTAGCTAGGAGGGAGCAGCTCCTTCCTTTCTAGACTCACCTCAAGTTGTAGCACAGGCTGTTCCCCATTTTTTGTGCAGACCACGCAGCTCGGAGGGCTTTTCACTCCCAGGTACATGGGCTCCCCCCTGTTCTTCTCAAGAGTGTCCTGATGCTGACATGAGAGTAAGGCAACAGTGACTGTGAATGCAAGGCAGAAAGATGAGTTCAGTTCGTGCTTCCAAAGCATCATCTCTAAACTCAGCACAATGAAATGGAGGCTGGGATCTCATTAGCAACCGTCCTGTTACCCTGCCACACAGCAGCTGGCTTGGACAGGCATCTCATTTGTGTAACTCTTTCCATTGGAGAAGACAACTTTTCTTGGATTCAAAATTCATCTCATAAACCTTTCTTTTCTATTTAACTCTTTCAAGCTTCACAGAAAAAGAATATCCCACCATTTCCTCAACCTAATGCTCCACTCCTCCTAGGGTCATCTACCTCTCTTTTCCTTGACTCATTTTTTGGCTGTCCAATACATGACTGCCCTCTGCTCTAAACTACCCATGCAATGCTCCTCTCCAGATAAGGCCAGTTAAGGAATATGTGGTGAAATGAAAGGCTGAGGACACACCCACACCATTAGCCTGAGGGGCTGCCATAAAGGGCCAGGGCTACTCACCTGGAGCCGTTTGCTCTTTCCTTGGGACTGCAGTGAGGATATTGTTCTGCAGGACCCATACACGACTACTAAGATCCTGAATATGTCTAAACAAAGGTATTGCTGCACTTAGTTCTGTAAGGAAGGTAAATGCAGATGTTTAAGTAGGAAGGCACAGAACATCTCCCCTTTCCAATCTTTTGCTCCTTCATGAAGGTGATCTTTACCTTTCTCCTTATTCATTATGGTGATGTTGCTTCTGGACTGCCAATCTGCAAACTGATCCTAGGGAAGACACAGAGTTAGTCCTAAGTCTCAGTTTGACCCGGGTCAGAGGAGCTGGTGAGCAGCTTAACAGTGAGTGACCCCAGGCAGACTCTCTAAACCAAGTGTCACCAAGCTCTGATTATATCCTTAGACTCAGCTTATTGTCCAAGAGAAGCAGCTACTCTAATTCCCATGTAGGCCTGAGGTACAAGGGGACAGAGAGCACCAAGGCCAGAGCCAAGCAGCAAGAGATTCTGTGTAGCGGTGGAAATCACAGGCTGCGTCTCTAACCTGATTGCAGAGGACTGTGTCTGCACACTACAGAACTACAGCTGCTGCTGTGCTCAGCTTCTCTGACAAGCTCTACTAGGGTCCAGGCCTTTTATGCACAGCATGAAGGGAGGAGGTTGTGCATCAGTGGATCTAGGACTGCTGAGCACTAGATAATTGCTGGTTTCGTGTGCTAGAGGGCTTGCTAAGCATCTACTGGAATAAATGGTAGTTGCAGCATGCTTGTGACTTAGAGCACCTTGGAAAGGGATGGCTTGCTAAGCCTGTGAGAGCAGTAAGCAGGAAATAAGTCACAAATTCTAACCTGATGGAGGAAAGAAACATTATGGGATTTCCCCAGGATGGGTGACTGGACTGTGTGACATAAAATGAATACTAGAATATTGCTCCTACTGGTAGGAACCTACAGGAAATGCAAGGATGGATGAGAAGACTATGCTCTAAGTCCTATGTTACTTTTAAACCGGTACAAGTCACCTTGGATTGACTCCAGTGGGTGCTCCACCTTCTCCTGATCAATATGCATGCTGCTTCTTCACCAGTAAGTTTTAACCAAAGCAAAGCCAACTCCTAGACTGCCTGCCCACATCTTAGCAGATTTAAGCCATTACCTTATTATAGGAAGAGGAGGTCTGATGAATAGCTCACGTTTGTGGTGCTCCCTTCTGAAGCTGTATTAGGCACAGAACATACCCAAACAACAATTTTATTAAGCAAGACAGAGACACAACGTACCTGCATCTGAATCTGGCAGAAAGAGCAGTAAATGGGCTTGGGAAGAATGATTTTTAAATGGAAAAAAGAGGAGGTCAGGTTAGAATGGGCTAGAATGAGTTGGTAGATTCTGTTTGGACTTGTTAGTCAGTGTAACAAAATAGGAAATTTTGATAGCTGGACTTTGGTAGTATCCACAGGAAGGAGTCAGGCATAATAAGGAAGTGGCCAAATAAGGGAATCCAATGGTTTAACAAAAGAAGGGAGCAGGAAGGGCAGCATCTGTTGGCACCTTGTTTGCCATGTTTGGGCCTAGTTGTCAGGTGTTGTCATCAGTTGTCAGAGTGTCCATCATTAGATTTTTCTGAACAGAAACTGAGGCAATGATTTTGATGCTTTTCCCCATATCAGAGTTTACAGTCTGCCTCTGTAAGATCTGTAAACTTGTCACTTTCAAACCTTATCAGATTCCATCTCAGGGACAAATACTATCAATGAGTTAAGGGACTGGTAGATAAGGTCCTAGCCTCCTAGTCTCCTGGAGGGACAATTCTCAGGCTTCTCAGAGGGCCCCTAGTGGCTCCCAGCCACAGTTACCTATAAAAGTAACTAGTGTCTATTCAATTCCCTGTAGTCATTTCCTAAACAAGTTCCCTGTTCTAAAGACAACCACAATAAGGCAGTAGTTCAGTATTCAAAAGGAAGACATTTGCATTCAAATAATATATATTCAAAGAAAATCTTTAAACATTTCTAATTGTGCTTACACTTGATTCTAAAGTGTAGCCTATGCATGTTGTATTGGCATCAGGTCAGAAATACAAAAACGCAGGCTCTACTCCAACCTACGGAATCAAGATCTGAAAGAAAAAACATTAAAAATTGCTATACCATCAGGCATTGTAGTGCATGCCTTTAATCCCAGCACTCTGGAGGCAAAGGCAAGTGGATCTCTGTGAGTTTGAGCTCAGTCTTGTCTACATGGTGAGTTCCAAGAGATCAGGGCTATGTAGAGAGATCCTATCTCTAAAAATTTTCTTGCCATGCCTTCCGTGTTTATAGCATACACCCATGCTCTGTAACAATCAAATCAACACAAAAAGAAAGTGGTTAGGGCTCTGGGTATGCTTGGAGCTGAGAGGAAACAGTTTCAGAGCCCTGAAGCCATTTTTTTTCTCCAGTCTCTGAAAACTATAAAAATGGGCTTTGCTGGCACCAAGCAAAAGGAGAGAGAGAGAGAGAGAGAGAGAGAGAGAGAGAGAGAGAGAGAGAGAGAGAGAAGAGAGAGACAGAATGAAGTCAAGCAGGAGGATCAGAGACAGCCCATCTTGGATGGCTAGGAACAGACCTCATCTACTGAAAATAAGTCTAAGAATTTGGTATCTTTGAGCCCAAGGATAGAATACAGATATAATTTGGGAACCTCCTATGTCCACTGCTGCAGAGCTTGAGAAAGTTCCAAGGTTGTACAAGTGTCATAGTTAAGGTTTTTACTGCTATGAAAAGACACCATGACCAAAACAACTCTTATAAAGAAAACATTTAATTGGAGCTGGCTTACAGTTCAGAGGTTTAGTTGATTGTCATTATGGCGGGAAATATGGCAGCATGCAGGCAGACCTGGTGCTGGAGAGGTAGCTGAGAATTCTACATCTAGATTGGCAGGCAGAGCAGGAAGAGAGTGAGACACTGGGCCTGGCTTGAGAGCTCGAAGCCTGCTCCCAGTGACACACTCTCTTCAATATGGCTGTAACTATTGAACACAAACAGGTAAAATTCCAGATGAATATTTCAAAAGTTTACTGCTAAAAGTTTTATATGCACAAGAGTGCATATAAAAAAAATTAAGTGACTTTTTATAGAAAAAAATGTCTGAGAAATGAATTTTTTTAAAAAAATGAACAATGTATCTAAAAGAGTTGACTACATGGAAGAAAAATTTACCAAGAAAATTGACATTAATAAAATGAATGAAACAGAGATTAAAAGAATAATGCATAATATCCACCAAAAAGATGGTTCTTTGAAAAGTAAGACTTATGAACCCTTAGCTAATATGACTAAAAGAAAGAGGGAGGACACTCAAATTAATGAAATTAAGATGAAAAATGTGTCATGAGCAGATGTGATTTGTAATAAAGATAAAATTTCTGTATAACAAATATTTGTATACGTTTATAGTAAATAATTTTAAAAAAGGAAATGTTATCATAACTAGCTTCAAAAGTATAGAATATCTTTAAAAATTACTACAAAAATTTATATGGTGGAAAGCTGGATGAGTCATAAAAATTAGAAGAATTTCTATGTGCATATCATTTACTAAAACTAAGTCCCAAAGACATGAAGAACATAAACAGACTTGTTGCAAGCAATGAGATTGAAGCTGTTATTAAAAACCTCTTTCTTGAGTCATTGTTTCTAGGGTAGACATCAGAATGAAGTAGTTGTTTTCAACCTTCTGGTTTCTCTCTGCACCCAGAGCTGATCCTGTGCCACAGGGTTACATATACAAATACCGCCAGGAGAGAGCTGGTCTACCAGGAGTGCCGACACACCTGCAAGCACAGGTAAGACCACCAAATTTGTTCAAATTCCTGGCCCAAGGGGGACCCTCCCTGAGCCATTAGGACACAAGAACCAAGGAACAGCTGGCAACAGGATCCTTCTGGTTCTGTATGCACCCTAGAGCTGACCCCGTACCACAGCTCTCCATACCCAAATTCCTCCCGGAGAGAACTGGTCTCCCAGGAGTACTGACACATCGACTTGCAGGAGTGAAAAGCCACAGTCAGAGACAGAAAGACCAGTTAACACCAGAGATAACAAGATGGCAAAAGGCAAGGGAAAGAACATAAACAACAGAAACCAAGGCTGCTTGGCATCATCAGAACCCAGTTCTCCCACCACAGCAAGCCCAGGATACTCCAACAAAAACAAGATTCTGATTTGAAATCATATCTCATGATGATGATAGAGGACTTTAAGAAGGACATAAATAACTCCCTTAAAGAAATACAAGAGAACACACATGAGCAGGTAGAAGCCCTTAAAGAGGAAACACAAAAATCCCTTAAAGAATTACAGGAAAACACAGCCAAACAGGTGAAAGAAAACTTTCATAATCTAAAGAAAGAGATGCACATAAACATACAAGAAGCTTACAGAACTCCAAAAAAATTGGACCGGAAAAGAAATTCCTCCTGCCATGTAATAGTCAAGATACAAAATGCACAAAACAAAGAATATTAAACGCAGTAAGGGAAAAAGGTCAAGTAACATATAAAAGCAGACCTATCAGAATTATATCAGACTTCTCACCAGAGACTATGAAAGCTAGAAGATCCTGGGCAGATCTCATACAGACCCTAAGAGAACACAACTGCCAGCCCAGGCTGCTATACCCAGCAAAACTCTCAATTGCCGTAGATGGTGAAACCAAGATATTCTATGACAAAACCAAATTTACACAATATCTTTCCACAAACCCAGCCCTACAAAGAATAATAGATGGAAAACATCAACACAAGGAGGGAAACTACACCCTAGAAAAAGCAAGAAAGTAATATTCCTTCACCAAACCCAAAAGAAGATAGCCACACAAACATAAAAATAACAGGAAACACAAACAATAAAAAATAGCAGGAAGAAACAATCACTATTCTTTAATATATCTTAACATCAGTGGACTCAATTCCCCAATAAAAAGACATAGACTAACAGACTGGATACATAAACAGGACTCAGCATTTTGCTGCATACAGGAAATACACCTCAGTGTCAATGACAAACACCATCTCAGAGTAAAGGGCTGAAAAACAATTTTCCAAGCAAATGGTCCCAAGAAACAAGCTGGAGTAGCCATTCTAATATCAGATAAAATCAACATTTCACCAAAAGTCATCAAAAAGATAAGGAGGGACATTTCATACTCATCAAAGGAAATATATACCAAGAAGATCTCTCAGTTCTGAACATCTATGCTCCAAATGCAAGTGAACCCACATTTATAAAAGAAACTTTACTTAAGCTCAAAGCACACATTGCACCTCACACAACAATAGTGGGAGACTTCAACACCCTACTCTCATCAATGGACAGATCATGGAAACACAAACGAAACAGAGACACAGCGAAACTAAGAGAAGTTATGGATCAAATGAATTTAACACTTTTTTTTTCTATAGAACACTTTATCCTAAATCAAAAGAATATACCTTCTTCTCAGAACCTCATGGTACCTTCTCTAAAATTGATCATATAATAGGTCACAAAACGAACCTCAACAGATATAAGAAGATTGAAATAATGCCATGCCTCCTATCAGATCACTAGGGATTAAGGCTGGTTTTCCATAGCAACAAAAACAACAGAAGGGGCTGGAGAGATGGCTCAGCGGTTAAGAGCTCCGACTGCTCTTCCGAAGGTCATGAGTTCAAATCCCAGCAACCACATGGTGGCTCACAACCATCCGTAATGAGATCTGATGCCCTCTTCTGGGGTGTCTGAAGACAGCTACAGTGTACTTACATATAATAAATAAATGAATAAATAAATGAATAAATAAAAACAACAGAAATCTCACATACATATGGAAGCTGAACAATGCTCTACTCGATGATAATTTGGTCAAGGAAGAAATAAAGAAAGAAATTAAAGATTTCCTAGAATTTAATGAAAATGAAGGTACAACATACCCAAACCTATGGGACACAATGAAAGCAGTGTTAAGAGGAAAACTCATAGATCTGAGTGCCTCAAAAAAACAAAACAAAACAAAACAAAACAAACAAACAAACAAGCAAAAAAACTGGAGAGAGCATACACTAGCAGCTTAACAGCACACCTGAAAGCTCTAGAACAAAAAGAAGCTAATACACCAAAGAGGAGTAGATGGCAGGAAATAATCAAACTCAGGGCTGAAATCAACCAAGTAGAAACAAAAAGAACTATACAAAGAATCAACAAAACCAGGAGCTTGTCCTTTGAGAAAATCAACAAGATAGATAAACCCTTAGCCAGACTAACCAGAGGGCACAGAGACAGGATCCAAATTAACGAAATCAGAAATGAAAAGGAAGATATAATAACAGATTCTGAGGAAATTCAAAAAATCATCAGATCCTACTACAAAAGTCTATACTCAACACAACTGGAAAATCTGGATGAAATGGATATTTTCTAGACAGATACCCAGTACCAAAGTTAAGTCAGGATCAGATAAACCATCTAAATAGTCTCATAACCCCTAAAGAAATAGAAGCAGTTATTAAAAGTCTCCCCACCAATAAAAGCCCAGAACCAGATGGGTTTAGTTCAGAATTCTATTAGACCTTCAAAGAAGACCTCATACCAAGACTCTTCAAACTATTCCACAAAACAGAAACAGAAGGAACACTATCCAACTCTTTCTGTGAGGCCACAGTTACACTGATACCAAAACCTCACAAAGACCCAACAAAGAAAGAAAACTTCAGACCAATTTTCCTGATGAATATCGATGCAAAAATACTCAATAAAATTCTGGCAAACTGAATTCAAAAACACATCAAAACAATCATTAACCAAGATCAAGGAGGCTTCATCCCAGGGATGGAGGGATGGTTCAATACCCAGAAATCCATCAATGTAGTCCACTACATAAACAAGCTCAAAGAAAAAAACCACATGGTCATTTCATTAGATGCTGAGAAAGCATTTGACAAAATTCAACATCCCTTCATGTTAAAAGTCTTGGAAAAGATCCGGAATTCAAGGATCATACCCAAACATAGTAAAAGCAATATACAGCAAATCAGTAGCCAACATCAAACTAAATGGAGAGAAACTTGAAGCAATCCTACTAAAATTAGGGAGTAGACAAGCGTGCCCTCTCTCTCCCTATCTATTAAATACAGTACTTGAAGTTCTAACTAGAGCTATTAGACAACAAACGGAGGTCAAAGGGATACAATTGGAAAGGAAGAAGTCAAAATATCACTATTTGCAGATGATATGATCGTATACTTAAGTGACCTGAAGAACTCCACCAGAGAACTCCTACAACTGATAAACAACTTCAGCAAAGTGGCTGGATATAAAATTAACTCAAATAAATCAGTAGCCTTCCTCTACTCAAGGATAAACTGGCTGAGAAAGAAATTAGGGAAATGACATCCTTCACAATTGTCACAAACAATATAAAGTATCTTGGTGTGACTCTAACCAAACAAGTGAAAGATCTGTATGACAAGAACTTCAAGTCTCTGAAGAAAGAAATCGAAGCCCTCAGAAGATGGAAAGATCTCCCATGCTCATGGATTGGTAGGATTAATATAGTAAAAATAGCCATCTGGCTGGAAGTATTCTACAGATTCAATGCAATCCCCATCAAAATTCCAACTCAATTCTTCATAGACTTACAAAGAGCAATTCTCAAATTCATTTGGAATAACAAAAAACCCAGGATAGCAAAAACTATTCTCAACAAACTATTCTCAACAATAAAAGAACTTCTTGGGGAATCCGTGTCCCTGAACTCAAGCTGTACTACAGAGCAGTAGTGATAAAAACTGCATGGTATTGGTACAGTGACAGGCAGGTAGATCAATGGAATAGAATTGAAGACCCAGAAATGAACCCACACACCTATGATCACTTGATTTTTGACAAAGGAGCTAAAACCATTCAATGGAAAAAAGACAGCATTTTCAACAAATGGTGCTGGCTGGACTGGTGGTCAACAAGTAGAAGAAAGCAAATTGATCCATTCCTATCTCCCTGTACAAAGCTCAAGTCCAAGTGGATCAAGGACCTCCATATAAAACCAGATACACTGAATCTAATAGAAGATAAAGTGGGGAATACTCTCGAACCCATGGGCACAGGGGAAAAGTTCCAGAACAGAACACGAATGGCTTATGCTCTAAGATCAAGAATTGACAAATGATCATAAAATTGCAAAGCTTCTGTAAAGCAAAGGACACTGTCAATAGGACAAAATGGCAACCAACAGATTTGGAAAAGATCTTTACCAATCCTACATCTGATAGAGGGCTAATATATAGTGTATATAAAGAACTCAAGAAGTTAGACTCCAGAGAACCAAATAACCCTATTAAAATTGGGCAACAGTGCTAAACAGAGAATTCTCAACTGTGGAAACTCAAAGGGCTTAAAAGCACCTAAAGAAACATTCAACATCCTTAGTCATCAGGGAAATGCAAATCAAAACAACTCTGAGATTCCACCTCACACCAGTCAGAATGACTAAGCTGAAGAACTCAGGTGACAGCAGATGCTGGTGAGGATGTGGAGAAAGAGGAACACTCCTCCATTGCTGGTGGGATTACAAGATGGTACAACCACTCTGGAAATCAGTCTGGCCATTCCTAAGAAAATTGGACCCAGCTATACCACTCCTGGGCATATACCCAGAAGATGCTCCAACATGTAACAAAGACACATGCTCCACTATGTTCATAGCAGCCATATTTATAATAGCCAGAAGCTGGAAACAACCCAGATGCCCCTCAACAGAGAAATGGATACAGAAAACATGGTACATTTACACAATGGAATAGTATGCAACTATTAAAAACAATGACTTCATGAAATTTGAAGGCAAAGGATGGAACTTGGAATTATCATCCTGAATGAGGTAACTCAGTCATAAAAGAACACACATGGCAAGTACTCTCTGATAAGTGCATATTAGCCCAAAAGTTTGGAATACCCAATATTCAATTCACAGACCATATGAAGCCTAAGAAGAAGGAAGATCAAAATGTGGATTCTTCAGTGCTTCTTAGAAGGGGGAACAAAACACTCACGGGAGGAAATATGGAGACAAAGTGTGGAGCAGAGACTGAAGGAAAGACTGAAGCAGAGACTGCCCCACCTGGGGATCCATCCCATATACAGCCACCAAACCCAGACACTATTTTGGATGCCGGGAAGTGCTTGCTAGTGGAAGCTTGATATGGCTGTCTCCTGAGAGGCTCCACAAGAGTCTGACAAATACAGAGGTGTATGCTTGCAGCCAACCATTGGACTGAGTGCAGCAGTTTCTGATGGAGGAGTTGGAGAAGGGACTGAAGGAACTGAGGGGGTTTGCAGCCCCATGGAGGGAGCAACACTGTCAACTGGCCAGACCCTCCTGAGCTCCTGGGGACTGGACCACCAACCAAAGAGTACACATGGAGGGACCCATGGCGCTGGCCGCATATGTAGCAGAGGATGGCCTTGTTGGACATCAGTGGGAGGAGAGGCCCTTGGGCCAGTGTTTGATGCCCAACTGTAGGGGAATTCCAGAGCAGAAGGATGGGAGTGGTGGGTTGGGGAGTACCCTCATAGAGGCAGGGGAGGGGAATGGAATGTGGATTTTTTGAAGGGGAGACCTGGAAAGGGGAAAACATTTGAAATGTAATTAAAAAAGATATCCAATTTTTTTTAAAAAAAGGAAGTAGTTGTTTTCTAGAAATGCTTAGACCTTGAAGAAATCATTGTGGAAAACAGTGATTGTTTTCTATGATTTATTGGCTATTTTTCTGAAGGAGCTTTACAGCCTTTGAATAACCTTAGTTCCAAGATGGCCCTGGCACACCTGGAGTGTCTTGCATTATTGGGTGCTGCAAACAGTACATAATGAGGATTAAACGTGATATTTTCCTTCATAAAGCATGTAGATTAGATCAGGGGCTTGGTATGAGGAACTTGTTTTACCCAAAACACAACTTTTGTGTAACAACAAATATGCTTCTGTGTGGCTGTTCGGTTCAGTCCATCAGAAACTGTTCTACCTTGCTCCTAGGAAGTCTTGATACATCCTGTGCTGTCTCTCTTTCTTCAGTTGACCTACATAACTCAGAACACTGATGACAGAACATCTTTAGAAATTATTATGAAAATGTATATTCTGGAAAGCTAGATAAGCCAGAAAGAGGGAAGAATTTCTCTGGGCATATCACCTACTGTAACTAAGCCTCAAAGATATGAACAACTCAACAGACTTGTTACAAGAATGAGATTACTTTCAAAGAAAATTCTAGGATCAGACAAGATTCAAGGGGGGAAATGTTGAAAGTGAAATAAATTCAATGAACCAAGAAAAGGACACAGTAGATAGCATCACCAAGAAGTTCATCTAATCAGTGGAAAAAGTATCAGGCATAGAGGGGATTTATGAAATCCTGCACCCTGACAACAATAGAAAAAAATAAACAAGCAAGACCACAAAATCCTAGAAATCTGGGTTATGATCAAAAGACCATACCTAATATCACAGGGTAGAAGGAGCTGACATAGACAATAAAGTCATGAAGACTATGTTGAACAAAATAACAGAAAAAGCTCAAATCTAAAGATATAACCAGACATTCAAAAATAGACATGACCAAAGAAAAGAGCTCCCCATAGAGAGCAAAGAAACAATATTGAAAGCTGCAAGGGCAAAATGCCAAATCACCTGTAAAATAAAGAAACATTAGAATAACGCCATATTTCTTTTTAAATTTTTATTCTTTAATCTTTTTTTTACAGTACAGTCTTTATCCTACTCCCTCTGACTGTTCCTCATCCCATACCTCCCTTGCCTTCTCTCCCCACCCCAGTTTCCAAGAGCTTGCCCTCACCCTCTCACACCCACCCCACTAGACCTCCCCACTCAAGTCTCTTGAGGGTTAAGTGCATCTTCTTTCTCAGAGTCCAGACCAGGCAGTCCTCGCTGTATACATGTTGGGGGCTTCATATCAGCTGGTGTATGCTGCCTGGTTGGTGGCTCAATGTCTGAGTGATCTCAGGGGTCCAGGTTAGTTGAGTCTGCTGGTCTTCCTATAGGGTTGCCCTCCTCCTCAGTTTCTTCCTGCTTTTCCCTAATTCAACCGCAGAGGTCACCAGCTTCTGTCCATTGATTAGGTGTAAATATCTGCATTTGACTCTCAGTTGCTTGTTGGGCCTTTCCGGGGGCAGTCATGATAGGCCCCTATTTGTAAGCACATTATAGCATCAGTAATAGTGTCAGGCCTTGGGGACTCCCCTTGAGCTGGCTCCCAGTTTGGGTCTGTCACTGGACCTCCTTTTCCTCAGGCTTTTCTCCATTTCTGACCCTGAAGTTCTTTCCGATAGGAACAATTATGGGTCAGAGTTTTGACTGGGATGGCAACCTCTTCCCTCCCTTGATGCCCTACCTTTCTGCTGGGGGTGCACTCTACAAGTTCCTTCTCCCCACTGTTGGGCATTTCAGCTAAATTCCCTCCCTTTGAGTCCTGAGAATTTCTCAACTCCCAGGTCTCTGGTACATTCTGGAGGGTTCCCCCACCTCCTACCTCCCAAGGTTGCCTGTTTCCATTCTTTCTGCTGGCCCTCACAGCTTCAGTCCTGTACCCCCAATACCTGATCATGTTTCCCTCTTCTCCTCCCTGCCCCCTTTCCCACCCAGGTCTCTCCCCCCACTGTGATTTCTTTCTTCTCCTTTCCAAGTGGGATTGAGGCATCCTCACTTGGGCCCTTTGACTTGTTAACTTTCTTGAGTTCTGTGGATGGTTTCCTGGGTATCCTGTATTTTATTTGCTAATATCTAGTTATTAGTGAGTACATACCATGCATATCCTTTTGGGTCTGAGTTACCTCACTCAAGATGATATTTTCTAGTTCCATCCATTTGCCTGAAAAAGTCATGATTTCCTTGTTCTTATTAGCTGAGTAGTATTCCATTGTGCAAATGAACTACATTTTCTGTATCCATTCTTCTGTTGTGGGGAATCTGGCTTTGTTTCCAGCTTCTGGCTATCACAAACAAGGCCACTATGAACATAGTAGAACACGTGCCTCTGTGGCATGGTGGGGCATTTTTTGGGTATATGCTCAAGAGTGGTATAGCTGGGTCTCTGTGTAGATCTATTTCCAATTTTCTAAGGAGCCACCAGATTGATTTCCAGAGTGTTTTTTTTTTCAGTTTGCAATCCCACCAGCAATGGAGGAGTGCTCCTCTTTCTCTACATCCTCACCAACACGTGCTGTCACCTGAGATTGTGATCTTAGCCATTCTGACTGGTGTGAGGGGAATCTCAGGGTTGTTTTGACTTGCATTTCCCTGATCACTAAGGACTTTGAACATTTCTTTAAGTGCTTTTCAGTCATTCAAGATTCCTCTGTTGTGAATTTTCTGTTTAGTTCTATACCCCAATGTTTTGATTGGGTTGTTTGGTTTCTTGGTGGTTAGCTTCTTGAGTTCTTTATATATTTTGGATATTAACTCTGCAACTTTCAAAGACAAAACACCATGGACTGGGCCCCTGTTATTGAAAATATATTATTCTTACATATAATATATCCTGGTTACAGTTTGCCCATCCCCCACTCCTCCTAGTTCCCCCCCCCCCCCAATCTGGATTCACTCCCTATCTCTCATTAGGAAAGGAGAGGGTTCTAAGAGATAATAACAAGTCATAACAAAATAAAATACAAGATAAAACAAAAACCATTACATCAAAGTCGGGCAAGGCGAACTTAGAAATCTGTTTGTTCACACACGCAGGAGTCTAACAAATCAGCTTTTACTAAATACAGGAGCACCAAAATTATCCCTTGTAATTTTATTTTTAATTTTTAAATTTATTTTTTTAAGATTCCTTAAAATGTTTAATCAAAATCATCTGGCAATTGCATTCATTTGAAAACTCTTACTAGTGTTATAGCAAGACAGTAACTATTATGAAATGTTAAAGAATACAAAACAAAATTGGTAGGAATTTTCTTTTAAGCATTCATAATCCATGTTAAGTTATATTGTGCATGTAAAAGCCCATTTTACATCCTGCTCACTGACCCCCTCCAGGTCATTCCCCCTCACAATCCCTTCCCCATGTCCCTCTCCCTTCTCCTTTGAGAGGTGGGAGTCCCCTGCATTCCTTGTATATTATCAGATCATAGTTCAATAAAACCAGAATTTAATCGTTAAAAGCTACACATGCATATGCCAAGTACAGCTAAACACTGTACTTGGATTGCACAATGGTGAGTCATTAAAGTAATCAGAGAGGGAATTTAAGCTTCCAGAATACAATGAAGGGAGGATAGGATATTGTCTTTCAGGATGTAAAGTGTGAAGAAGTCCCTCATTGCCTACTTCTGACTACTCCTTCCTAGGCTCTTCTTAACTATCTCCCATTGAGTCTCTTGGTATCTTCTCTGCCAAACACCTTAGCTCATATGAATGAATCCTGAGAAAGTGCAGCTGTAGGTGAATGCATACTTTATGATCTCACCTCCATAAAAAGTTAAAACATATAAGGCTAAAGGATACGTATTTTAGAGATATCCATATGTGCCATAATATTATAATGAAGTCCAAAGGGATGGTTGCCATCAAATTTAGGGTAACAGATGCAAGAAGTTCAGGAAGGAGATGGAAAAGAAGAGGAGGAAGAGGAGAGGAAGAAGAGGAAGAGAAGAGGCAGAAGAGGAGGAGAGGAACAAGAAGGGGAGAAAGAAGAAGAGGAAGAAGAGAAGAAAGGGGAGGAAGAGAAGAGGAAGAGGAAAAAGTAGAGTAGGAAGAGGAAGAAGAAAAGAAGCTCTCTCTCTCTCTCTCTCTCTCTCTCTCTCTCTCTCTCTCTCTCTCTCT
>CM052701.1:140226333-140245268 GCA_028551405.1 Uromys caudimaculatus
ACCTTCACATGTACTCAATACTTATTTTGAACCACAGGGGCAAAAAGCAGGTTCTGAAGAGATTTCTTGAGTGTTCTAGAAATAATAGAAACACCACAACATTAAAAGTCATTCATTGTTTCCCACAACTTCTGTCCTTCATTAAAATCTTATAACAACTTTGTTAAATCGATATGTAAATCAAAATAAAATGAAATGCTATTTAGAAGGTAGATCACTGTATCAAGTAATGTAAAGACAATAGACCTGTCTCATATAGTAATTTTATTAATCTTTTCCTTTTCCAAGATAATATTCTTGATGGAATAAAGAACTGCCTTACCCTATCTTTAGCCTCTCCACATCTCTGCTTCAGTCTCTGCCCCTGCCCTCTTCACAGAACACACACACACACACACACACACACACACACACACACACACACACACATTTTCTTTTCTTCTTCTTCATCCTCTACTTTTTAAATCTTCTATCTTCCTCCTCTTCTCTTCTTCCTCTTCTTTTTCTTCTTGTTCCTCTTCCTCTCTTCCTCCTCCTCCTTTCTCCTCTTCTCCTCTTCTTCCTCTCCTCCTCCTCCTCTTCTTCCTCTTCTTGACTGCTGAGATTACGTTTGCTACTGCCCAGAAGTTCTCCTTATTATTCTACAGAGTTCATTATCCCCTCACCAATTTTCCTCACCATCAAAATCTCTCTAATTCATTCAGTTAGTCAAGCTCACTTATTTCTGCTGAGCCTACAGACAGCTCCATTCTGCCTGGCTACCTTCTGACGTCTTCCCTTACCATGCAGGTTCACATTCCTGTTCTCTGGTGAAGATATGCTGCTTTAAAGAGACCACATTTTTTATTTTATTATTATTATTACTTGGTTTGGGAAGACATATTCTATAGAAGTTCTTCAGGCAAAACACATGGAAACAAATAATTTTTAAACTTTCAAATTTTTATTTATTGTACAGTGTTTGTATGTGTGTATGTGCATGTGTGTGTGTGTGCCATGGTATATGTGAAGGTTGTGTGTGTGTGTGCATATGTGTGTGTATGTGCCATGGCATATGTGAAGGGTGTGAGTGTGTGTGCGTATGTGTGTGTATGTGTGTGCATGTGTATGTGCCATGGCATATGTAAAGGGTGTGTGTGTGCGTGTGTGTGTGTGTGTGTGTGCAAGTGTGTGTGTATATGTATGTGCGTGTGTGTGCCATGGTGTCTTAGGGTTTTACTGCTGTGAACAGATACCATGATCAAGGTAACTCTTATAAGAACATTTAACTGGGGCTGGCTTACAGGTTCAGAGGTTCAGTCCATTATCATCAAGGCAAGAACATGGCAGCATCCAGGCAGGCATGGTGCAGGCACAGCTGAGAGTTCTACATCTTCATCTGAAGGCTGCAGGGAGAAGACTGACTTCCAGGCAGCTAGGATGAGGGTCTTAAGCCCACATCCACAGTGACACAACTACTCCAACAGGGCCACACCTTTGAATAGCGCCACTTCCTGGGCTGAGCATAGACAAACCATAACATATGGCATATGTGAAGGGTGTTTATGCGTGTGTGTGTGTGTGTGTATGTGTGTATGTGTGTGTGTGTGTGTGTGCCATGTCATATGTGAAGGTCAGAGGACAGCTTTCTGAGTCAGACTTTACTTCCAGTGACCCACTGTGGAGTTCAGAGATGGAACTCAGACTGTCATGCTTCCACAGCAAGTGTTTTTTAACTCAGTATGTCATCGTGTCAGCTCTGAAAGTAAACTTTGATGGGCTCGTTCTACTTTTATTCTTAGTTGATAAAGTATGTGGGTAAGAACTTCTACCATGGAAATCTTTTTCCTCTACAAAGTGTTGCTCCAAAGGCCTCTGGTGCACATTCTTACAGTGGAGTCCTGAAAAGCTATTGTCATTCATTCATCCTTTAAATTCAGCTAGTTTTAACTCTTTAGCAGCTTTTAAAATTCCCAGTCATCTCTTTCCCCAACGTAGAGGTGCTCTGGTTTCCCTCATCCAAAGCAGTCTCACCTATTCTTGAACTTCTCGTAAATGAACCTAGACACTATGTTCCCTGTGTCTGCCGGTCTCAGGACAGTCTCAGAACCATCTCGTAACCAGTAATTTCCTTTTACTAGATAGTACTGAGTATATCGTGTGCTTATCTTATTCACTAGTTGATAGAAATTTGTGTTCCTCCTCTGCTTAGAATATTATGAAAGTCGAGTCTAGGACTTAAACATTTTTATACAAGTCGTTTTGCACAGCTCATTTTTTATTATCAAAATGAATATTTATTTCAAAGCACTATTGAAGTATTTGTTGTAGCTTATATTATTTTTCATAATTTAACTTAATTTTTTATTTATTCACTTTATATCTTGCTCACTGTCCCCTCCTGGTCACCCCTCCCATAATCCTTCCTTCCCTCTTCCCCTTCTCTTCTGAGAGGGTGGGGGCCACCCTGGGTATCCCCCCACCCTGGCACATCAAGTCTCTGCAGGGTTAGGCGCATACTCTCTCATTCCAGACAAGGCTACCCAGCTAGAAGAGCAAATCCCATGTACAGGCAACAGCTTTTGGGATAGTCCACCTTCCAGTTGTTCAGGACCCACATGAAGACTAAGCTGTACATCTGCTACATATGATCAGGGAGGCCTAGGTCGGGCCTGTGTATGTTCTTTGGTGTTTCAGACTCTGAGAACCCCAAGGGTCTAGGTTGATTGACTCTGTTTGTCTTCCTGTGGAATTTCCATCCCCTCCAGGCCTGCAATCCTTCCTCCTGTTGTTCCATAAGAGTTCCCAAGCTCAATCCACTATTTTGCTGTGAGTATCTGCATTTGTTTGATTCAGCTGCTGGGTAGAGCCTCTCAGAAGACAGCCATGCTAGACTCCTGTCTGCAAGCATAAACAGAAGTATCATTAATAGTGTCAGGGATTGGTGCTTGCCTATGGGTCTCAAGTTGGGCCAGTTATTGGTTGGTCAATTCTCCAGTCTCTGTTCTACCTCCTGTCCCTACATTTCTTGTAGACAGGATAAATTTGGGGTTGACAGTTTTGTGGGTGAGTTGGTGTCCTTATAGCTTCACTGGGGTTCCTGCCTGGATACAGGAGGTGGTCTCTTCAGGTTCCATATCCCCAGTGCACAGCTCACTTTTAAATCACTCAAGAGCCAAAGGCCTCAGAGAAGAAAATATAAAAATTGGCAAGAAACACATATTTTAAGATAACTTTTTATTTCTACAGAAGCACACGTATAATCCTAATTATGATTAATCTGAGTATATCTATGTAGAAAATTACGAGAAGATCCAGGAAAACATTAGCCAATCAGAAATCCCTGGGGAACATGTTGCAATGTCCAGAAAGGAGTTTTAATTTACTAGTTGTGGGGGTTTCTGAAGGTTTAGCACATACTCCTGGTAATTCTGATGTTTTTCAAGTGTGAGAAATGCAGTGAAATACGTATATTTCATTCCATAATCATATTTAGGTGATTGCATAATTTTATTTGGGCGGCTAGAGTTACTGTATTTGGGTGAGTCACTGGCTGATACTATGCAAAATAAGGACAGCCTCAATGAGGAGGCCTGGAGTTTGTCATGTGTTATGTAACAGTTTCTGCAAATATTGAAATATTCCATCCTCCAGGCAGGTTACTTAAGCAGGAAAGTAAACCATACAAAATAGCTTTAGGAAACCCATGAAATTTAGCAAATTTACTAGGCCCCTCTTTGCCAGAGTAAACAATAAAGCCTCAGAGGTACTATGCTGCAAAGAAGACTAAGAGGACTAAGACTCAATCAGCTTCCTGAAAGACCAGGACCCAGTGGAGCTGCCTGGGAGAGGTTTAGAGCAACAGAGGCTTCTGGAAAGGACGCTCTCCAACCTTTTGAGCTGCCTGCACACAGTGTAACATGCTCCAGGTTCCCTAGCTTTTGTGCATTGTCACCCATGCTGGAGTGGGCTTTGGTAATGCAGCTGTCTTTGAGTCATTTCGTTCCTGTAAGAAACTCCTCACCCATATTCCTGTAAGTAAGCTCAATAAAATTCATTGGTTCACCAAGTTGGACTTTGGGGTATCTGTACCTTGGTCTGTCATGGGATCACTCCCTGGGGAAGTAGACGTGTGTGTTGTATCCACACAGGAAAAGTTTTGTCACACACGCCATGCTATCTCGGAATGACTAAGTTAATACCACCCTACCCCAACACAGTTTTGTGACTGCCTGATTACTTCTCAGCCTTCCACCCACAACAGCCACATCCACCTTGGCAACACTTCTGGGACTGGCCATGATCTTGACCACGCTCTAGCCATATTGTGTAGTATCTGTAAAATATTGCTGAGCCTTGTAAAGAAAGCAGATGCTATTAGGGAACTCCCAATGCCTCAATAATGCAATGTCTTCCTACTAGCACAGATGTAGTTATGGCTGAGCACCAAGAGACTTTCCAGAGGTGTGAACCTACTGTTGGTCTGGCCATTAATAAAGGACTCGGAACTTTTAATTGGATTAATCAGCATGGCTGTGGTGAGCTATCTCATGTGGGTTACTTCAATCTTGCTCAGGATCATTTCTGCTGATTTCTTATACTGTGCTTCATAATGACCTGTCTTCAGCAGATAGATATTTAAAGTCCAAATATCAAGAATGCCATTATTTCCGGTTACAGTACTTAATGTCAATGCTGTCCGCAGCACTTCTTGTTGACTCCATATTTCTTCCTGTCCTCACTCATAAAATAAAAGGCAGGTGGAAATGATGCCACTTAAAAACTTATCCATGGACTGGAGAGGTGGACTGATGGTTGAGAGCATGTACCTCTCTTGCATAAGACCTGAATTAGGTCCCCAGCACCCATTTTCTGGCAGCTCACAACCTCCTGTAACTCCAGGCTCCAGGGAATTCAGCACCCTCATCTGGCCTCCATAAGTACCTGCATACATACACACACACACACACACACACGCACACGCACACGCACACACACACTTACAAATAATAAAATAAATTATCCAAATTCTAAAACCAGGCAAAAAGATCACCCTGGGCCACTGTGTAACAGGCCCTCCTAAGAGTAGTCTCACTGTCAGTGGATCCAACTCTGCTTGACTCAGTGCTTGTGCCCACATCTACCTGGGTGCATGGGAGCAAGACGCAGGAGAAAAAGAACTGAGCAAGAGAAAGTGCCTCGCAGAGACCTGACTGGGGCAAGATAGTAGTGCTTTTAATCACAGATGCACATTATAGTGGAAAGAACATTAGAACATTTATGTAAGTCTAGAATAATAAAAGGTAATGTTTTAATGATGTGTATCATTACTTGTGTACATTGATTCCAGGAAGGAATTGTTCAAGCTGAGTTAATTGGCCTAACTGTTTATGATTTACCAGGCAGTATCCTCACCCTTCAAGGATAAACCATTGTACCCCAACATAGCTTAAATAGCTCTAGTCATTTTAAAAACTGTTCATTCACTCAGGATTCTAATTCCTTTCCTAGTGTTTCCAGATCCACATAGCAGTCAGTTGTGGAAGGATCAAAGCTATTAGCTGTTGCAGCAAATGTCATTGTGAGGCCTCTGCTATCCAAATGCAAGGAGTTGATAGTATAAGTGTATGAAAACCTGGTAGGAATCAGGCCAATGGCTGGAAGTGAGGGTGTGGCCACTCACACACAGGGCAGTCTAGGTTTTATACACTGTGGCACAGCACCCTATTTCTCAGGTGTGATGCTTTATGGGTCTTAGAGGACAGCCTTACACCACTCCAATCCCACCTACTTTGGAGTATGCATTCTGTTTTGTTGCTTCTTCATCTATGAAATGAGATAATGTTGGTCCTGCTCACCTCTCAGTATGAAAACACCACAGATCAAGCAAATCATAACGTATTAGAGGTTTGAAGGTTTAAGAGGAAGAGTTCTAACCAGCCCTCTGCCTCCATGCTGAGTTCAAGACTTTATATCTAAGTTGAAGTTAATGTTGTAATGTTCCCCCTTTTTCGATGTGAGGAAGATGGGTTTGCCAGTCTTGGAGGACGCAATGAAACTGCCAGGGAAAGCCACTGACTCGAAGGTGGACATCCCCCCTGTCTGCTTGTGGTAAAACAGGAATGGCTTCATTGGCTCAGGGTGGTGGTACAAATCCAAAATCTTCTCTTCCTACATGTGAGAGAGAATATTCATGAGCAAAAATAGACACTACTTCTGATAGGCAAAGTTCTTTTTCCACAGCTACTAAATATTCTCGAGTTCAAGGAAGCCTCTCTTACAATAGGATAAGAAAGGGACGTTTCAGGGGTGAGGAATTCAGCTTAGTGGTAGAAAATGCCTAGCAAGTGCAAGGCCCTGGGTTCAGTCTCCACTAACTCTCCTTCCCCCAAAAACAAAAAAGAAAGAAAGAAAATAAATAGAAAGGAAAGGAGGGAACCAAGGAGGGAAGGAAGAAAGGGAAGGAAGGAAGGAAAGAAAGAGGAGGAGGGAAGGAAGGAAAGAAGGCAGGCTTCAAGTCTCCTTGCCAATCATTGTCTCTTTTCTGGTTTTTGCCTTCAGTACTAAACACCTTCTAAACTTGCTCATTACTGACCTGACATTCTGCTCAGCAGAGATTCGTTGACTGTTGAAAAAGTGAAAATCTGCCTTCTTCTCTATCTCCCTCTTCAGTCATCTTCACTTCCAGGTTCCACCTCCCTGAGGAAGCGGAAGTGACTGAACCAGAACTTCTCCAAACTACCGACTGACTGGGCACAAGTCAGCTGTACCTCTGCCTCCCTACCTGAGAAGGACTAGACAATGGCTTCTCTCCACTCACACATCCAAGGATTTCCTCTAGCCATCCTTCCTGCTCTCCTAGGCACTGTCCACTTTTGCTTTCTCTGCTCAGTCATTCTTATCTGTAGATTTGCTTTCATCTTAAATAAAGCACCATAGGCTTGGCACTAAATGACAGACAAATGCTAAGAGAATAATCATTGGTGAGTATCCGTTGTGTCAACATTGTAAGTGTGCTCACACAGCCTAAGTAAGTTACAATGTCATATAATGATAACATGGCCTTAGGAGACTACTGTATATGAAGTCCATTGTTAGTCAAAATGTCATGTGTCACATGAATGTATTTTAATGACCCAAGTTCACTGTCAGTTCTTGCTTTACAGAAACCTCCTCACAATGGCTGCCAAAATCTGCTGTCTGATTTTTCTCTTTAAACTCACTTCATGTAAGCAACCTTTTTACCCCAACACTGTCTCATTTGGTTCCCCTCAAAGCCCATCCATTATCAATGGCCAATTTCTGAGGACAAAAGACCTACAGAAGAGTGACTGAGCAAAGGCAGGACAGACTTTGGAATGTAATCACATTTCCTCTGCCCACAAATCTTGTTGCTGACACTTAAAAGTATTTCCAGAGTCCACCCCATCAACTCCATTGTCATCCCAGAACCATCAAACCACCTCCAGCTTACCATATAGCCTCCAGAGGACTTTCACCCTTGACCTCTGCAGTGTCTGATCAACCTACTGTCAGGTGAACCATTTCAGACCCAAGTTATTTTGGGTCACTCTGTTCAAAGCATCCCAGGTTTCTCTTTTCACTTGGATGGAGTGGCTAAGTCCTGGCAAGTCTTTTTCTGATCTTAGTTCAGTGACACATACTTGTCTTCACTAGTCTCAGATGCTGACCAAATTTCCTGCTTCCTGCTCTCTCCTAGAATTACACCTACTCAATGACACCTACCACACATTTTACTGTCTGACTACACTTTGTTTCTGCTGCTCCCAGGCTCTGCCCTGACTGGATTGGCTTTTTACTGAACTTTTTTTGTTTTGTTTTGCTTTATTTTTCCTATGACATGTGATACCCTTTGCCATATCACAAATGTACTATTATATTTATCATTTGTATGTCTCTCCTCCTTCTAGAATCCAGGCTGTAACAAGTCAGAGCTCTTTGCCATTCTCTTCAAAGATAGCCCATGTACTCATATGGTGCATTTAAGTTCTTGCACATTTGCTGAGTTAAATTGGATTAAGTTGAATAAAGCTAATTAAAGTGAAGTTTATGGAGCAAGAATACATACATATATATATCTCACATATTCTTACATACAAATTTATATACATTTCTATAAATGAATATATATACAATTATCTTGAGAGATTTAGGAATTGGAACAGCAAAGATTAACATTTCAGAAAAGCTCAAGGAAAGGTCACTGAGCAGGTAAGACAAGAGAAAGAGCATAATTATAAACTGGTATATTGTACCAAGAAATTCTGCTAGAATGAAAGGCCAATAAGCAATTAGATAATGGAAGGACAGAAAGTGTGGCAATTACAGAAGAGAGCGTAAAATCCTCAGGGGAGGCCTAAGACTTCCATTGACTGGTGAACGGAAATTCTGAAATGAGGAATACAGAAGAATTAGGGAGGGGTCATGAGAACGTCCACAATGACTACAGCCATCTTAACATTTAAGAAAGACAAAAATTCTCAGCTAGGAAAGTCAAGATAAAGTGCTTTACACGTCCATTTTTAAAATTTTACTTTAGGGGAGAAAAAGATCATTTGGCTTACAGTGCTAAGCTACACAGTCCATTACTCTGAAATCAAGGCAGGGACCTGAGCATCTAGCTCGTCACACCACATCTAAGAACACGCTTACTTGCTTGCTTGTTCTTGGCTAGATTTCTGCATTCTTCTACAGTTTAGGACCCGTGCCTGGGGAATGGTACTATTCACAGTGGGCTTGGTCTTCCACATCAATTAATTTAACTAAGGCTGTCTTTTACAAGACATGCTTATATTTTAAAAGGAGCTAGAAATAAGCATGCTTAGAAAATAAAGTTTCTTTGTTAATTGTGACATTTGATCTCCTGTCAAATAAACCATATAAAGATACAGGGGCTGGAAAGGAACCCAAGAGAGGAGGAAATGAAAAGGGTGGCAACTAGGTAGGGGAAAACGGCAGTGTGACATGAAATAGAGAAGAGACAGGCAGAGAGTTAGATGTGAAGGTAAAGGAGGGAGCTGGGGTTGGAGAATCTACTACAACATGCTTTGTTTAAAAAAAAAAAAAAGCCACACAAACCCTACTGCTTTATATGGTAACTTAAAGATAAAAAGTATAGGAGAAGAAATACAGTTTTTTAATGGTATTTTTCTGGGTCACTGACCTTTAGCAGCAAAGTGGGGTATCCATTAACTTCCTTACAAAACAGGCATTTATCTGGATTCTGAATTCCCAAATAAATGGGAATCCCTTTGCTCTGTTCAAGAGACTCTGGGTACTTGCATGGGAGGACAGTCACGGTGACTATAAAAATAAGAAGATAACAGTTTCCTTTTGAAGCCAGGAAGACAGAATGCTCTAATAGTTCTGATTTAGCAGAGCAGCATTTGCCAGGTGAGGCCAGAAGACACTTGTATAATGTAATCCCTGTTACCTAGACCAACCAAGTGGTCCTCCAGCCAACTGCCTATCTCCTGATAGGTAAGCACTGGCCTAGCTATTGGGGCAGGAATAGATGGTAGCATCTACATTCTCATACCCATGCTTGAACGCCTAGTGGCATTCGCTCCTGTCCTAAGCAGCTCCTCTGAGCCATGGAGAGCTCTTGGACTATTAGCAAAGTTTGCCTAATGGGATGTTGAAATTTCCCTGTCTGCGTTATTCACTCACTTAATTATTTCATGATGCCTTTTTCCCCCTTCCAAAGTACAGATCAGCTGCTTTAGATCCGTGGTACAAGCTCTTTAGCCTGAGAAGGCTCTCCCACCCATAGTGATTGCCTTACCTTAGTCTGAGACAACCTTCTGCCTGACTTCTCTTCCCAGGCAGGTGTAAAATTCTGCCTCTTGCTGGTGGCCCCCATTGAAAGTTAAGCTTGGTTTTGGCACATAATTAGACATAATTTGGGGGTACAGAGTATTGATTTAATACATGTATGTGCCAATGACAATGATGAAACCAGGGTAATCAGTATATGCTTCAGGTCATATATTTAACATTCATCTGTGGTCAAAAAACCCAGAGGTTTTCTTCTAACTACTATTAATCATGGCCATCCTGCTGCACAATAGGGTACTAATGTCTTCCCTTAACAAAGTCTGTGTAGTTTGAGTAGCAAAGCAGTAACAGATGACCACTGACCTGGGGTTACAGTGTGGCTTCGTGGAACTGTCACAAGGGCCTGATCACGAAAGATCCATACCTGCTGGTCCACATCAAAAACCTCCCGAAATTCAGGAGCTTTTCTTCCTGCTAGAATGAAAACAAATAAACGTGAAGCTTAAGTTTCAGGAATAGGAGAGGGATGATTACCTAAATCCAGATGCAATGAAGACTAGGGGTTTATAGGAGAGAGATTACCTAATTCAGACCCATTCTGCAATGAAGACCAAACTGGCAGCTTTTTCTGTAACCCATCAACCCAGACTTTCTTTGTAGTAAATCTATGGGAAACAAAGGCTACCCAGGGTGATTACTGATCTAAGGGACAAACCAGCAAGCCAGAGTAAAAAGCATATGTACTGAGACCCAGCTGTTCTTTTTTTTGTGCTTGCTCTGTGCTTGGCCTGATGTTGGTAGTGGTCTCCTCCCTCCAGAAAATGAAGGCCTAATGGCATATGGGCACCTTACTGTGTGCTAAGAGCCGTACCCGAGATGGTTGGAGAAGATGGGTATTTAAAAGACATAGCTGACGATACAAATAACCCAGCTCTCTAGTGTCCCATCTCAACATCATTTCCACATATAATTTTCTTTTCCTTGTTTTCCATTGTGAGCTTGTTCTGGTGCCTGAGGGAGAAGAAGACATCAGGAAGAAGATAAACTTCAGGAATATTTCCAAGATTTTTTTAAGACCCTGGTTTCTCAGGGTCTCATTCAGGGCAGAGAGTGAAATGCATAACCAGACATGTTGATCTTGTCAGAAAAGCTAAGCTACCTCCAGGGGCAAAATCTTCAGGCATTGGAGATGGAAGGGCAGGCAGAATTCTTCTCGTAGAAATCCTAATAACATTATCTCCCTACAAGTTTCAAGACCATAAATAGCATTTGGTCTTTAACATTCTCCCAACCCCCAGTTCCCCAAAGAGTCTTTCCCTTCACTGTCATCTCTTTCTGCCCAGGGGAGGTCTTCATGTTAGGCAGTTCAGCCAGAATCCCATCAACTCAGAAGTAAAAGAAAGGACCACTCACAGAGTACTCATAGAATCACCCACAGCAAGGGGGGTGTCCATTCACTGAGCCCTAAACTGCAGAAATCTCCACACTCAGAGGGTTTTGTAGGTTTGGGGTATACCTGGCAAGAAAGAGTCCTTATAGAAAGTTCAGAAGACCAACTCCCAGCATGGGCAGCGTGCAGGTGTGATGATGGGTTCCAACCCAGTCTAGGTCCTTTATCTAGGTGAGTACCGGAGGCTCCGCCTCTTTTAGGGGTGTGGCAAGTGTACAGCATGGAAGAAATCCAGTTCCTCCCGGCATAACTTTGCTTCTGGGAAGTTCAGGTGAAGAAATCTCAGAATCAGCGTGAGTATGATTTGTCTGACTGCCTCAAGAATCATAGGGAGCCCAGCCCCATAGGTCAGACCAGGAAACAGATCTAATGACACACTGTAGGTGTCTCAAAAGAGAAAGATTATGGGAGTTTCCCAGAGCTTAGCTGACCCGATCTGTCAGTTTGGGGTTAGACCACAAATTCTGGGAATACAAATTATAGGGATGGCTAGTGGAACCTGGACATCCAAAATTCTGTCTGGCATCTTCATAGACTCCCTTATCCATCTTTCTTCCTTTCCACCTGTAACTCTTTCTGTCCTTGGAGGAATATGGTCTTGTGTTGCCTTGGGAAAAAGTGTAAAGATAAACTGAGAATCAGATTTGGTGCCTCTCTTGCATTCCTTCCATTATTTATCAGTCAAAATGTCCTCTTCCTCGGGATAATCACCACAAAGCATCATCAAAAAGGTAACTTCTGCCTTCCAAACCCTTAGTACTCTGTTTCAGTCAGAATCAAATTTGGACCTGAGAAAATGTTGTTATAAAAGAACCAGATTGTAGAAGAACCTGCCCTAGGATTTTAAATGGAGGGAACCAAAGACAATAAATTGGGCTTACCTCTACAGAAAGGCTTGGGGAGACTAAAGAATAAAAGGAAATGTGGATTCTATCTATAAGGAATTACAGATAGTAGCAGTTGTAGAAATGGAAAACAAAACAAAACAAAACAAAAACAAAACCCAAACAAATCATGGGAGCTCAAATCTTGGGACTGATGCCTTAGAAAATCCTAAGGTGGTGCAGGTGGATGATCCTGCACCAACTGATGGCCCTTAAGAATGATATGCAGAAAAGCATACCAGTTGGTTTCCCAGTGCCAGATGGTCAGCCCTGATTACATACATGCAAGTAATATATGGACCGAACAGCTTATATTTAAGGATATATATATGTATATACAATAGCAATTAGTGAGAAAAGGGGCTAAGAATTTGAAGAAGAGCAGACTGGGATATATGAGAGGGTTCAGAGAGAGGAAAGGGAAGGGAAAAATGTAATTATAATCTCAAAACAAAAAAGTTAAAAAGAATATGCCATCTGTTGGATGCATGGACCATGGAGATGGAGGGAAGCATCAGTTAGTGATGCACAGAGGGCCTGTAGAGCACACTTCAGAGGGAAATATTTTCATGCATTTAAAAGCCTGAATTCTCCATGGCTAAAAGACATTGGTAAAAGCCTGTGTAGTCTGTTGATGTGTCTTTAAGTTCAGCATTTGGCTCCACATTTCTGATCCTTCAACAGCATATTAGCTTTTAGAGAAGACAGCCCTTTCCAAAATTGTCATTCTCAAGTCACTAATTAAACTTTAGTCTGGATCTCAAAGGAGAGAGAAGGGAGAGGAAATGAGAATGTGAAAAAAACAAATTAGCACTGAAGGTGATCATGTGGAGATACACGAAGCCAAAAAGGAGGGAGGGACCATCTGACTCTTATAACAACTGTTCTCAGGTGGATTAACAGGGTCCCACAAAGAACTATGGTAATTCATGTTAATTATGGCATATTAACATAATATTATATTAATATAATAAACTATTATATTAACTAAGTTAATGTCCTCCAAGGTTGGGAGCCCCCCCTCCAATGACATAATCCCTTTCTCTAGGTTCATCTCATATGGTCTAATTAGCTTTTACTATGACCACACTAGGGACCAGTCTTCTAATGCATGGATACTTGTGGGCCACACTCAAGCCGTATCCAGACCACAGCAAGAGTGATGATGATAAAGCAGAGATGTAGGTTCGTCTTTGAAGAACAGAGAACTCAGCTACTGAGGAAGTTGCCCAAAATTCTTGTTTCAAAATGAAATGGATAGATATCATATCAGGTCCCTTAGCTTCAGTTAAGACGATTATCAATATTGATATTAGCTATTGCTAGACCATGAACATGTTGTTTTAAAATGAAGCCATGTTAGGAGATGTGGCAGCTATGGGAGGCATCCGGTCGTATCTCCCTGAAGCCCTGTTGTGAGTTGGCCTGATGCTGTTTGTATTCTGATGTTAATTCTGTTTCCTCAAGGACTGCACACAAGGAGCAGTCCATCATGTACTCAGGTGATCACATGTGAACCTTCTTCCCATTTTAACCAGTCAATAATGACTAGAGCCTGTGATTGGGCAGTGAAGGGGAAAGGTGGGCCTGGAGGTTTGAGGGTGGGGGCAGGTAGAGGGTCAGAAGAGGACAAGAGAGGAAAGAGAGAGGAAGAAAGAAGAGGAGGAGGAAGCCTCGATGGACCAAAACCATGGTCAAGAGAAACTGCAAGTAGCAAGGAGTCTTTGGATTGTGCATTTTTTATATGGGCTTATTGGGATTGGAAATTCTAGCAACAAAGCCCTGGTCCCAATCCCTTTACAGGTACAGTAGCAGTGTCAATAACAAAGGTCCCTTTCCCATCTCTGCTGCTGTAGGCAAGCACAGCCTTATTGTCCAGCCCAAGACAGAAGGACCTTAAGTTATGCTAGAATGTTAGATCACAGATCCTTTTGTTGACAAGCTACTGTGTCTTTCCCAGAACTCAAGTGACATCCTCCTCTGTTCCTTCTGCCCAGTGCCTCCCTGCCTGCCTCTTTCCAGAAAGTGGATAAACAAAGATTACTGTGGCATTGGAGCTCCCTCCCTATTGTCCTATTGCAGCTGTGAGCAAACCCAAGTAAACCTTGAATTATAAGCTTACCTTCAACCTGTGACATCCTAGGTCAAGCTAGATCACATGGGTGGAATCTTCCCTACCACTCTTGGAGACCTAAAAGACAGAAGACTTCCCTTTGTATTACAGAATTGAAGGGTATGCATCTCCCTTCAGGGCTTCCTCATGACTGCTTATGACAATAAGGCTGTATGTTCCTAGACATTCAAGAGACTGGAAGAGGATCCCCTTTAGGACCTTCATTAGGCCATCTTCCCTAATAAAGGCTCACTTTCCCTCTTCAAATCATGATGCTGTAACTCTCCCAATAAACACTCATCTGAAGAGTAGCTCCCCTCAGTTTTCTTTCTATGAGCTGTTAGTCATAACATCCTCTATTGTTTTTAACAGCTAAAAAGCTAAGAGCAGAATTTTTCTGTGCTAAAATAATCCAGTTGCCAATGCTTCCTATTAATGCTTTGGCATCATATAGAATAGTGACAACAATGGGCATGAAGTGTGGTTTGAACTGAATTCCAGAAGTGCACACAAGGTTAAATGTCTTAGATATGGAAAATCTTTCATGGTAACCATTAGTCCATATCCTAATTTTAAGACTTGAAGATGCTACTATCCATTGGTTTGTTTGTTGGTGGAGAAAGGGCGAGTTAGGGAGAGTGATAATTAGTCCTACAGATCCATTCACTTAACAGGACTATGACTTTAGTAGAATGAGGAAAGGTCAAAGGTATGGTAAGAGAACTTCAGGATCATAAGAGTCTCTAGAACGAGTTTACAGATATCCATCATATAATCTGCATTCATGTAATCGGGCTGACAATCAAAGCTAAAACAAGCAGGGATCATGTAACAATAGAGGCAACATGACCTTCCCCCAGTACTTATCAACTAGACTTATACACTAAAGAAACGCTATCGTAGTTCTAGACCAGAGTCTCAAAGTCAAGTCTAGAACTCTCCACCTAAGATTATCAGAGGACCAAATCCACCATTGCTTATAACTTGTCAAGAACGATCTATAAACATGGGTAACATTCTGGTCAGGGATGCCACTGGAAAGAAACTGGAACATATCTTTGATAGGGAGTCAGGGGTATACCATGAATCACAGAGACCAACATGGGTTCATTTATGCTTTAATAGACTTGAAGTGCCATGGTAATTTTTGGGGGCAGCCTCTGGTGTAGTTTCTCTAGATAGAATAATAAGATGGACATGTTTAAAGTCTTATGGTCTGAGACTTGCTTCCATCACATTCTCCTGAAGCTGGTCTCCATGAAACCCACATTCTATAATGTGAACCAACATACTATTTAACTTCATTCTCCCTTGTATGAAAGTGAAGGGCAATTTCACAAAAATAACCCCTAAATTACTCAATAAAACAGCAGAAATAAATAGAATCATTAAATGAACTATTATAAAAGAATGAAGTCATATAGGGCCACCTTCTCATAATTTGCAGCAGCTATAAATTGTTGTGCAATTATGTGCAACTGGAAAGTTAAAGCAATAAAAAACACTAATTTAAACCGAATACACACACTTCCTAAAGAAATGGTTAAGTTCCTAACATTTAAGGTTTACAGATAAAGAGCCAGTGTCAGAGAATTCTTAGCCATTGCCCAATGGCCTGCATCCTACAAACTGCAGAAGAAAAGGTGAGTATTAGGCATACCATCAAAATGTTCAAATTTGGGAGAAAATGTGGACTAAAGACACCATGAAAGAAAATAAAAAGACAAGCTACCCAGGAAAAATTATTTGCAACACATTGAGCAAAGAAGCAACTCAAACCCAAAGTTTTTGGTTACTGCCTACTGGTAGGAAAAGGCAGACTTGAAAGCATTTTACCTACCAGATAGAAAATGTACACTGAATAATTATAAGTACAATTGCCTACAATAGTTATTAGCAGTATGTAAATCAAAGCACTAAATGAGGTCCCCTTTCTCCCACCAGGGAGTCACAAATTAAAAATACAATATGCAGTGCTGTGAGGAAACAGATTCTGTCTTTCTCTGTGCATAGAGGTGTGAATCAGCAGTGACATTTTTTGGGAAACAAATTGCAGAAGCTGTTAAAATGTGCACCCTTGACTTGGTAATTCTACTTAGAAGAATCTATCATTTTGGTGGCTTCTGGCTCCAACAGTTGGAAAAGTCTACTGAAGAACCTAATACTATTAAAACATTCTAAAGTTTTAGGGAAAACCTGGAGCTTGCTTTTTACAGTACATTTCAAAACAGGTTCCCTGTTTGAAATGACTACTAGCAATTCCTGATCCGTTACTTTTAGCAATGATCTCCCCCTCCACATTCTTGGCTGCCACCACCAATAAATATGTTACACAGGGAATACAGCAGAGGTGTTTACTGCCTTTTAGGGATTTACAAGGACTCTTGATGCTCTGACCTGTTTAAACTATGCTTCGAGAGTGGAGTCTGTCCTCAATATCCAAGCCTTCTCACTTTCCGCAAGAAAATCCTATGATACGCTTTCCACTATTGCAGCCACATCGCCACTACTCAGCCTCCCACAAGACTTCAAAGTTTTATTAACATCAAAGAGTTTCCTGAACCTGGTAAGAAGGAGCCTCAATTGAGGAATTGCCTCCATCAGATTGGCCTGTGGACAAGCCCTTAGGGGCATTTTCTAGTTTAATGATTGATGAGGGCCCAGTCCACTGGGTGCTATACCACTCCTGACTAGGTAGTCCTGGGTTATGAGAAAGCAAACTGAGCAAGTCATGGGGAAGGAATCTAGGAGAACTTCATTCCTTCATGGTCTCTGCTTCAGTTTCTGCCTCAAGTTCCTGCCCCTATTTCTTAAACAGAATGGAATGCTGTAAGAGCAGGCTTCTGGCACCCACAGCAGGGTTCTGCAGAGTCTGAGTCCCATGGAGGCTCTGGGGGATGATTTGTCGGTGGAAGAGGAGTTTGTAGGGCCCTCAATAGCTCCAGAACAATTCAGAAGAAAGAAAAAAGAGGCAAGTCTTATGTGAAGATGTTTTTACTTATGAGAAGTAAACGTGAACTCATGAAATCGGAAAGATGGCAGGACAGATCTGTGCTTGGAGAATGACAATCTATATCATTTACTGCAATTTCTCGGCCAGTAGGCTGCAAGTACAATCTGTGTTTCTGATGAGCAATGTGGTACTGAGGACAGAGACATGTGTGGACCCCTGGAGCTCCTGCAAAAACAGGTGACTGCTGAATGGGGCCTGCCCTAGGAGTGGGCAGCTCCCAGCATGGAGCTGCTGCAAGGTGTGGAGGCTGCCCTGGCCTATAGGCACAGCCAATGAGCCTGGCGGCAGGGGGATGTGTAGCTTCCTGGAGCTCCTGCAGAAACAGGTTTTTGCTAAACAGGCTGGTCCTAGGGCCACTCAGCCAGCACCAGCATAGTGCCACTGCAGCTGTGGCCTGTGCTGCTTGACCTGCTAGGAAGACTGTTGGGTTCACAGGCTACAGCACAAAGGTTCAGTCTGGAGAGCTTGGGGTGGCAGCCATCGAAGGCAGGGAAATGTGAAGCAGCCAGGAGTTCATACAGAACCTGCTCCTGGAAACGCTTCCTAGCTGCAACATCACCCTGATTCCAGGCAACAGCAGGATATCCCAGAAGAGTCTTGTAATGGTCCGGTAATGGTGCTTCAGAAACCAGAAACCTTGAACCAGAGCTCATTGCAACAAATATTTAAATGCATGCAAAGCTGCATGTGTCATTATATATAATATATATATATATATTAATAAAATATAAATATATAGCATATATTATATATAATTATATATTAGACAATATATTATATATAGTGACACATTGCAGTTTCTTTTTTTTTATTTTTTTATTTTTTGATACTTTATTTACATTTCCTATGTTTCCCCCTTTCTAGGTCTCCTCTTTGGAGACCACCTATCCCTTCCCCCTCCCCCATCTCTATGAGGGAATTCCACCTCCCACCCACCCGCCCGCCCACTCCCATATTCCCAACGTGACATTCCCCTTTACTGGGGCCTCTCCTCCCCCTGATGGCCAACCAGGCCCTCCTCTGCCATATATGTGGTCTGAACCATGGGTCTCTCCTTGTGTATTCTTTAGTTGGTGGTTCAGCCTCCAGGAAGATGGGGGGAAGGGGGATCAGGCCATTTGACACTGTTGCTCCCTCCATAGGGCTGCAGACTACCTCAGCTCCTTCAGTCCCTTCTCCAACTTCTCCATCTGGGACCTCACTCTCAGTCCAGCAGTTACTGTAAAGTGAAATTTGGGTATTCCAAACGTTTCAGCTACTATCCACTTATCAGTGAGTACATACCATGTTCATTCTTTTGTGACTGAGTTACCTCGCTCAGGATGATATTTTCAAGTTCCATCTATTTGCCTGCAAATTTCATTAAATCATTGTTTTTAATAGCTGAGTACTCCATTGTGTAGATGTACCACATTTTCTGTATCGATTCCTCTGCTGAGGGACATCTGGGTTGTTTCCAGCTTCTGGCTATTATAAATATGGCTGCTATGAACATAGTAGAGCATGTGTCTTTATTACATGTTGGAGCATCTTCTGGGTATATGCCCAGGAGAGGTATAGCTGGGTCCTCAGGTAGTATTATGTCCATTTTTCTGAGGGTCTGCCAAACTGATTTCCAGAGTGGTTGTACCAGCTTGCAATCCCACCAGCAATGGAGGAGTGTTCCTCTTTCTCCACATCCTCGCCAGCATCTGCTGT
>CM052701.1:140245768-140266918 GCA_028551405.1 Uromys caudimaculatus
GCTAGAGCCGGAACACCTTGAAATGCTAATCAAGCCCAGCCTAAAAGTCAGGGCCTAGAGAAGGCACCTGCTGAGCGATCCGAGACATTGTGGCTAGCAAGATAATTCAAAACTGAGATCTTTCATCTAGCAGACTTAGACAAACCTGGGATCTTTGTCCAGCAGATATGCAAAAGGCCAAGGCCTTGGTCTCCAACAAATGATGAACAGAGAAGACATTTTTTTGGGGGGGGGTGTCTAGGTAATGAGTTTAAAGAGACTAGAAGTGATCATAGAATGCAGGCATCTACAGCACTCCAGGAATTTTTCTGAGATTAAGAGCAGCGAGGAAGAGAGATGGAAGGAAGAGGAGGTGAGTGTGCTGGTAGATCTGACCCACAGGCCAGGTAAGGAAACTATGATGAGGCAGGTAAGGAGTGGACATGCTAGAGCCTCTTTTGAGCAGACATGAGGGGTGGGATGCCTGTACAGAGAGAAGAACAGGCCGAGGTAGGAGCATGGTCAGCTTACCCTGAAAAACAGAAGGAAGGATTGAGCATGGGGACACTGCAATGGACAGTAGGTACATGTGTTGCATTTCTGAGTTTGTTTCAGATTACCCATTGGCACTTGCTATTGTTATTAAAATGTTTACAGCCTGAACTCATGTGAAATTTACTCATGTGACCTTTCGTCAGCCTCAAAATATAAATTGTCTAGTGCTTTAAATAAAGTTGGGTATTGCATGAGACTTTAGTTCACCTCATTCATCAGCTCCAATCTCCCAGGTCCCACTGCCTTTAGAGTAGTGACAACCAGGGGGCATGCATGTGCTTAAACACTGTGCTATTGCCTATGGAATCTTGAATAAAAGGGTAGCAAGGGAAAGGTTAAATTGATTTTTATCCATTATCTATTTTAGGATATATATATATATATATATATTCCCTTGTTTACAAACAACACAGAACAGTGATGCTTGTGGAAGGGAAACTTGAAGCAAGTCCCCAAATTACCCATTTATTATGTGGAACATAGCAAGAACACAGCTGAAGAAAAACCACAAAGAAGCGATATAAAGGAATAGCATAATTAAATGATCAAAACCAAGTGGTAAAGAAAATCTTAAAAACCTATCAGAGAGCAAGGAGAAATATCAACTGAATGAAGGAACAACCTATGAAATATATTAGAAATGCACACAACTCAATAGCAGGAAAACAATCTAATTTTTAAACTTAGCAAAAACTCTGAATGGGTATTTCTCAAAAGAAATCATACAATAGACCAATAGATATGTGAAAAGATACTTAACATCTTTAATAGTGAGATGCAGGGGCTGGCTTAGAGGTTTAGAGCACATGCTGTACTCACTGGACAAGAATAAAGTTCTACCATGATTTTGAACCAAATTTGAAGCTTTTATTAAATACTGGCCTAGGGTGATGGATGGTGGCCAGGTCCATTGCTGGGTTGCCAGAAAATGGCCACTAGCTATGTTGGGGAGGTGCTTACAAAAGAAAACTGATATGCTGTGTATTTCCTGCCTTTATCCAATCAGCAGCAAGCATCCTTATGTACTTTCTGCCAATGTACCTTCCATGTGTGATCAAGCAACCTGGTACAGTTGGGTCAACCACACTTGTTTAGAGAAGTGGAAACATATCGACTGTTATCTTATATGAAAAGCAGCCTCCAGCATCTCAGGAAGTATCTGTCCTAGGCACAGAGCTTATGGACTAGAGGCATTTTTTGTTTTATAGGTCTCTTAGGAACAGCAGTTAAAACATAAAACATAACTTTGGCTCTCATGGACCATGGTTTAGTTTGCAGCACCCACATCAGATGACTCACAACTCTCTGTAACTCAAGTTCCAGGGAATGTGAAGCTCTCTTAAGGCATCAACATCTCTGCATGCATGTGGTACACATACACACAAGCAGACACACACACACACACACACACACACACACACACACACACACACACACACCTTTTAAAGGAGAGATATACAAATTAAAGCCATTACATCACCTTATAGCTCAGGTAGCTATATAAAAATATAAGTGAAAGTTTGGAGATAAAAGAACCCTTGAACGCCGATGATATATTACTTCCTCTGTCATCACTATAGAGGCGGTGGGACTTGTGAGAATGGGATCAATGAGGTGGACTAAAGTCTCATCCAATAGCCAACTTTATTCGGAGCCTCAGACAATTTACACTCTGAAGGTTAGGAAGGGCCATATGAGTAAATTTCTCATGAGTTCGAGATGTAAACAATCACAAGTAAAACATGTGCCATAAATTTGTGTTTTTCTTAGAAGCATTTAAAGGATAGCTTAAACATTTAATTGAATAACAACAGCAAGCAATAATGAATAACCTGAAATAAACCCACTCCTATCTGTTACTCCTGGGAGGAGCCCACAAACTAAAGTCATCTAAGAGGAGGAAACCTCAATTGAGAGAATGCCACCATAAGATTGGGCTGTAGGCAGGTAAGCCTGGAACGCATTTTCTAAATTAGTGATTGATGTTGGAGGGCTGAGCCCATTGAAGATGATGCCATCCCTGGGCAGGTGGTCCTGGGTTCTATTAATAAAATCAGGCTTAAAAAAACAGTAAGCAGCACTCCTCCATGATCTCTGCATCAGCTCCTGCTTCCTGGCTTCCTCCTAGTTTGAATTCCTACCTTGGCTTCCCCCAGTGAATTGTGATACGGGGTATGTAAGGCAAACAAACCCTTTCTGTGGGGCAGTGATATGTGACAGGCAATCTGGCACCCGGTTGAACACAGGCATAAAATCTGGGTGACCAGGAACGATCCACAAGGAACCAGAAAACGTTATGCCAATGCTCCTGGGAGGCTTTTGGCTCCAGTCACAGTCACGTACCACCCTTTCTCAGATAGAGGCATGGCCACACAGCCCCAAGCCATCCCCATGTTAATGAGACACCTAGAGGCTTAGCCACACCCCTTCCTAGTTACTATATCTGCCTCGCATCTCCCAGAGGTCACAGGGTACAATTTCATCCAGGCCACTCCACATGATGAAAATAAATGTATTAGAATTATGGACTGTCTCTTGATCTGGACCTGCCTTGGGAAGCGAGGGATCTGGCCCTTGATTAAGGAACCACGTCTAATCTCTCACCGAGGGCTTCCCAGCGCTCCCAAAAACCTGGTCTTGGCGGGAATCCCAGCTGCGCTTGGGCTAGCCTGTCTGCAGCACCCTCCAGCGACTGCAGGGCCCCAGGCTAGAGAACCCAAGGAGACGGCTGCCACGCATTCCCCAGGAATGCCCCCCCCCCACGAGCAGGGTCTGCAAAGGCTTCCCACAGCCCCCACCTGCCGGTGGGACTGTGTGGGAAGAGGCGAGGCCACTTCCTGTGTGTCTCCTGTCCCACCTAGAGCTGCAGTGCCCGGGACGGACACGTGGGACTTCTTTCCACTGCACCAGGTTGGTTCCCACGCCTTTCCTCTGTGAGTTTCTTTTGGTCATGCTATTTCAACAAAACAATAGGAACCCCATCTAGGACACTGGTCTACTGCATGATCTAGTTTCTTGAGGTTCAGAAAAACAGAGCTGTGGCTATCTGTAGCAGAATGCAGCCCTTGCCAACTTGTAAGAAAAGGGAACTCCGCTTGAACTCCTCTCTCTCAGCTCCTATTTCTTGAGCCCAGCTGAGAGAGGAGACACTGAAATAACCCATAGGCTATTTAGCTCATGGGCATCGGTAGAGCAGGTAGAGATATATGGGCTGCCCATCTGAGGAGAATACCATTTGTCATGGACCTGATCCAACCCATAATTGTCCACCCACCTCAAACTGTTGCCTCTCTAGATTGCCTGTGGAATTTTCCTGCAATGCAGAGCTCATCCCATCACATCATGCTCTGTGTAAAACCCTTCAGTGACCCCGTTAGCCCGTGAAGAAGTCTGAGTGCTACAGGAAGACCTTTAATCACCTTACTGCTCAACAGCTATGTACTGTAGATTTTTAAATTAATACTTTTAACTTATCACAAATTCCTTAAACAGTCATCCTTACCTCTTACCTCCTGGGTCCTACTACTAAGATGCCCTGTTGCTGGTGAGACCAGAGTCCTTTCTATCACCTTCAGAAAACAGTCAAGTCTTTTGTCCTGTTGGAGCTGCTGCTAGAGCTGTCCCTCCCCAGATCTGCAGAGGACAGCATGATGACATCAAAGAGCCATGCCTTGAGTCCACACCATAGACACCTGGTGGAACCTGGATAAGAATTTACTCATAACCACAGAACTGTTCTTAACCTTTCATTTACTGGATTGAACCCATGTTGGAAACACATTCTACATTGAAACTCAGTTCATCCCTCTATAAATATAACCAACCTTCAATATTAATTCAATAAAGTCTAATTGTATAATTTCATAATAAAAAGTACAAAAACAAAGAACAGTTGAAGTAAGTTAAATTAATTCATTAAATTGAATTGGTGGCCTTTGCATCTTCTGAAATACACATTTTAAAAGATATATTATTTTTAATTTTATATGTATGAGTGTTTGCTTGCATGTGTGTATTTATACCATGTGCATGCCTGGTGTCCATGGAGGTTGGAAGAGAGGTGCTTAGGATCTGAGCCCTGGTTCCTGGAAGAGCAGCTAATGCTCCTAACTGCTGAGTTATCTTTCCAGCCCCTGAAATTCAGGCTTTAAAATGGTTTTGTTTCTAAGTGCTTATGTAAAACACTCATTTTTGGTTACTGAATTCATGGTAACTAGTATTTGGATATCTTATTGCTACATACTTAATTTGTTTGATTTTTTAAAAATTTATTTTAAACTCCAGATTTTATTCCCCTCCCAGTCCACCCTCTGACTGTTCCACATCCCATTCCTCCCCCCCTGTCTCCACGAGGATGTCCCCACCCCCACCCCCACCCCACCAGACCTCTAAACTCCCTGGGGCCTCCAGTCTCTTGAGGGTTAGGTGCATCTTCTCTGACTAAACCCAGACCCCGCAGTCTTCTGCTACATATGTGCTGGGGGCTCCAGATCAGCTGGCATATGCTGTCTTGTCGGTGTTCCAGTATCTGGGCGATCTCCTGGGTCCAGGCTAACTGAGACTGCTGGTCCTCCTACAGGGCCACCCTCCTCCCCAGCCTCTTCATTGTGGAAGACGAGCAGAAGTTATCCATCTGTAGAGACTGAGGCCTGTTTTTATCATAATCTCTTAATTAGTCAAAGGGCCTGCACAGATACAATGGGAGGGCACAGATAATATCTCTCAGGACAAGTGTCAAGGAATTTGCATTATTCCTATTCCATTGTAGCCTTTGGTACAAATTATATTCCTCCCCTATAAAAATGTCCTCTTTCCCTCACATTGCCCCACCAAATCATATTCAATAATGAAAATTATTGCAAAATGCATATATAATAGTGTATCAAGGCCTTTTTTGTATCATTGTCCCTTTCAGCCTAAGGAAGTATTAGAAGCATTTTACATTATTACTATATGACTAATTTGATTGCAGAAAACAGTGCATATTTGTAGGATCTTTTTTCAAGATAGCTTTTGAATTGCCTGTAAACCCTCTGTGCACAAGCACTCACATATCTTGGGGGAACATGTTCTTACATCTTTCTAGAGTCTTACAGTTTTGCTAAATTTCCCACCACCATATAAATACGTCATATTTTCTTTAGCTTTCTGAAGAATTTTCCTCACTCTGCAGTCATTCCTCCCAGGGTTTCTGTGGCCTTCTACCTTCCCCAGGCAGAACCAAAGCTGTTATTTCTTCATCAGCTGCTGTACTGTACTGTACTGTACTGTGGCACCAAGTTATTTTCTGGTTATATGGGATGAACTGTCCTAAAAATTAGTAACTCATATTTCTGTAATTTAGGCAGAATTTAAGGTTCAGCCAAGGGGTGTTATGGTCCATATAGCTCATGCATGGCTGGAGATGAAATGCTAGGTGACTAACTTATTGGGCAGACCATTTGGTGCTGGTTACTTGATAAGAATTCACCAGGGACTGTTAATAACATGGGTCTTGTCATGCTTCAGACTTCTTACACCCACATGACTGTGTTTTAAGAAGTATTCTAAGGAGCTAGAAGCAAAAGGCAATGTTTTTATAGCCAGGAAGAGGCTGTAGCAAGTGGGCCCATCAATCCCACTGTTTATTATTGATGGTCATCAGTCAGAGCCAGAGGAGGGGACCTCACATGACAAGCAGAATAACATCAAGGACCCTGCATTCATTGTCAATGAATTGCCAACAAAACAACTGGATGATAACTATTATTATAACGTCATATCTATCCACTCCCATTTATTACTCCTAGTGAAGCAATAGTCTCTGGGATCATTGTGCCCAAAGACACTCCATGAGCTTCCAGCATTTGCTCAGAGCTACAGAAACGCACATCTCTGACCCAGGTATGTAGTCTGGCATAGTCCCTGGGCTGTGGCACCTGTTACTTTAGTCCTTATCTCTGACCCAAACCTAAATCTCATCATTTCTTGCATTACTGTGGAAATGGAATGGCAGTTATTGAGTTGACCTGGGCTTTTCTCTTGTGGCTCTTCTTTCCTTTCAAATTCATCTCTAAGATGTATGATGAATGACTTAGACAAGGTACAAGGGCAGGTGTTCTACCCAACAGGGTTTGTACCAGGAATTAATAGTCTCTTAGAAGTCTGAGCAGATGTAGAGAATGGAGTTTGAGTATATAATTCCTTGGTGCATTGTAGCAGAGTATTGTTGACAACATTTGGTCTTCTCTTCTAGTGCTGAGGGTGGCTTCTAAAGGTAAATAGCAAATTTGTGTTAGGAAAGGGCTTTCCGATATCACCTCTTTGGGCTTTCTTTTCTACGTAGACATTGACTCCTGATAGCTAAATATAGTATTTCTTTTTTTTTTTTTTTTTCTTTTTCTTTTTTTTGGTTTTTCGAGACAGGGTTTCTCTGTATAGCCCTGGCTGTCCTGGAACTCACCTGTAGACCAGGCTGGCCTCGAACTCAGAAATCCGCCTGTCTCTGCCTCCCAAGTGCTGGGATTAAAGGCGTGCACCACTACTGCCCGGCTCATAGCATTTCTTTAAATGAACAGATATGTGGTTGTCACCTGAGTAGATACCAACTAAAGAACTGATATGAATTTTATCAGCCTTGTGGCCAATTCTGTCTGTATATTTATCAGTTTACTCTTATATGAGTCACCTAAGACTCTGTAGTTCATAAGGAAATAAGGTTTATCATCTCAAAGTCCAAACAGTATGATGCCACTTGATGCAAGAACTCTTCCAGTTGCCTCACTTAGCTCTTAGTGCTGTGGGAGGGAATCAGTCATAGCAGGACAAGGAGGGGCCAGTAATGACCTGCAGTTGGGCTGCTCCTAATGCAGGTCCTATCAGTTAACACTGGGAACCAATCTTCCAACACTTGAACTCTAAAGAGTTAAGCCACATTCAATCCACAGTAGTCCGTAACATGATTGTTAGTCCCCTGATGTCCCTGAGACCTCAGAGATATTGGTATCATTCTGTTTGTAGAGTTGAAGTAAAAGTTGACTCAAACCCTTATCCCTGTTTTCCTTACCTAATTTCTTAACACTTCACAGATGGCTCTTGGGGGGGGGGGGTCATTGACTTCTTATACTTGCTGATTTTGTTCCCAACGCTTACATATTTAAATTATTTTTCCTTTGCTGATAAATTGATTTAAAGAGTTGGTTCTCTCCACCTCAAATAAAATAAAATAAAATAAACATGTTCACAAAGTATATTATTGGCCCAGTATTTCTCCAAACAAGGTTTAGTCTGCTTTCTAGATCTTTTAAGTAAGAGTCTCTACAGGGTGGCACCTAATCTTCAGTACCCTCCTAAATTCTTTGGGTAAATTCCATGTCAGCCATCCTGCACAGCATGACACATAACACAGCACAATTCAGGATGCAAGTGTGAGTAGGAATCAGTCAGAGATCTTGTTAAAAATTCAAGTTCTTATTCTGATTGGGCCCCAGATTCTACATTTTTGATGAGCTGTAGACCATGCTAGTTTTGCAGATCGAAAGAGTACATTTGGACTAATGAGGAACAAGCAGGCACAGGATGCCATTGGCTCACACTGAACATCAGACACACTCCTAGCAAGCAAGAGTCACTGTCCCATGCTCCTCAGAGCCTCCAGATACATCTAATCTTAGCTTCCCGCTCTCTTTATTCTTTAATTTTCCTCAGTTTCCCTGTGCTTGCATCACTTGCTCTTTCTTCATTTGGTCACTTCAGTCTTGTCCTGTTCCAAAGCACACCCCAGTCACACTGTAACAACTAAATGTACTATCAAAAGATTTTATCAATCCCAAAAGCAGTACTTCTAAACAATAGTATCCTAAACCATAGTTTCCTAAAGCTTCCTATTTCTAATTGGTTTTGGGGTTTTTCACAGTACCTTTAAGCCACAAGAGATATTTGATGGTTCTCCTTATTAATAGTTGAACTGAAACAACTTAGTGGTAATGTTTTGCCTGGGTCCGTATTTCTGTAGAGTCTTCATGTGAATGTGCTGAGATGCCCTACAGTTCTATAGTTAAGGAACTATGTTTCTAAGCTAGTGATTGATATAAATGCTATGCCCAACTTCTATATCAAGGTAAGAAAACACTATCAGATATACCCAGCCTCTTGACAATACATCACAGCATTGTCATCTACTAAGTTCATGCTTGAGAACTAAGACATTGATTATAAAGTTTTAATATCAAAATTTTGTGAGCTTACAATTTCATGTTGGACTGCATGGTTATCCCTAGTCACATGTACACCCTTGGTTGCAGGATGGGCTTGCCTGTGACTAAGCTGGTGTTTGTATCTGATCCGAAATACTACTGACTATCATGGGAGAGGAGATATCAGGGTACTGTGTCTCACTATCAATAGCAGACACACTCTGGTGCAAACGGGCCAATACTCTGCCCTAGTCAAAAATCTAGATTTCTAGATTCACCTCCCAATAGGATTTCCAAAGAGTTCAGCAGTCAAAATGGTATAAGCAATTGAACGAGAGATTACTGTGGCTCATCTCTTATCGGAAAATCTAGGTGGAGGGCTGAGTAATTGTCTGAAAACCTTAATATACAAAAGCCCAACTGGTTTCCAGTTAGGAGCCCAACCTTTCATCATACTGATCCTCAGCTCTGCCTCTTGGAGAGCTTTTCAGACTTACTGATGTCAGAACAATTGTGTCCAGCTTCTGAGATGGAACCAGATAATCTAGTGATGCCAAGATACAGCCAGAGATGAGTGTAGGGTCTATGGTCCCCTCACCTGCATTGAGCAGGAGCTTATTAGAACTGCAGCTTTGGCCCCCACTTCAGATATTCTAAACCAGACCCTGCGTTTTAACAAGGGACCCAATTAATGCACATATACTTTAAAGTTTGAAAGGATCCTCTAACTTGGATGGATCCACAGAATGTCATGTTCATGCTTCCCAATGTGTCACCTGTGGGGGTGGAGAAGTGTCTCTGTGACCACCATGGCCAGCAGAGTGACACTGTGTGAGGCAAGAAGGAAATCTGGTTCAATACAACTCAGTAGCCAGAATTGCTTCAAAATTCTAGAATCTGAATGGGCAGTTTATTTTAGAAATATTTAAATATAGTACAATTTGGAATTTTTTCCTATTGTAACACAATCCTATATATACAAAAAGGGCATAATTATATTGATTTTTTCAATGTACATGTGTTCTCTTCCATAAAGATGGGTTCTGTAGATAGGCTACATGTGTCATCTGTCAGAGACAAAGGCTTTGGCCTTGGCATATTCTGCTACCTATTTTGCTAGCCATAGTGTCTCGGATTTCCACAGCGCGCATTCCTTCCTGCCAGAGACCAGACTGTCTTAATTAGATAGTCAGGCTGGGCTTAATTAGCAAGCCAAGGTGTTCCGGCTCCAGCAGGCCTCCCTTTGTTTCCTCCTCATTGTCACTGCCCCTGCTAGGGATTAGACTTCCTGTTCTGAACCGCCTACAGTCCCGGGACAACAATGACATATAATTATGTGTGTGACGTCTGGTTACATTACGAATTTCCCCTCCCTCTGCCATTTCCCGCCCTAAAGTGTTTAAAAATATGTAACATTAAAGATTAAATGGAGCTTGATCGGGTCTCGTCTTGCTCCCACGCATGTTTTGTCCCCTGCTTCTTTCCCGCCAACAGTTTCTCTCTACAGCACGGAGCACCCGCTGGCGGGGGACTTCGAACCTAGTCCATAGCCTATCCTGGAAGAGCTCTCCAGGACATGGCGGGTCAGTGAGCTCTTTACATCATCTTACGGGCCTGGGGGAGGATCTAGTATGGTATTGGTCATACAGATAGCACAAAGTTCATTAGGCTATTAATTCCGGTCCTGTTTATAAGGGTCATGGGGAGGGAGCAAGGGTGCCTAGCTCTATAGAAAGCACAGAGATCACTGAGACTATTAATCACTTCCATTCTGGGAAGAAAACTGGTTATACATTTCTCTTCCTTTGAAGAGATAACCCTTCATGTTTTAAATTCCTGGTTTTCATAGTGTTTATCTGTGCACACATGAACCATGATGCCCTCAACAATCACCAACCCCTGTGTGTCCTTACGGAACCACAGAACTTTGATGGCTTAATTAAATGAACATTTATATATTGTAATCAGCAGGAATTAGTGTATTATGGAGCAAGTATTAAGGGTCTGGATTTGAATTTCAGATCTTAGCCATGGGGAGAGTTCTCAATTTCAGTTTCTTTACCTATAAAAACACAATAAAAACTCTGCCTCCATGTTCTTTGCAATCTTATGATGAAAATTTGTTGACTCACATATACCAAAGGTATTTATTTATTTATAAAATAAAATATGGTAACATAAAACAAAACCAAAATACATTGGAATTGGACAAGACAAACTAGCAGAAGGAAAAGAGCTCCAGGATCAGAGACCTACTTATTCAAAAACTCAAAGACCCATAGCCAGACATTATGCAGAGAGTGAGAAACCTTGGAACATTCAGCCATAACTGGGATGCCTCTATCAAATCCTTTCTCTCAGAGCTCAGGAAACTACTCAGAAGAAGAGGCAAAAGAATATAAAAGCCAGAGGGGATGAAGGACACCAAGAAAACAAGGCCTTCTAAATAAACATGAACAAGCTCAAATGAACTCACAGAGACTGAGTCAGCCTAGACAGTACATGGATGGGTCTGCGTCAGGTCCTCTGCATATATTTTATGGCTTCCAGTTTAGTGTTTTTATGGGATGCCTGAGGCACCTATCTATGAATATTATTCCTTTATTAATTATAGAAATAGTAGTACAAAGTTTGCCACTATTGGCCTAGTGCATCTTGTAGGTAGGACACCATTTTATCTCAGAGGATTTGTGGCTGGCTTGGTATCTATATTCTTTTTTTGGAGCATGCAGAGTACCTTTCTGTACCAAAGACACTAGAATGTAAGGGCCCTATGTAGGCACCAGTTGAACTTTCCCATGTTCAATGAGTTGTGTAGGTGTTATCTTTAGCAATGGGGCCTTGCTGTCATTTTGTGAAGAGCAACCTACAGTACTGTCAACAACCTGGATTATTTGAGGTTCCCTATGGGACTCCTTTGGCCAACAACTCAATATGGTTATATGTAACCCAATTCCAGTACTGGTAACTTAATTTGGAGACAAGGCATGGGCACCTGGGACTCTGTCTCTCCCATTATTTGGCAATTTCTTAAGATCATTTTCATATATGTATATGCTTCAGAAAGCTTCTACTGTATTAGATTTCATAGATTTCCCCTCAAATGACCCTTAATTTTAGCTGTCATTCATGTACTCCCTCTCTTATTTCCTTCCCCCTCCCCACCTAAACTCAGGCTCCAGCCCTAGTTATCTATTTTATTTCCTTTTCTTAACAAGATCTACCTGCACCCCCTAGTTTCTAACTCTATACCTAACCTCTTGTTTTATAGATTGTAGCATGATTATCATTGATGTAACAGTTAATATCCACATATAAGCAAATATGTACCATATTTTTCATATTTGATTTTCTAGGTCTGGGTTACCTCACTGCAGTTATATCCATTTATCTGTAATTTTCATGATTTCACTTTCTAAAATGGCTGAATAGTGCTCCATTGTGTGAGTGTACCTCATTTTCTTTATCCATTCATCTGTTGAGGAGCATCTAGGTTGTTTCTAGGTTCTGGCTATGAAGAATAGAGCAGTGACAAACATGGCTGAGCAAATGTTTCTGGAATAGGATGAAGCATCTTTTGGGTATATGCCCCAAAATGGGATATAGCTGGATGCTGGGCAGATCAACTCCCATCTTCCTTAGGAAGCACCACACTGATGTCCAACGGGCTGTTCAAGGCTGCAGTCCTACCAGTGGAGGATGGGCATCCCCATATTCGATATTCTCTCTAGCACGAGCTGTCACTTGTGTTCTTGATCTTAGACATTCTAACAGGTGTAAGATGAAATTTCAAAATAGTTTTGTTTTTATTTCCCTGATGGCTAAGGATGCTGAACATTTCTTTAAGTGTTTCTCAGTCATTTGAATTTCCTCTTTGAAAATTCTGTTTAGATCTGTACCCCATTTGTTAATTGGGTTCTTTGTTTCCTTGATATCTAGTTTTTTTGAGTTCTGTATATATTTTGGGTATTAGTCCTCTTTTGGATGTATAGGTTACTGCTTTGTTTGAATGACAATGTCCTTTTGCCATGCAGAAGCTTCCCAGTTTTATGAAGTCCCACTTATTAATTGTTGATCTTATGTTCTGTTCAGAAAGTCTTTTCCTGTGCCAATGAATTCAAGACTATTCCTCAGTTTCTCTTCTATCATGTTCAGTATATCTGGTTTTATGTTGAGGTCTTTGATCTATTTGGAGTTGAGTTTTGTGCAGGAAATTAAGTATGAATCTATTCTACACTCATCCTGTTTGACCAGTAACATTATTTGAAGATGATATCTTTTTCCAATGTATGTTCTGGCATCTTTATAAAACAATCAGGAATCTATAGTGTGTGTGGATTTATGTCTCTGTGTTCGATTAGATTCCCTTGATCAATGTTTCTGGTTTTGTGCCAACACTGCTCTCCTCCCCACTCTGCACTAGAACTTGAAATTAGGGACAGTGCTAGCTCCAGCAACTGTTTTGTTTTTCAGGGTGGCCAAAGATATTTTTAAACTGCAGCATTTTAACCTCTACTATTTAGTTCCAAAGAAGTGATATCCTGGACACCCACAATACTGGTATGATCTTTTCCAGGTCATTAGTAGTTGAGCTTTTTAGAGCCTTGCTACCTACCCAACCTGACCTTTGATTTAGCAGCAGCAGCAGCAGCAGCAGCAGCAGCAGCAGCAGCAGCAGCAGCAGCAACATTGTGAATCTGTTAAAACAAAGTATTTCAGGACTGTCAAGGCCAACTGACTCAGAACCTGTGTTCAGGAAGACCTCCACATCATTCCTGGAAAATGAACTCACATGAGAAATACAAAAATATGTTTATTTAAAAGAAAACCCATAACTACCTTTTTAAGTAAAACGAAACTAGAATTACACTATGAATTGGAATGAATCTGCCCTTTTGACATTAAGGCAACATTTTGAAGTGGAGACAGGGCTATTTCCTGCAGGTATTAGAGATATGAGACCAGGCTTCTGAGGGTTGAGTGTTTCCATAATTAAATTTCTCCTATCTATGTTGGTCCTGCCTCCCTTTCCCTCCCCAATTGTGTTCATTTTCAGTGCAGACAATGTCATCTCCAGATAGCTGCTCAGATGTGAACATTTATCCTAAGTGCTACAGAGACCCAGTTGAATCCCATATAGAGCCAGAAGGTAAGGAACCTCTTTAAACCCATTCCGGACCTCAAAACATGATCTCCAAACACAGGGAATCATACTTAATTCTGCTCACAGAAGCCACACTTTCTCTGACCAACCTGTGAAACATCTGAGCTGCAGAAATTCCTCCAAGATATTAGGTAGACAAGGACAGTGATGGAGACAGACGTACTATATTCAGGACCTGGACGTATTGTCAGTAATCATAGGATTATTATTATTATTATTATTATTATTATTATTATTATTGTTATTATTACATTGTATTTAATTGGCCAGGACATCAGGTAGCATGGTGCATATGTAGATGTCAGAGGACAACTTTTGGGAATCAGTTCTCATCTTCCATTAAACCCAGGGATCAAATTCAGGTCACCAGGTTTAGCAGCAAGTGCTTTTACCCACTGAGATATCTTGCTGGTCCTGTAGACCAATTTTAGACATACATGTTCAGATGAAACTTTTAAAGCATTGCTTTTCCAGTGGACTGTTTGGCAGTCAACAAACCTTTAAAACAAACAAACAAACAAACAAACAAACAAGCAACACATCATCAAAGCATATTACCTTTCAGAGAAGAGGGATCTGGTCAGCAAATTATAAATTTTCTTGTAATTGAAAAACATTATTTTTAAATCTTTATTTTTCATGTGCAGGACTGTTTTGGCTGCATATACATTGGTTTACTGTGTGTGCAGTGCCTGTGCAGACCAGAAAGGGAATTTGATTCCCATGGTATTGGAGTTAACAGCAATACTGATTCTCGACGTGGCTCCTGGGGATTGAACTGAGGCCTAATGGAAGAAAAGCCAATACTCTTTCCACCCCCCAATTTTTATGATTCTCATCAAAATGTTTTAAGAAAATGTATGAGAGAATTCTTGTTATAACATGATCTTCCTTTACATTGTTGAAACAGAACCTTTCAAAATTAATGGATATAGAATTTTTTAAAAAGCATTTGCATACCTTCTGCATATGTGCTTATTAATCATGATTTGGAAACTGTAGACATTAGAAATGATAGTCCAATTAACTACAAACTTGCCAGCTAATGGAACTGATTTGCTAATTTGTTTTATTTCATTCAACAGCAAAATGCACTCTGCTGTCAGATCCCAGCTTTGTTTCTGTGGCTCCCAACCACTCAGGTGATCTTCAGAGGGATCTTGGGTCATAGGGAGGGGTAGTGGGTTGTTCAGCCTCATCAACAAAATAAGCAACTCTGTCCTGACGACACCTAAGGAATGAGTGACAGGGCACCAGACCTTACCTTTGCAACTTCAGAATTTTAACTTTTCAGAAAGAATGAACCCTGGAAGTTAGTACAGGACCCTGCACTCTAGTGAGAGGACAGATTTCAGTAAATGTTTACTGAAGATGTACAGAACAGATGGCAAGCTGAGCACAAATCACAGGGTAGGCAGGGTATGGGCAGAAAACAGAAAGGAGGTATAAACTGGGGGTGCCAGCTGAAGGCATCATGTCTATGAGACAAGGGATAAGCCCACATGTACATGTTTGTATATATATATGATAAATAATTATATTTGAATATAATTGTGCATGTAATATATTTGTATATATTGTGTGACTGCTTAGCTATTGTGCTATCATCTGCTATTCTAAGTCGACTTAGCCCTATATTTGCCTCTTATTCCTCCCTTATGTAAAATCTGACCTCAGTCACTCACAGACAAGTCATCTGGTCTAATAGAGATGGTAACAAATTCCCAGTCCATAGTAAAGCCATATTCAGATGAGGGCCTAGACCCACAGGGACAGGATATAGACAAGCAAATTATCAATACCACACTACTTGGAATACTGATAGGTCTTTAAAGCTTCTCTACTTCTCATATCAACCCAATGAAAAATAGTTGCCTATTGTATAATGCCCATTTTATTGGCCTGAAAAGTGATATTTGGAGAAATGTTGTAACTTTTTTGTCTTGTGAATGATTGAAGAGGCAGTTATTCCTGAGTCAGCATGGTCTCAGTGCTCCAAAGTGTCCAAAGTTCCTGTATCAGTGAGCTAGGGTAAAACACATAAACAAACAAGTAAACAACCAATCAAACAAACAAACAAAAAACCCAAGAGATTTTATTGTCTAAGCCTGCAGCATTAAAGAAATTTGTTACTAAACTCAGATTGGTTCATTATTTTTAACACCTGTTACTGTTTTCCAGGTCAAAGAATTAAGCCCTTTGCCCCAAATAAACATTTTATTCGTGACTCAAACCAGCAGATTCTAGTCCTGGAAGGCAGCACCCTTGTGGCAGTTCCAGACAAGTTCAGCAAATGTGGAGGTGACCCTCAAATTCTCCTTACTTGATGGAGATGGTATGGTGTTCCCCCCCTCACCCCCTGCTGGCCCTGGGCCTTGGAGAGGGGGCTGCTTGACTCCTCCTCCTAAAAGGAGTTTGGAACCAGTGATAAGCACCAAAGAGTGAGACAGGAGAGGGAACCAGAGGTGTCCACAGCCAAAAGAAGTCTCTGTAGATAGGGGAGTGATCCAAACCAGAGGTGGAGAGGGGGGAAATTCTGAGAATCAGTGTGAGTGTGAAGATTTATCAAGCTTTCTGTGTCTGAAACGTCAACGGAAAAAAGAAGAAAGAAAAGGAAGGAGGGGAGAGAAGTTTTTAATTCTAGAGCTGACCCCGTTTTCTATTTCCAGAGACCTTTTATGTGTCAACTTTACCCAAAAGAAAAGCCAGTGGCTCAAAGGCAAACTGTATTGTTTTAGCTGTATCTAAGGGAAAACTCTATCTCTGCTGTGATAGAGTCAAAAGGCCAAAGCGTCCCTCGTTAGAATTAAAGGTAAGAGCCAAGGAGATCTCCCCTGTCCTCCAGCTCAGGGAAGTAGAAATCCTTAGTGCTAAGACTGATTGCCTAAAAGACCACCTCAATCTTTGCATATCCACTCCCTGCTCCCTACAAAGAAGCCCTGTCATGTGTTAGCATTCTCAGTCACAGTAACAAATACCCAAGGCAATCACATTCTAAAGAGAACAAGATTTTGGTTCATAGTCTTGGCCAATTAACCGTAATGCTTTGGAGTCTGTGGTAGTATAGTATACCACAGTGGCATCACATGGGGGTAAAAGGGGGTGCAGACTGCTCACCTAATGGCTAGGATGCAAAAGAGGAAGATGGGAATGAGGTCCCATAATTCCCTGTGAGGGCACACTGGCCAACAGCTAATCCCCTGTTTTTAATGTTTCCAAGCCTCCCAATAGTCCCAAGGTGAGGACCGAGGCTTTGGCATACAGGCCTTTGGAGAACATATCTAGCTACAACTGTAATAGCTACTAATGAATTCTCCTTTGTATTTCAAAAAGAAAATGAAAGAACTGAGTTCATTGAACCGTGAGAAGCTCCTGCCCTTCACCTTCCTGAAGGAAGAGGCTGGCTCCTACTTCACACTGGAATCAGCTGCTAATCGTGGGTACTTTGTCTGCACCTGCAGTGCACCCAGGCAACCTGTTGGAGTGACAAAGGAGCTGGGGAAACAGAAAAATACTCATTTTGAATTTGTAAATGCAAACGTGGATCTCAGTGAGGTGGAAGACTGAAACAACAGGACAGTGGCCAGACTAGCTGTAACAGCAACATCTGGTCTCAGTCTGGCACCAGTCAAAAAATAGGGATATCTTCTCTTTATAAATGCTACCTGCAATCAGCAAGCCTGAGGAATTGATGTGTGTGTGTGTGTGTATGTATCATTAATTTCTTTAAAGTGGGTACAGTTACTTTAAAATATCTAGGCTGAAATAACTTTCTGAAGAAAACAATCTCAATGTCTAGGCATTTCCTGTTTTCTAAAATATATCTGACCTTCTCTGGATGATTCTATGATATAGCCAGCCTGCTGGTGTGTTATTTCTGCCAGAAGGTAACTGGAATAATGCTAGACTCTCAGATCAGTCATGCAGCACATGGAAGTTAGGTGTTTTCTAGGGAAACTCATCAAGCTACAAGCACAAACACAAAAGTTTCATTGGGCCCTGGGGCTTCTGAACCATGGCAAAGCACTTTTGATCTGAGTCTTCTGAGGGGAGAAGCTGGGTCATCAAGAAAGACCAGATGGGAAGAGGAATCGGCAAAGGGGTCTGGAGCAGGTAGTAGGCAGAGACCATGTCCTCATAGGGATGGAGAGTTTCACTGTAGGTACTATTGACAGCTTTACTCATCCACGGTAGGCCTTATATCATGTCCTCTGAGACAAGGAGATTTGTGGGGCAGTGACCTGGGACAGGCAATCTGGCACCTGGTTGAGCACAAGCATAAAATCTGGGCGACCCAATGGAACAATTCGCAAGGGACCGAAAAACATTATGCCAATGCTCCTGGGAGGCTTTTGGCTCCAGTCACAGTCACTACCACCCCTCCTCAGGTAGAGGCGTGGCCACACAGCCCCAAGTAATCCCCATATTAATGAGATACCTAGAGGCTTAGCCACACCCCTTCCCAGTTACTGTATCTGCCTCGCATCTCCCAGAGGCCACGGGGTACAATTTCATCCAGGTCACTCCACACGATGAAAATAAACATCTTAGAATTATGGACTGTCTCTTCATCTGGACCTGCCTTGGGAAGCAAGGGATCTGGCCATCAATTAAGGGGCTGTGTCTAATCTCTCACTGAGGGCTTCCCAGCGCTCCCAGGTGGTACCCATTCACCCAAGCCTAAGCAGCTAGCCCGGTGCCCCAAGTCGCTGAAAAACCCGTGCTTGGTGGGAACCTCAGCTGCGCTCAGGCTAGACCATCTGTGGCACCCTGTGGTGACTGCAGTGCCTCGGGCTAGAGAACCCACAGAGATGGCTGCCACACATTCCCTGGGAATGGCCCCCTCCCCCACCCATGGGCAGGGCTCACAAAGGCTTCCTACAGCCCCCACCTGCCCATTGGACTGTGTGGGAAGACCCATGGCCACTTCCTGCGTGTCTCCTGTCCCACCCAGAGCCGCAGTGCCTGGGACAGACACATGGGACTTCTTTCCACCATGCTAGGTTTGTTCCCAGAGAGATTTTACCTATTGGTACTATCTGCAGCTTCAGTAATCTAACATAGACTTCGGAAGATGTCCTCAAAGTGAAGGAGAGATTAACTGTTGATATTATCCAGAGATTCAAGTTCCCATGATAGACCTTAGACCAAGTCCTCACAGCACAACTGTTGGTACTCTCTATACCTTCATGCCTCTACTCTAGGACTAGGACCAAGTCTTCACAGCAAAACGGTTGGTTAGCTGTTAGTACTCTTCACAGCTTCATGCCTTTACCCTAGGACTAGGACTATGTCATCACATAGAAGGAAAATATAACTGTTGATAGTGTCCACAGCTTCAGGCATGCAGTTTGATTTTAGAATATGTCCTAACACATCATGAAACTTGTAGACAAATGGGTAGAACTGGGAAAAAAATCATCCTGAGTGAGGTAACCCAGACCTAGAAAGACAAGTGTGCTATGTACTTACTTATAAATGGATATTAACTGTAAAGAATAATCATTCTACAATCCATAGACCCAGAGAGGCTAAGTAACATGGAGGGCTCAAAGGGGATGCACGGATCTCCCTTGGAAGGGGAAATAGAATAGATATTGTGAGTGGACTGAAGGAGGGTGAGGCTGGAAACAGGAGGGATCAGATGTGGAGAGGATGGAGAAGGAGAGTACTGGAGGAGACGATTGGCATTGGGGAGCAAGGTAGAAACCTAGTGCAATGGAAACTCCAAGAATGTATTAGGGTGACCCTCACTCAGACTCCTAGTAATGGGGGACATGGAGCCTAAACCAACCGTCTCCCGTAACAAGGCAAGACTTCCAGGGTAGGGACTGAAACACCAACCCAGCCACAAAACCTTCAGCCTACAATTTGTCCTACCAACATGATGTGCTCTAGTAAAGGTGTCACAGAAATTTTGGAAGTGGCTACCTGGTCTAGCTTGAGACCCATATCAATAGTTGAATGGCTTTGGAGACCTAGGAGAGAACCTAACATGCCCCTCCTCTCAATCAAAAAAGTAAATAAATGATTCTCTAATGATATTCTGCTACACTTGTAGACAGGAGTCTGGCATAATCACTGTTAGAGAGCTCCACCCAACAAGTGGTAGAAACAGATGCAGAGACCACAGCCACACATTAAGCAAAACTCAATGACTCCTGTGGAAGAAGGGGAGGGAGGGTTGTAGGAGGGAGCTGGACAGGTCAAGGGTACCACAAGAAAATCTATGCAATCAACAAACTTGGACATATAGGGGCTCACTGACACCACACTGATAATCAGGAAGCCAGAATGGGTCTAACGTAGACCCTCTGCATACATTTTACAGTGGTATAGCTTAGTGTTCTTGTGGGACTTCTAATAGAGGGGATGGGGACTGTTCCTTACACTTTGGCCTGCTTTGGGGACTCTTGTTCTCCTACTGGGTTGCCTTGTCCAGCCTTTTTATTTACATCTCAAATGTTATCCCCTTTCCTGGTCCCCTCCCAAAACCCCCATCTCACTCCCTCCTCTGCTTCTATGAGGGTGTTCCCCCTACCCACCTGCCCACTCCTGCCTCCCCACCCTGGCATTCCCCTACACTGGGGCATCACGCCTTCACAGGACCAAGGGCCTCTTCTCCCATTGATGCCCAACAAGGCCATCCTCTGCTACATATGTGGCTGGAGTCATGAATTCCTCCATGTGTACTCTTTGGTTGGTAGTTTAGTCCCTGGGAGCTCTGGGGGGGTCTGATTCATTGATATTGTTGTTCTTCCTATGGGGTTGCAAATGCCTTCAGCTCCTTCAGTCCCTTCTCTAACTCCTCCATTGGGGACCCCATGCTCAGTTCAATGATTGGCTGCAAGCATCTACCTCTGTATTTGTAAGGCTCTGGTAGGGCCTCTCAGGAGATAGCTATATCAGGCTCCTGTCAGCATGCACTTCTTGGCACCCACAATACTGTCTGTGATTGGTGACTGTGGATGGATCCCCAGGTGGGGCAGTCTCTGGATGGCCTTTCCTTCTGTCTCTGCTCCACACATTGTCTCTGTATTTGCTCCTGTGAGTATTTTGTTCCCCCTTCTAAGAAAGACTGGAGCATCCACACTTCCTTCTTATTGTGCTTCATGTGGTCTGTGAATTGTACCTTCGGTATTCTGAGCTTTTGGGCTAATATCCACTTATCAGTGAGTACATACCATGTGTGTTCTTTTGTGATTAGGTTACCTCACTTAGGATGATATTTTCTAGTTCCATCCATTTACCTAAGAATTTTATTTTATTTATTTATTT